>CM021104.1:392060547-392634000 GCA_007115665.2 Sequoiadendron giganteum | reverse complement strand
CTCAATTGGGATCACCATTTTTCTCTGAGTGCTCAAAGTTTCTCAATCTCTCTCTCTTTCTCAAATTTTCAAATGGTAAATGCACAAATGAGCTTCTTTTTCACTTTTTACCTATTAAAAGGGCTATTAAGGTGGCTAATTAAGTGTCATTGATTTATTTTATTTTTTAAAAGGAGCTAAATTCATAAATTCATCAACTAGGGAAGACTTCACAAAAAATTTTGAGAGATAAATTGCTGAAACATATTGAAGCTTTCAAAATCATCAACTCATCAAAATTTTCTAAAAAATCTTAAAATTTAAAAATTCACTAATTTATCTCTTGAGGGGGCATACATCAATCATCACTGAAAAATCAGCGTCTGGGGCATGTCAAATTTTTTATCATAACGATCCTACAATTTTTTTTTCTTTGAAGCAATGTGTCTACGCACATCACTTCAAAGAGGGGAAAAATGTATACACATAAAAATGGTCTAGAGCACAATTAATTAAATATTTGATATTTAATTAATAAATCCTAACTCTTCTACTAATATAAATAAATTGATAAATTTATTTATATAGTTTATCCCTTAATTCTTCTATTTGAAAAATAGTTTTCCTCTTAAATTAATTAAATGCACAAATTAAATAATTTGTCATTTAGTTAATTTCCCTCCTTTTAAATTTGAATTTTTAATATAAATTTGTCACATTTCTCCATATTTCTCTAACTTCCTCCAACTCACCCTCCACATCATCACATATCACATCATTTATTTTATTTATAATTTCTAAATTACAAATATTCTTCTAACCTCCTAACCTCCTTGGAGACGCATGGCTCCTCTTTCTAATTGATGCTCTTTGACACTTGGAAGACTTGCCCTTCTAAATCTAGCAGCCTTCATGAAATCCTGCGGATCATGATCTTAACTATCCATCTTTTCCACCTCATCCCAGGCTTGGAAAAACCTATAAATATAAGGAAATTCTATAGCTTTTCAAGAAGATTTGATCACAAAATTATGCTGAAAAAATCATATTGGCAATTGAGAGCATTTTAGTTAGCATTTGGCATTTTAGTTCACATTAGTATTATCATGACAATTTTAGTTTTAGCATCTTAATTTTTTTCATTTTCCTACATCATTTCATTTAGAATTACATCTTCAATTACAATAATCATCTTAGCATCATTTTAAATATAGTAGCATTACATCATAGATCATTTAGCATTGCAATCAAAAATACCAAAGACATGTAGATATAGGAATTTAGCTTTACATTTCATATAGCATCTCATTTCTTAGGTTTTCATCTTGTAAATTCATGTGCAACACACAAATCTGCGAGCATGAATGGAGAGATCACTGAGAATAGAGAGCAATGAGATGATTTGAGAGGATAGTCATAGCAGTTCAATTTGTTATTTCAATTCCTTTTATGTAAAACGTCTTCATTGATGTGTGTTTAGTTTTACTAATTACTCCACTTTTATACCCACACATTATAAATTTTTGGTGATGCCATTCAGTCTTACCAATGTACCATCTACATTCCAAAGTTTGATGAATTCCATTTTTAAGAAGTTCTTGAGAAAGTTTGTATTAGTGTTCTTTGATGATATATTGATTTATTGAAAGACTTGGGAAGAACATTTACAACATGTAGATCAAGCATTAAAAATACTCAAAGATCATCAACTCTATGCTAAGCCATCCAAGTGTGCTTTTGGTGTTAAGAAGGTGGAGTATTTGGGACACATCATTTCACATGGAGTAAAGGTGGACCAGAATAAAATTAAGGCTATCATGGAATGGCCTATTCGAAAAACCATTAAGAAACTAAGGGGTTTCTTGGGATTGATAGGGTACTACAAAATATTTGTGAAGAATTATGGTCGTATAATAGCACCCCTCATGACTCTGTTGAAGAAGGATTCTTTTCATTCGAATGATTTCGTCAATGCAACATTTGAGAGATTGAAGGATGCTATGTGTACAACTCCAGTGCTTGCCACTCTTGACTTCACCAAGGAATTCATTGTGGAATGTTATGCTTTTGGAAATGGGATAGGAGAAGTTATCATGCAAGAAGGTTGATGAATTGCTTTTGAGAGTCGTCAATTAAAGGGTAAGAATCAACTAAAACCTATTTACGAGAGGGAAATGCTAGTGATCCTTCATGTAGTTAAATAAAGGAGGCTTTATCTAATGGGTAGACACTTCAAGGTTAAGACAGATCATGATAGCCTAAAATATTTTTTGGAACAAATATTATCTTTTGAAGAGCAACAAAAATGGGTCACTAAGATGTTAGGATATGAATTTGAGATTGTATATAAGAAAGGGAAGGAAAATTATGTGCCCTTTCAATATTACAAGTAAATTGGGTGGAAGAAGCCAAAGTAGAGTGGAAAAATGATGTTACAATAAGTAATCTCATCCAACAATTAAAAAGTGATCTTAGTAGTTTAGAGAAGTTTTGTTGGAAGGGAGATACTATTTGGTATAAAGAGTGTTTGTATCTCTGCAAGAATTCCACTCTTAAACACAAGATTCTCACATAACTACATGAGTCTCCAGTTGGTGGTCATTCAGGATTTCTAAAGACATATCATTGAGTCTTGAGAAATATTTTTTTTGGGAAGGGCTAAAAGGTGATGTTCACAAATTTGTGGCTAAATTTTTGGTTTTTCAAAGGAATAAGGGGGATACAATTAAGATAGTAGGTCTCTTGCAACCCTTATCTATTCCTAGCCAATATTGGGAAGTGGTATCCATGGACTTCATCACAGGTCTTCCCAAATCTAAAGTTCATAATGTCATCATGGTAGTAGTTGATTGCCTTACTAAATATGCACATTTTATTGCATTATAAATCCTTTACAACAAGTGTAGTGGAATTTTTTTTTTGGAGAATATTCAAAAGCTACATGGTACACCTAAGGTTATTGTCAGTGATCATGATCCTATCTTCACTAGTCTCTTTTGGAAAGATTTATTCTCATGTTTGGGTACTCAATTGGCTCATATCTCTTCATACCACCCTCAATCAGATGGGAAAACTAAGGTTATTAATAAGTGTTTGGAAGGATATCTATGTTGTTTCACTTCAAAGAAATAGTCTCAATGGGTAGACTAGCTACCACTTGCAGAATGGTGGTATAACACTTATTTTCATAGCTCATAAAAAATGTCTCCATTTTTGGAACTTTATGGATATCATCTTCCTTCCTTCACATCATCATTAAAGGTGTCACCAAGAGTTTAGGCAGTAGAGGACCACTTGCTTCATCAACACTAGGTACTTTCAAGACTCAAGGAGAATTTGTCCATGGCATAAAATTGAATGAAACAATAGGCACACCGACATTGTAATGAAATCAGTTTTAAATTTGGGGATTGGGTCTTCTTAATATTGCAACCTTATAAGAAAATCTCACTGAAGCAACTAAAAAAGAATAATAAGTTGTCACCAAGGTATTATGGGCCATACCAAATCATGCAAAAGATCAGTAGTGTTGCCTACAAGCTAGAGTTGCCAGCAACAACAAAGATACATCAAATTTTTTATGTCTCTTGTTTAAAGAAGGTAATTGGGCATAATATTCCAACTCAAACAACACTACTAGAGCTCGACTAAGAAGGAAGAATCATTTTTTAACTAGAGTGCATTCAACAAACACACATGAATAAGTGGAGGAATAGAGCTCTCACCGAGTATCACATCCAATGGAAAAATTTACCAGTTGAAGATGCCACCTAGGAGGATGAGGAGTTCATTCAAAAGAATCCACACTTGATTAGCATTGAGGAGAATTCTTCTTTGAAGAGGGGGCATGCTACGCCCTTAATATTGGTGTACACTAGCTATGAATAGTTAGATTGTGGCTATCTTAACTCCTAATTAAGTCATGTTATCATTATTATATTATTATTTAGTTGGTTAGGTCAGCCTAGGGCTTATATAGGGGTGTCTAATTCGGCCTAGGTGATATCCTAGGAATAAATAAGTATATATAGGAGGTTGTGAGTCTTATTTCATCATCATAGGTTGAATTGTGTTCTCATTGGAGATATTTGGAGGTTTTCCCCCTCGAAGTGGCTTGTTATTCCTAGTTATTATCAATTATTTGTAGCATATTTCATATCTTCTTCTATTGTGCAAGTTAGTTCATTACACATACTTAATGAGCTAGAACTTCTAGATGAAAGACATTTGAGCATGTTAAACCATCTCTAGGTTTATTACAATTAGCTCAAATGAAGCTATAACACAAAGATCAAGAATATAATATTTCAAGTTGGTGATAGTACTAAAAGAAAATTAGAAGATCTAGCTAATTCAAGATGGGAAAGGAAAGTTTGAACCAAACTAGTTAGGCTATTTCATCATAATAACAAGTTATGGCTCCAAATAATATTATTTGGCTACTCTTGAAGGAGAACCTTTAGCCGAACCAATGAATAGTAGCCATCTTAAAAAAATTTAAACTTGAGAACATCAGAATATCCAAAGAAAAAAAGCTAAAAAAGGAAAATAAATTCAAAAATCTAGAAAAACTGTTAAGAGAAATAAAATTTCCTTTAAGTGAAAACCACCTTATGGAAATTCTAAGATGGGTATCATAGTGAAAACTTGGTAAAAAAGTACTACATTTGAATAAGTCCTACATCTTTATATATTGACACTAGCTATAGCATCCACTCCATTTTTCTCATAATAAAACATGTATCCAATCATGGCTAGATAATTGATCAAGTTTTGAACCTTGTTACATCATAAAAATACATCTACCCTAATAAATTTAATATTGTTTTGAGCTGGGGGAAGCTTCCTTAAACTGGTAGTGGATTGGATCCTTGTGTATCCCATCAAAGTCGAAAATATTAAAATCCCAAAAACATTGTAAGTCATCTTTGGATGAGATGCAATTGAGTCACAAAATAAAGTGAACTATGAGCCTTTGCATGTATAACGTAGGTAAGGCCATCATTGATGAACCCCCAAGGCCCTAGGTTAGTCCCCCAAAACAAAAACATTCAAATATCTTATCAAAACCCAAAAACATTTGTAAGAAGTTAGAAAACTGCAAAAATAGTGTGACTCAATATAGTTGAACTATGATGTCTCTACGTTTGTCACGTAGGCAAGGCCATAATCAATGAGCCCCCAAGGAACTAGGTTAGTCCCTTAAGGTCCCCCTAATTTTCTCTAAATCTCTTGAAAACAAAAAAAAACATCATAAGATTCAAAAAATCTCAAAAGTCCTATCTCCATTGTCACATAAATGCAATAAAATTTCTATCCATAATAAACAATTTGTTGGCATTCAGTTTTGAGTTTTGTCATTAGATTGCCATTGATATCAACTCATGGTATACACATGGTTTGTATGCAGCTACAGGACCATGCATTGCTACAGAAACATAAAGGTTTGCATCGACAGGAGTGTGCAGTTCATGTGATAGGAAGATGATAGTAGAGTGACAAGAGCTTCACAACGATATAGACTTAACAACATAGGAAAAAGTCAATAGTGGTCAATACTTAAATTTGGAAAAAAGAAAAAGTTTGCAACTTGGACCAATGAGTGAAAATTTGACATGGAAAACACGTGGAAAAGCATTTTTGGAAGAATGACAACTTTGGGATTATGTGGAAGCTTTGGCCAAATGTTTCTTTTTTATTTGCTAGGGTTTCTGTATGCACAAAATTCTATTTTACACAACTAAAGAAGATTAGATTTACCTTTGTCATTGCTCAGATGATTGAAAAAGAAAGGATGATGTGCAGGTTTAACCCTACATCAAAGGTTTTTTGTTTGTCATTTTCTATAGACTTGAGGTATGGCAGTTTTTTCCTAAATTGACACATCACTTTTTTGTCTTCTCCTCCACTCTGCCAGGTGGCTTTCTATATCGAATTTTTTATCTATTAAGTATGGAAAATTTTATACTCTTCTTCATCTTGTTGCCTTGGCGGCCATTATGGTTCAAATTAAATCAGATTTTATTGTTGATTGTTAGCTTGGCGGTGAAGTATCTAAAGTTGTGCCTCATGAAAATATTTTATAATCTTTTTGTTTAAGTTTCCATACATCTTGAAGAATATGATCAATGCATATCATATTTTAATCTAGTTTTATAATCCTTTGTTTGTGTCTTCAAGTTGCATTGACATGATTCGGATAAAAGAAAATTTAGCTTATTCATTGTTTAACATTGATGGTGATACCCTAGATAAGGGTTCATATTTATTAAAGATTTGACTGAGAAATCAGATTTGCAAGTTGCTAGTAAACTAGGAAAATCAAATTGATGCTACAAGAAGCTAATTTTTTTGTTTAAAAAATAAGGATGAAGCATTTAGAATTCATGACAGTTGGTTTAAATATGTGTAGAAACATCAAATCTTTCAGCTACTCAAGAAGAGCATTAAATATTTGCAGATGGAATAACAAAAGAAAAATAATATTTAGGTTTATTAATGATTCTGTAAACAATTTCTAAAGGATAATATTATAAATCTGTAGACATATTGCTATAGAAAAGTCAAAAAGTTACTGACAGAGTGTTGCAGAATTATTTGTTTGAAGTTTAAGGCTTCAAAATATCTTTGATCTTACTGATGTAATATATATAAAATGAATCTATTTCATTAGGTGTGTTGATCTACAGTATAGTGAAAGAGAGTGGGTACGAGTGGAGAGCAGAGAGGTGAAAAGAGATTAGATGACTCTGTAAAAACATAGTATGCATATTTTTGAGTTTAGAATGTTTTTATTTGCTGCAGAAAGTGTGTGAAGGAATATGTTAGTTTTGTAGAGACTTATTGTGCAGATAAATATTATAGAGTCTTGCAAAGTAAGTGCAAGAAGACTTGCAAGATTTAGTGGGTGATAAAATACTAGAAGTTGTTTGAGGACAACAAGTTAACATAAGTGCCAAAATCTATTTGGGTTGCAAAATTTCATTTGTAATAAGATACTGAAAGTGTATTCAAAAATATTTCATTTTGTAATCATTTGAGTAGGTGCTCAGATTAGTGGTAGAATCTCCTTTGTGTTGGTGCTCATAAACTAGGAATTGGTGCTCCTTTGGGTTGGTGCCCATAATTTGTAAACATAGATAATTTCCATTGTGAGGCTGGATTGGAGCAGTAGCCTCCACTAGCTATTTTCACTGAGGTTTTTTCCCATCTTGGGGTTTTCCTTGTACATATTGTGTTGTGGGATGCATTTTGTGTGTTTGGATTAAATACCTCTCATTCCGTCTAGTTTATGATTTTATATTTCATTGTCATATTGCTTAGAAGTTAATAATTGTAGTCCATTGATTCACCCCCCTCTCATTGGTCTTTGTGTTCCTTCAATTAGTATCAGAGCATCAGGTTCCCTATTATAAAGCTTTCTCCAACTTGGGTAGATTTTGATTTGTGAACACAATGTCTAAACATGAATCCTCTTCTATGAAAGTACCTATGTTTGATGGCTCTAACTACACCTTCTAGAGTCGAAGAATCGAAACCTACTTGTCCTCCTTAGGTTGTGATGTGCAGTTGAGTGTCAAAAATGGTTATACTATTCCCCAAACTCCTCCAACTGACCTTGATGCTAAAAAGGAATATGAGTACAATGCCAAGGCCAAACATGCTATTCTTAGTGGATTGTTTGATACTAAGTTTGTCCAATTTATGCACTACAAATCTACAAAACAAACTTGGGATAAGCTACAAAATATCAAAGCTCGGTTTGAAGGATTAAATATGAGGGAAGATGAGAATATTGTTGATTACTTGCTAAGATTTGATGAGATTGTTAATGATGTAAGAGGACTTGGAGAAGAAATTAAGGATAATGTAATTGTTAAGAAAGTTCTAAGGTCATTAACATCAAGATATGACACTAAATTTTCAGCCATAGAAGAAGCTAGAGACTTGAAGAATTTCTCCATGGATGAATTATTTGGTTTATTATCAGCCTATGAAATGAGGATTGTGAAGACTGAACCTACTAAGAGAGAAGTTTCCTTCAACTTAGTGAAGAAAGGAAAAGAGATAGCAACAAACTTTGACCAAGAAGATCCCGACCATGCTGAAGCAAACTTTGTCAAGAAACTAAAGAAGGGATCAGGAAAGTACAAGGGAAAGCTTCCCTTTAAGTGTTTTAATTGATGCAAGAGGACATTTTTCTGCTAAGTTTCCTTATGAGAAGAAGGAAGAAAACACTAAAGAAACTAATAAGCTCAAACCTAAGAAGTTCTAAAAATACAAGAAGAAAAACTTTAAGAAGAAGATAAGTCTTCTCTCTATTGGAAGTGAAACATCAGATGATGAAAGTGATTCAACTGAAGATACTAGTGAAGATGAGAAAGAGATAAATCTCTTCATGGCTCAAGAGGTTCTAAATGAAAAGAAGACTTCAAAGATTGAAAATAATGCTCAATCTAAAAATTCAAAAATAGTTGATAGTGATGAGGAAGATGAAGATGTTGCTGATGTTAATCTTGAAGGAGACCTGATTTGTTCTCTTAGTGAATTAAAAAATTTGAAGAAAGAGCATATCAAATTCAAGAACAATACATTAAAAGAACAAGACCAGTTAGAAAATAATATTGCCACTCTAAAGACACAATTGCAAGAAGCACATAGAATTGGTGAAGTTTTGAAGTCAGAAGTTGATGCAAATAAAAAATAATTTCAAAGGTTGGAACAAGAGGTAGTAACTCTAAGAAAAGAGTTAGAAACTTGTCAAGAAGATCTAAAGTTGAGGATGAAAAATAAGAGCAACACTAATGCACTAAATGATATACTTGATAAGAAAAAAAAAGAGCAAAGATTATAGTGGTATAGGCTATGAACATGGTGAGAGCTCCAATATGGAAGAAAAATCCAAAAAGAAGATTGTTTTCATAGCTGCAACAAGTGAAAACGTTGCTTCCCCAAGAGATAGTATTAATGCTTCTCCAAGAGATAGTATTGATGTTACCACAAGAGAAAATGTTGATGTGTCAAGAGATAGTGTTGCTACCCCAAAGGATAAATTTGTTGTCCCGAGAATGAGAAAATCTGCTGCTGCATTGGAAAAACTAGAAGTGTTTCTTGATATAATGGTTAGTACACCCCTAAATTCAATGGTTATTGTTTTATATGAAATGAATATGATCATAATTTCATATAGTGAAATTTTTTGAGAAGAGAAACTCCAAATTTCATGAGCAAAAAATATTTTGCACCCTTGAGAGATTTGGATATGGAGTGTCACCATTGCAATAATCTGGGACATAGAAGTGTAGATTATGGAATTTTAAATCAGACTAGTAAAAGCTTTAACTTACCTATGTTTAATGAGAATACAGAATGCTACTACTATCATAACTATGGACACATTGCAAATTTTTGTAGAGCAAGATCTACTAAACATAAAAAGAATGTAGTTGCTGCCCCCAAGAAAAAAGATGAACAAACAATAGCAACAAAGAAGAATGAAATCAAGCAAGAATAGAAAGAGGTGAGTAAATAAAAATTTCAATCAAGCATGATAGGAGTGTGAAATAAATGGAAAGAACTATGCTTAATAAGTCAAATCTACCAGATGTTTATTGGAAATAAGTTGTTCATACAACAATATACACATTAAATAGAGCCCAACCAAGAGTGCACAAAAAAAAGACACCTTATGAGCTATGGCATGGCAAGAAACCATCTCTCAAATACTTCAAGGTTTTTGGTAGTAGGTGTTTCATTAAGAAATATGATGATGGGCTTGGTAGTTTTGATGCAAGATGTGATCATGGGATATTCTTAGGATACTCAACTCATAGTAAAGCATATAAGTGTTTCAACAAATGCCTCAAGAGAGTAGTTGAGTGTGTAGATGGAAGAACAAATGAAGATTTGTAGCACTCAAGGCTAAAATGAGAAAATCAGATTAAAGAACATCATGATGAAGGAGAAGATCAATCAAAAAATGAAGAAGATGTAGTTGGAAGAACTCTGAATAAACCTCCAAAAAAGTATGTTCAGAAGTACCACCTTGAAAATCAGATTATAGGAAGAAAATATCTTTGTGTACAAACTAGAAGAAGATATGTTGGAAATGATGATCAAGTCAACTTGTGTCTTCTTACTGAAATAGAACCAAATAATTACAATGAGACTAGCAAGAGTGAAGATTGGATAAAGGCTATGAAAGAAGAGCTGCAACAGATTGAAAGAAATTAAACATGGGATTTAGTTCCAAGGTTGTTTGATAAGAATATTATTGGCACAAAATGGGTCTACAAAAACAAATTAAATGAAGAAGGCAAAGTGATTAGAAAAAAATCTAGACTAGTATGCAAGGGATATTCTCAAGTCGAGGGAATAGATTTTGAGGAAACATTTTCCCCAGTTGCAAGACTAGAGGCTATAAGAATGTTCTTAGCATTCTCAACATATAAGAAATACAAAGTTTATCAAGTGGATGTTAAGTCTGCATTCTTAAATGGTAACCTTGAGGAATAATTTTACATGGAACAACCTAAAGGGTTTGAATCACTTGAACAAGGATATTATGTATGCAGATTGAGAAAAGCATTATATGGGTTAAAACAAGCACCTAAAAGCATGGTAATCTAGATTGGAAAACTATTTTCTTTAGCAAGGCTTCAAGAAAGGATGTGTTGACAACAATCTATACACAAAAGTGGAAGGTAACCATATGATTATTGTTGTTGTTTATGTAGATGATATCATCTTTGCTAGAAGTCATGATAATTTTTGCAAGAAGTTTGTTGATCAAATGAAACAAGAATATGAAATGTCAATGATAGGTGAGCTTTCCTACTTTCTTGGTTTGCAAATTTCACAACTAGACAAATTCATTTTTATTTCCCAAACTAATTATGCTAAAAAAATGTTGAAAAGGTTTCAAATGGATGATTATAAGCCTACTAGTACACCTATGGTGAGTGGATGTAAGTTGTTCAAGAATGATGATTCAAGTAACGTTGATCAAACCATGTTTAGATCTATGATTGGAAGTCTATTGTACCTTACTGCATCTAGACTGGATATTGTACAAGTTGTATGTATGGTAGCTAGATTTTAGTCTTATCCAAAACAATCTCATTTGAATGTTGTAAGAAGAAATTTCAGATATTTGCAAGGAGGTATAACCTATGGTTTATGGTATGCTAAACATGACGAGTTCACATTGCAAGCTTATAAAGATGCAGATTGGGTTGGGTGCATAGATGACAGGAAGAGAAAAAGTGGTGGTGCTTTCTTCCTTGGTGGTAGATCAGTCTCTTGGGAAAGTAAAAAACAAGAATCTATTTTACTGTCCACAACTAAAGTAGAATATATAGATGTTAACTCGTGTTGCTTTCAAGTTCTCTGGATGAAACAAAATCTAAAAGATATTTAGGTAGAATATTCAAAACCTATTTCCATTATGTGTGATAATTCTAGTGCAATCAATATCTCTAAGAATCCAATCATGCACTCAAGAACCAAGCACATAGCTATTAAGTATCATTTCTTGACATAAAAAGTAAGTGAAAAGGAAGTTCAAATTGAATATGTGAATACTGGTGAGAAAATAGCTGATATCATTACCAAACCATTTCCCAAAGAGACATTTGAATATTTGAAAATGAGGTTGGGAGTTGTATCTCCCTCTTCTAACACTTAATTACATAAGGAAGTTTATGTTTCGGGGGGAGCTGATT
The DNA here is from genome assembly GCA_007115665.2 of Sequoiadendron giganteum. Taxonomy (NCBI): domain Eukaryota; kingdom Viridiplantae; phylum Streptophyta; class Pinopsida; order Cupressales; family Cupressaceae; genus Sequoiadendron; species Sequoiadendron giganteum. Next base: position 392,622,298 of record CM021104.1, on the reverse strand, counting down.
ATACTTCAACTTACATCCCTGAATTTTTACTACTCCAAGGGGGTAGAAGTGTCAAGTTTGAAGTTCCAAAAGAGATGCTTATTCAAGGAGAAATGGTTGTTTCTCATGTAATATTTTTCCTATTACTCATAGTAGTTTATGTTGTTCATGATTACTGCTGCTCCTTACATGTTTCTTGGTGAAGAGTGTGTTAATCTTATTGTTGTCCTTCATACTAGAATTGCATTTCTATTTTATTAGTACATATCTGAATCTTGTTATGTTCATGACAAGGGGAGATAATCTCCAAATAGTAATGTTCATACTATGGTCATTCATTTTTTTAGGTTGCTATAGGTGCACAATTCTTCCAGCATGGTGTTATTCAATCTGAAAGTGGTGTTTATGACACCCTTTTCCATTGTTGTCAAAGTGGGAGAATTTATTTGCAGAGGGAGAGCAGATCGATTGGTTGAAATCAATGCCAAAGGGGGAGATTATTGGGATTGAGTTTTGAGTTTTGTCATTAGATTTCCATTGATGTCAACTCATGGTATACAAGAGATTCACAATGATAAAGACTTAATAGCATAGGCGAAATTCAATAGTGGTCAATATTTAAATATGGAATCAAGAAAAAAAATTCAACTTGGACCAATGAGTGAAAATTTGACATGGAAAATCATTTTTGGAAGAATGACGACTTTGGGATTATGTGGAAGCTTTGATTGAATGTTTCTTTTTTTGTTTGCTAGGGTTTCTATATGTGGGAAATTCTATTTTGCATAGCTAAAAAATATTAGATTTACCTTTTTCATTGCTTAGATGATTTACAACAAAAGGATGATGTGTATATTTAACCCTGCATCGAAGGTTTTTTGTTTGTCATTTTCTGTAGACTTGAGGTATGGCAGTTTTTCCCTAAATCGAGACATCACTTTTTTGTCTTCTCCTCCACTCTGCCAAGTGACTATCTATATAAGATATTTTATCTATTAAGTATGGAAAATGTTATACTCTTCTTCATCTTGATGCCTTGGTGGTCATTATGGTTCAAATCAAATCAGATTTTATTGTTGATTTTTAGCTTGGCGATGAACTATCTGCAGCTATGCCTCATGAAAAGTTTTTATAATCTTTTCATTTAAGTTTCCATAACTCTTGAAGAATATGATCGGTGCATATCAGATTTTAATTTGGTTTTATAATCCTTTGTTTGTATCTTCAAGTTGCATTGGCATGATCAGAATAAAAGAAGATTTAGGTTATTCTTTGTTTAGCATTAATGGTGATACCCTAGATAAGGGTTCATATTTATTAAATATTTGAATGAGAAATCAGATTTGCAAGCTGGTGGTAAATTAGGAAAATCAAATCGATGCTATAGGAAGTTGATTGTTTTGTTTAAAAAATAAGGATGAAGCATTTTAAATTCATGACAACTGGTTTAAATATGTGTAGCAACATTGAATCTTTTAGTTGCTCAAGAAGAGAATTAAATATTTGCAGATGGAATAATAGAAGGAGAAGAATATTTAGGTTTATTAATGATTCTGCAAACAACTGGTATAGGAGAATATCATTAATGTACAAATAGATTGCTATAGAAAAGTCAGAAATTTACTAACAGATTGTTGCAAAATTATTGGTTTGAAGTTTAGGGCTTCACAATATCTTTGATCTTATTGATGTAATATATAGAAAATGAATCTATTTCATTAGGTGTGTTGATATCCAATATAGTGAAAGAGAGTGGGTATGAGTGGAGAGTAGAGAGCTATGGTGGAATCCTTAAAATTTCCTTGTTTCTATTTAAATTGTTGTGATCAAACCATGAAATTTTTTTTCCTAGGGTTGGGGTTTTAAGTGTTTTACTATGACTACACCCTTGTTTGGTTTGGGCTTCTAATTTTGAAGTGACTGACTATATCTGGTTCCTAGTCAATTTCATAATCATTCATGGAATTAAGTCTTGTTGTTTTACTGACCCTATTATGTTTCTTCCCATCATGACTAGGTGGTCCCTTTTAAAACAACCTTCAGTGCACGTGCTTCAAATATTTCTTAAGTTGGGCTCTGAATGTTGCATAACCTATCACCTATTTGTTTTTAAATTTCTTTGTGTGACCCATGATGAGTGATGACCTTTCTTTTCCTCCCAATTGGTCGCCTAGAGTCCCTCGCGTGTTCATGTATCTCTATTGGGGGGTAACACCCGATGAGCGATGTGGTCAATGTCTTGACCCATCACTACCCTTATAACTATCACCGGTTGCCTTGAGTCGATTAGGGTGGACCCCGTGACCATTGATGCCTAAGTCATGTACCATCACTAAGGTGTAATTCTTTGTTGGTTGGCATTGATCTACAAAGGGACAACAAGCGATGTGCAATGAACAAAGTATGTGGTGCCCAAGGATTTTATGTGGTTAACATCAATGGCTTCTCCGCTATCACCTATCATCCTTTGCAGCTTAACGTGGAACCCATGACTGTCGATGGGTTGAGTTTCTCCCCATCATGTAGGCTTGGTCTATCATGGGTTAGGGTTGTTTGGGCAGATGTCGACACACGATGAGTGATGTGAGCAATTGTCTATAGTTAAGATACTTTCACGAACAAAATCTATGGTTGATGTCTCATCGCTGGCCTCGGTGCCATCATTTGATGAGGATCTTTTGGTAAGGATGAGGTAGCGATGGGAAATGTGTTTTGGTTTGTTGCCTAGATTCACCCATGATTATCAGATCAATGGTGCGCATGTCAAGGATGATGGAGTTAGGATGTGGTCACATGCATGAAAGTTTTAAAACATCTCTTCAATGTTTCTAAGTACAACTGATAAAGCAAGTGGCGATCCTTAATGATCCTCATTGATTGAGTTTTAATCCACAACGATCGATGACTGATATGCGACATGCAAGTGATTGATTTTTTAGTCACTTGAGTGAACCAAGATGGCCATTAATTGTAGTGTGCCTCCAACTCCTCTACTTAATGAGGATTGTTCTGTAGTTTGTTTTCTTGCTTGCTTCAATTAGTTCCCTTGGCTAATTTTCACAAGTGTTGGGGTGTTAAATCTTGCTGCTGAATAAATTCTCACCAAGGTGGTGTACTGGCATATTGATTTATATGATGTTCGTCCTATGTTTTGGTGACCTATGTTATGTCTGGTGCTGGTGGAGCTCACATTGTCTACATATAAGGATATCCTAGGGGTCATAGCTAGTATTTTCCTTACATATCTAGCACTGAATTTGTGTTGAGTATAAGATGATTTGGCCAAGTTCTTCTTCTATGCCAGTGCATAGGTCATGATGGTTGAGCTTGCAGGAGCCATTGACTTTTGAGCCAGAGATAAAACCCATGGTGGTGGAAACACCAATTGTCCCAAGGGCTAAGAGGTCTATACATAAGAAGGTTGAGAGAAATAGTGTCAAAAGTACCTACAATCTTTGGAAGAGGTCCTTCTCTAAAGAATTGATCAAAGTTGAAGGGAAAGGGCTTGCAGTGCTTGTGAAAGAATTAACGAGAGCAATGGAAAACCCTAGGGTTTGTTTGGAGAAACCTAACTCCTTCGTTATAATTACTGATAGCTCTTCGAAGGATATTGAAGGATTTGGATTTGGTGTTGGCCATTGCCTTGTTTCTCTAGTGTCGTATACTGACTCAGACAACGAGGTGGTGGTTGTAACTCCACTCTCTATGAAGAGGCCTAGTGAGGTTTTTTACTCAATGGATGACAAGGCTAGGTAACACCCATGTGTCTTTCTTGGTGGTACTTGGTTACTAGGTGTTGTGTGTGTGTTTCCTACATGGCTAGTTCAAAGTGTTTTTTGGCTGCTGGTGTTGATGGCAACTTCTCCCATTTTTTGGCGACGTGCGAATTGTGATGGTGGTGCCTTTTAGAAGGCTTGTGTGGCATCTATGACTAACGGTTTGGTACCTCCTTTTTCCTTTTTCTTTCTTGTGATGTGTCAATGAAAATATAACGGTTCGGGAATGAAACCCCACAAGATGAAATTACTTTGAAATTATCAAGAAATGTAACTGTAATGAGCCCTTTTCTTGTTTCTCCCTTGGCTTATTAAAAGGATTTCAAGGCTCGTTACAGGGGGTCAGATTTTGAGTCCAAAAATGACTTAGGTAGAATACACAAGACTAAAGCAACATAGAATGTATATTGGACATGCTGGAATATAGTCTTGGGTGCAAGTTTTGTATATGACATTCTTAAATAGTTTTGCATGAGTTTTCTGGCATTGAAACAAATCTGTAAAACTAAAACATGTTCTCTGTTGTATGAAATAGTTACATATTATGAATGGAAAACCAAGTGTCTTTTCATTTGTCTTTCAATGGTTATTTGAATGTATGATTATGTTCTTGTTTTATCCCAAGGCGTTGATTAAAATACTTGAAGGGAATTGTAGGCTTGTAGGAAATTGCTTAGGATTTTGGTAAGAAGTCGTGTTTTAGGAACTGTGAGTTTTCATGGTGTAAGGCATTATGAAGATAAGATAATTATTTCATAGTTAGCTAGTTCATGCATTACTGATTGTTATATATTTGACTCTATTCCCAATTGATGAGACACTTGTCTATTCACTGTAAATTTTTGTAATCTAATGTAGTAGTCGAAGTACCTAGTCATGGATTCATAATGAAGGCAACATTAAACAAACTTTTATCAATTCTAAGATGCAAGTCTGAAATAATACCATGTTCCTAGCAAATAGATGATTATTCATGTAAAGGCTGGCCATACCTTTTGTTGAATGATGTTTGTTTGCAATTGAAAGGAACTTATTTGTGAAGAAGTGTTCACCACTATAATAGAATTCTTGTGAACTCAATTGGGAAATACCCTCCCTGGTTCCACAGGTCCTAAAGTGCAGGGGTTAAAGGCTCAAAACCCTTTACCTTTCGAGTTGGCCATTCATCTCTTGGATTCTTGATGATGAAGGTTGGCTACCTTCTAGAGTCTTCCTAGGGTGTGCTTGAAAAAACACCAACAAAAATGGTAAATTTGTTGGGGATAAATCTCATTCTCCAGATGCGGATCCATGTATCATAGATTCAAATGGTATAAATAGTGTGGACAATCTGTTCATACTTTGAAGAATTCTTGAACCTCATCAAAGATTTGGCGACAAAAAAACTCAAAGGATCTGAAATGTTGACTTCGCTGAGGAGTTAGACCCAAAACTTGTTTATTTGATAGGAAACTTCATCTCATTTGAAGTTGATTTCCTCTCAATTGGAGGTGGCGACTCTGGCTAAAGAACCCGACAAAGGATGTGCTGAAATTCTAGATCCGTGTGTTTGAAGACAAACCTAGGTGAATGTTGTAGGAAGGATAGGTATTTTCATGTTGCTAGAGAAATTTTTTATTATATTTGTAAGAAGACTGTGAGAATTATTTTGTTTTAAAATGTGAATGGTTCCTAGTTAAGTGAAATAGCACTAGTTAAGGGAAAGATAGTTGAACTTTGCATGTTTCTAGATGAATACTATTGAATTATATGTTATTATAAAAGGGACATGTAAATCATGATCTTAAGAAAACAATACGAAGAGCTTATGATAAAGGAGGCTTGAGATTTTATTTTTTAAGAGGAATTTGAGTATCCCTTGTGAAATATTTGACAAAGTTGGAAAACGTACAATGAGATGTCTTGTCAGGTCATGTTCTCTGACGAAAATTTAAGTAATGGGCTCCCCTTGTCACATCAAGGTGGTTTTAATAGTGAAAGGTATAATGCCTTGGATTTCAATGGAATTTGTGGCTACCCAAATTTTTTACCATACAGGATTAGGGATAAGATACCAAGATTTGAAGGTGAACAAACTGAGTTAGCAAATCAACATCTGCAAGATTTTGTTGATGTGATGGGAGATTATGAGGTAATCTTTGAAGATGTAGTTATGACATTGTTTGTTTAATCCTTAAAAGGAGATGCAAGAGATTGGCTCTCTTATCTTCCTGCATCCTCAGTACACTCATGGAGAGAGTTCAAACTGGTATTTATGGAATATTTTGGAGAGAGGATTGATCTTGTCTTCGTTAGGCATAAATTTATGGAGATGGAGAAGGATGAGAATGAGCTGGTTCCCTCTTTTAATATTAGATTTTCAAAGGTAATAAGGGAGATCCAAAAACATATAAGACCAAATGATGTTGAGTGTTTGGTCGTGTATTTAGGAGCATTTGATAAAATCATGAGTTACTTGTTGAGGGAAAAAGAACCCACAACATTACACCAAGCATATCACATCGCCATAGATATTGAAAATAATTTGAAATAATCAATGATGAAGGGATGATTTAATATTTGTGTTGAATATCCAAGCATTCCCCATGCTACTATGGTTAATAGACCAATCAATAAAGGATTAAGGTAAGAGGATGAGATTCCTATTGTTCCAAGTTCATTACTAACACCACATGAAGGTCATGGTGCAACTGAGGGGGGATTTGTGTCTGTGTGTAAAAAAGCTGAACAAGTAACTGTAGTTGAGAGGTTGTGTGACTTGCAAAGGTAGGAAGGGGAATCTCTTGATCATATTTTCTCTAGATTCACTGATGCCTTGTTTAGTATACCTGAAAATATTAGGCCTAATATCTCAATGTGCACTAATTTTTTTTGTGAATTGTATCAGTCTGGATTGAGTGCTTTTCCAGAAGAATTGAAGCCTCATGCCCTGATCTAATCCATTGATTGGATAAGGATTATTGAGGGAGTTCAGGATGAATATACTATAAAAGTTTCACCTTAGAGTAACAACAATGAGGCCCATTATCAAGTGGATCAAAAATATTTTCAATTGGGTCAAGATAATGTGTCAGAGCATGAATAGTTGGTTGATGATGTTGTTTGTTTTATGAGTGACACGACTATTGGGGCACAACATGAAGATGAAGAGGTGATGCATATTTTCTTCCCTTGGCATGTTATGGAAGATGGACAAAAGCAGAGGATGGTGTCACACCTTGGTCTCATTAGAAATCATGATATACAAACCAGCAGTTCATCTGGTGATGAATTTGATTCAGAGCAGTGTTTTGTTGGTTACATACCATTTTATGAAATGGAGGTGGAATCTATTGCCTCAAGTTGGGTATATGCTTGTAATATTGATGGGATGCAAATTATTGAGGAAGAACAATTTTACTCATGTGATAAGTTGTCAAAATGTGGATCCATAATTTTGAGTACAAGTGATGAAGATGATTTTGAGGGGATTCCTTCTTGGATTTCCAAGGACTATGTGGATTTCCAAGGCATGGAGGGTTGTCGTCCACATACCTATGAGACAAGGGTGAATTTAAGTACAATGAGGATATGGCAGAACCCCTTGTATGATGAACCTCCACCAATAGATGAGATAACACAAAGTAATTCTTATTGGTGTAGGAATAATTTAATATTTATTGCAAATTCTAATGATTTCTTGGCAGATGTGCCTTGCCAAGATATTGAATACAACACAAATGAGATGAAAACAAGTAAGGTTCAGAATGGTATTAATGACTTTGATTTTGTCCTCACATATATTGACTTGGATTTATCAGTTTCCCAATCACCAAAGGGATGCATTGATGAGGATACAGATATTAATACTGGTAATGAATGGACTAAGGTTGGGAATGTTGTTTCCTATGATAATGTGGACCCTAGTAAGGGAAGAGGCTTGCCTTTGGATTATTTGGGTGTGGATCTATTGTTGGTCTTAATATATAGTGATGGGCCTTTAGATCATGAGGATGTGGCAGGATTGTTTAATCTGGCCGAAGAGAAAGTAGAAAGGGTGGATATCCTGACATGTATTGTTAACCAATATGAATTTGCACTAAATATTTTTGTAGACGCCCCTTGACTATTGGATCTTATCATTGAATTTCTCCCACAAAATAATGACAACACTCACCCCAACTATAATGATGATGTTATTGAATATAAATCATTTCTCTTTAGCATCACAAAGATTGAGTTGAGGATGCAACAATGTATGTATGATAGTTTCCAATTTGATTTGAAAATGGGACATGATACCCATATTTGTAGCCAAGAAAATTATGAATGTTTTATTGCTCCAGTTCATTCTAATGAGAGATTTGTCCAGCCAGTCAATGAAAGGTGGATCGGTGTATCAAATGGAATTTGGGGATACTGATTATGATAAGGCTCATTCTCCTAGAATTTTTAACTCTCCTATGTGCCCAATGCAAGTGAATTAGAACAAGGTTTTTGATAGAGGTAAAAATTGATTGAAATTTTCATTTGGTGGCCTGGGGCCACCAAATCATGTCAGAACAAGAAAAGGAGAAAGTGTGCATAGGAGTTGTTTGTGAGGACCTAACTAATCTAGCTAAATGATATGCTTCTACCTAAGATTTTGAGATCTTTCTATGCCTGTAGGAGGCATACATCCCCAATCGGAACTACTAGTGGAACCCTTAAAATTTCCCTGGTTCCACTTAAATGGTTGTGATCAAACCCTGACAATTTTTGTCCTAGGGTTGGTGTTTTAAGTGTTTTACTATGATTACAACCTTGTTTGGTTTGAGCTTCTAATTTTGAAGTGATCGACTGTATCTGGTTCCTTTTCAATTTCATAATCATTCATGGCCTTAAGTCCCATGGTTTTATCGGCCCCTTTATCTTTCTTCCTGTCATGACTAGGTGGTCCCTTTTAAAACAACCTTCAGTGTATGTGCTTCAAATATTTCTTGATTCGGGCTCTAAATTTTGCATCGTCCATCACCTGTTTGTTTTCAAATTTCCTTGTGTGACCCATGATGAGCGATGACCTTTCTTTTCCTCCCAATCAACCTATATAGTCCCTCACATGTTCATGTATCTTTGTTGGGGGTAACACCTGATGAGTGATGTGGTCAACCTTTTGACCCATCACTACCCTTATAACTATCACCAGTTGCCTTGAGTCAGTCAAGATGGAGGGACTATAATGATTTTTAGATCAATGGCATGCATGTCAAGGATGATGGAGTTAGGATGTGGTCAAATGTATGACATTTTTAAAGCATCTCTTCGCTATTTCTAAGTATGGATGATAAAGAAAGTGGCGACCCTTAATGATTCTCATTGATCGAGTTTTAATCCATGAGGATGGATGGCAGAGATGCAGCATGCAAGTGATTGATTTTTCAGTCATGTGAGCAAACTAGGATTGCCATTAATTGCAACATTCCTTGAATTCCTATATTTAATGAACATTGTTCTACATTTTTTGTTCTCATTTGCTTCTGTTAGTACCTTCGACTAATTTTCATGGGTGTTGGGGTGGTAAATATTTTTTCCTGATAAATTCTCCCCTAGGTGGTTTACTAGCGTATTGATGTATATGTTGTTCTTACTACATTTTGGTGATCTATTCTATGTCTGGTGTTGGTGTAGCTCACATTGTCTGCATATAAGGATATCCTAGGGGTCATAGCTAGTATTTTCCTTGCATATCTAGCATTGGGTTTGTGTTGAATATAAGATGAGTCAGCCAAGTTCTTCTTCTATGCCAGTGCGTAGGTCATGATAGTTGAGCTTGCAAGATCCATTGGATTTTGAGCCAGAGATTAAATGCATGGTGGTGGAAACACCAGTTGTCCCAAGGGCTAAGAGGTCTGCATGCAAGAAGGCTAAGAGAACTAATGTCAAAAGTACCTACAATCTTTGGAAGAGTTCCTGCTCTGAAGAATTGATCAAAGTTGAAGGGAAAGGACCTGTCATGTTTGTGAAAGAATTAATGAGACTAGTGGTAGACACTGGGGTTTGTTTAGAGAAACCCAACTCCCTGGTTATAATTACTGATAGCTCTTTGGAGGATAGTGAAGGAGTTGTCCTTGGTTTTGGTCATTTCCTTTTTTCTCTAGTGTCATATACTAACTGAGATGATGAGGTAGTGGTTGCAACTCCACTCTCTATGAAGAGGCTTGGTGAGGGTGTTCACTCAGCAACTGACAAGGTTGGGTAACACCCATGTGTCTTTCTTGGTGGTACTCGGTTATTGGGTGTTGTGTGTGTGTGTTTCCTATGTGGCTAGTTCAAAGGGTTTTTTGGCTGCTAGTGTTGATGGAAACTTCTCCCATTTTTTGGTAACGTACATATTGTGATGGTGGTGCCTTTTGGAAGGATTGTGTGGAATCTCCAACTAATGCTTTGGTGCCTCCTTTTTCCTTTTTTCCTTTTGTTTTCCTATGATGTGTGAATGAAAATATAATGGTTTGGGAACGAAACCCCACAAGATTAAATTACTTTGAAATTATCAAGAAATATAACTGTAATGATCCCTTTTCTTGTTTCTCCCTTGACTTACAAAAGGGCTTTCAAGGCTCATTATAGGAGGTCATATTTTGAGTCCAAAATTGACTTAGGTAGAATGCACAAGACTAAAGCAACACATAATGTATATTGGACATGCTGGACTATAGTCTTGGGTGCAAGTTTTGTATATGACATTCTTAAATAGTTCTGCATGAGTTTTTGACATTGAAACAAATCTATAAAACTGAAGCATGTTCTCTCCTATATGCAATCATTACATATTATGAATGGAAAACCAAGTTTCTTTTCATTTGTCTTTCAATGGTTATTTGAATGTATGATTATGTTCTTGTTTTAACCCAAGGGGTTGATTAAAATACTTGAAGGGAATTATAGGTTTGTAGGAAATTGCTCAAGATTTTGGTAAGAAGTCATATTTTAGGAACTATGAGTTTTCATGGTGGAAGGATTTATGAAGATAAGTCAATTATTTCATAGTTAGTTGGTTCATGCATTACTGACTATTATATATTTGACTTCATTCCCTATTGATGAGACACTGGTCTATTCATTGTAAATTCTGGTAATCTAATGTAGCAATCGAAGTACCTAGTCATGGATTCATAATGAAGGCAACACTAAACAAACTTTTATCAATTCTGAGATGCAAGTGTGAAATAATACCCTATTCCTAGAAAATAGATGATTATTCATGTAAAGGCCAACCATACCTTTTTCTAAATGATGTTTTTTTGCATTAGAAAGGAACTAATTTGTGGAGAAGTGTTCACCACTATAGTATAATTCTTGTGAGCTCAATTGGTAAATACCCTCCCTGGTTCCATAGAGCCTAAAGTGGAGGGGTTAAAAGCTCAAAAACCTTTACTCATCGAGTTGGTCATTGATCTCTAGGATCCCTGATGACGATGGTTGGCTACCTTCTAGAGTCTTCCTAGGGTGTACTGGAAAAAACACCAACAAGGTGAAAAGAGATTAGATGACCTTGTAAAAATAGAGTATGCATAGTTTTTGAGTTTAGAATGTTTTTATTTGCTACAAAAAGTGTGTGAAGGAATATGTTAGTTTTTTAGAGACTTGTTGTGTAGATACATATTATAGAGTCTTGCAAAGTAAGTGCAAGAAAAATTTCAAGAGTTAGTGGGTGATAAAATACTGTAAGTTGTTTGAGGACAACAAGCTAACATAAGTACAAAAATCTATTCCGGTTGCAAAATTTCATTTGTAAAAAGATACCAAAAGTGTATTCAGAAATCTTTCATTGTGTAATCATCTAAGTAGGTGCTCAGATTAGGGGTAGAAGCTCCTTTGAGTTGGTGCTCATAAACTAGGAATTGGTGTTCCTTTGGGTTGATGCCCATAATTTGTAAACATAGATCATTTACATTATGAGGCTGGATTGGAGCAGTAGCCTCTAGTAGCTATTCTCACCGAGGTTTTTTCCCATCTTGGGTTTTTACTCATATATATTGTGTTGTGGGATGCATTTTGTGTGTTTTGGTTAAATACCTCTCCTTGCTTCTAGTTTATTCTTTTAGATTTCATTGCCATATTGCTTCGAAGTTCAAAATTATAGTCCACTGATTCACCCCCCCTCTAAGTGGTCTTTGTGTTCCTACACAATCATCACCTTGAACCTTTTAAAAATGCAACCAACAAGAAAAACAAACATCAAAATTCAAAAATTCCAAGAAAAGAATCAAAATGACTATATCATCATCAGACTAAAACAATGCCTAAGTGTTAACTACCTTTCCTTTTAAAAATCATCATCAACATCATGATATATGTATTAGTGGATAAATAGTTCCTACAATAGATATCATTGATGGATAATCTTGAAACATCAAAATAATCAGGGAAAGTGATAATACAACATTTTCTATGTTTTTTGATCTTACCTTTTGATTTATCTTATTGTACTCTTTCTTTGCAAAGTCAAATTCCATGCAATGGATAAATTCAACCTTGGTCTTTAATACCCAAGTGCATCGTGTCAGTTTTCTACATCAATAAATATTGATAAAACTATGAAGTATCTATGAAATAAAATTAAAACTCATCAGTGACTTAAAACATCAATTTTTTTATCCATCTCCAATCATATTAACACTTCTAACTAACAGCTCCATCCTACATCACAATATCATTAGTACCACATGCATCCTACATCCACAAAATCATTGGTACATATCATAATCCACAATGTACATCATATAAATCATCCATACATCTATATCATATACATACATCATAAATATAAAAAAATATGAGCATATATAAATCATCAACACATATAAGCATGCATAACCATCCATAAGAATCTCATAACACATAATAAGCTGCAAAAAAAATGGTATATCTCATATATATCATCAAATGACAGATATGGTATCAAAATATACAAAAATATATACGAGGCCTCGGCTGGGCTAATGAATGTATATACAAAATAAAATGTCTGCATAGAGTCTCTAAAATGATAAATATCTATATCAGATCATATAAGCATCAACCTTGTTGTTCGTACCAAGGTGGTGATCTACGTTGCTACTAGATCTGAATGAGAGATGGTTGTGGAATAATGAGAGCCTTCTAAGGCTATCTAATAGAGTACCCACTAGAATTTGCACCTATTTAAACACTCAAATCTTCAAAATGAGGGCATATTTGAGCCCTAGGAACAAAGGCCTCATATAGGGTCTGGTAATAGGTACTCTGCATCATAAGCTAATCTTTCTCAACCTGATACTATTCCAAGGGAATGGATGAGACTAATGAAATATCTACTAGAAGTATCTGCTACCTCTCAATGTCCAAATCTTGCCTTAAAGAATCTCTCTCTTGATGGAGACCATCTCATTCTGTAGTAATAATGGCAATCTATGCATCACTAGCCTATCACCAAGAAATCTTAGCATCCCTCTTAGTTGCTCAGGAATCCATGTTAGTTGTTAGCTATGCTATTTAACATGCTACATCCCCTTGTGGGGGTGGTCCCTATGGGGCCTATGGTCCTTGCTACTGTTGCCCATCATGTGGTCCCTACTGCCCATCATTCCCATTATCTTGATCTCCATCACCTCAGGCTCTATCTAGCTGCTCTACAATAATTTGTAACCACTATTGGTCACCCCTCCTCCTAGTCACACCAACCACCCTCTGAACTCACCCCATCATTGGCCTAATGCCAATAGGATCTGTAAACCATATTGGAACACAATGTGCCCACCATTGATCAAAATCTCATGTAGTCCCTAGCGATTGGATTAAATTATGGTTTCAAATTATTCTTGTAATGGATCTGAATTAATTCTTGGAAATGATTTCCTTAGTTCATCCTAAAGTGTCAATCTAGGAATGTAGGATTTTGAACCATGTTGTGGTAGTATGTTGAAGGGCTTCAATCAATAAACTAAGGGTTTATGGATGAAAACTAATGTGATCTATATTTGAATATAATTCTGATTTGCATACTTCCTATCATATGTGTGAAAGGAACCTGTGAAGAAATGATTCTACAATAGAAAAAAGATCATTGGCACAAAACAAAATAGAATCAAAAATCTCTATACAACAAAATGAAAAACTTTCTTGAAATACAGTAAATAGAATTAAAGTTATGCTATTGAATGTAGATATGCTTTCAATGTTGATTAACTACTCAACTCCTCAACTCACAGTAAATCAGCTCTAGTTATTCTTAATAATACTAATAATGTTTATAGATTGATTATGCAAACTAATAAGTATTGAACAAACCATAGAGATTGAACACATTCATAGAGATTAAATAAACTGATAAGAATTCAACACTTAACACAATAATCAATTTGAAACAAATCAAATAATTACAAAATCACAACATACATTACCACACACATATATCTAATGGAAACATAACCAACAACCGAGGAAGTGGGCCCTGCCTTGATCGGCTATTGAGTGATATAAGCTCACAAACACAAAATTATTTGATGCTAATTATCATTCATTTGAATTGCAACAACAAATTATGAACACATATTTAATCACCAATATATGATTTTTATTATGTTTATCTATCCGAGTCTTCGACATACACACACACACACACATATATATATCACAACTATCTATACCCATAACAGTATTGCAAAGGAAAGAAAATAAATGTTTTGGTTTTTTGTGGCTTACAACCAACAACCATCGAAATATAATAAAAAATAGCTTAAAGTCTTTTGACAGTATCTTAAAACAACATAACAACTCAAAATAGATTTGTTAATCTCGACACAAATATGGCTAAAGTGCAAAAATGACTCCAACTGGCCTAGTATTCCATCCACCAATTCCCTTCATGCCTTGATGTCAACTACTTAAATATTTTCTATTACCAAAATCACAAAGATAGTTAGCAACAGTCAAAGGAATTGATTATTTTCACTATTTTTTACCTTTCCTCCTATTTCATAGAATATCTCCAGTTCATTAACGACAACTAACAGGAACTACATGAATACTAGGGAAACAACAAGGGTCAAAAGAAAATGAAGAGGTAAAATAAAGGCACAATTTTCCCCCATCATCTCCCCCTAGCTTAAGACTTTGCATATGTCCTCATGCAAAATAATGCGAGATACAAACCAAGAGGGGGAGGAGTGAACTTCTGCATGGTGTTTGTGATCTCCTTAATCCACAACTGGCATAACTCATACACTTTTTTTTCATGTTCCTGAATTTCCATCATAGGTGTATTGGTGAATTTTTCTTGTTCAATTATTTCCTTCAATTGATTGATCTCTGTTGCTTGGGAGGCATTGAGTGACTCTGCAGTTTGAACCTATTTTTGTAGGGTTTCATTTTCTTCGATCAATTTAGTCACTAGAATCTACATGTTGTGGATTTCATCATTAGTTAGCAGAGGATTCTCCTCTTCATACTATTGGATGTTTCTAGTATGTGTTTGTCATTGATGTCAACACTATTGGCATTAATGCATTAGAGGTATATATCGAGGATATTGAGAAAATTGTAATAAAATAAGTTGCATGTTGTCAGTGGTTAAGTGAATTTCAATATGTTGGCTATCTCACTATTTTTATGATTAGAGGTTGTGGATTAAATGGTTTTTTGTTGAGTATATCTAGTTTATCCACGTTAAGTTTTTGAGATCCACATGAATATTTGATCAAGTTATTAGTATCTATGTTCTGACAGTTTATTTGTTGCTTCAGTTGGTGTTCCTGAAAGAAGGTGATGTAATTCTAGTAAGTTCAGTTATTGTGGATGCTTCTCTAGTGATTCATGATGCTTGTGTATGTTTTCTAGATCATTCTCTATCTGAGTTGTGCATCCACATTGATCATTGTGCTTGTCATTGGTGATTTTATTTTGCGTGTTCATGGCTCATAGGGTGATTGTAGCATTTTTTGGATATTCGGGGAATAATTATTCAAGATGTTTCATGTTTGAGGATGTTGTTTTGGTTCCTCACTATGTTTTGGCCGACATTGGGTGATTCGCATTGATAATCATTTATGTTTTGGGCTAAAAGTTTGTATTCATTTTATATTTTATTGAAGCCGACATATAGATGATATTATTCTTGGTTGTGGATATATATGAGCAATTATTTACATCATTTGAGACATGTGAGATGTGAGATGTGTGAATTGTGAGTGCTATGTGTGAATAAAGTTCAGATCTTTCAAAGGCAAAAGTAAAGTGTGAAGAAGAGTGAGAAAAAGAAAGAGTCTTCATGTGCTTAACCAGAACTATAATCAGGCATTAGTAGATGCTATCTTCTCAGTTCAAAATATCTTGGATGGATTTAATTTGAATGTGATTGTAAGACAGTGTTTCTTCCTTTGGGTAGTAAGCCTTTTTTTTATTTGAGCAGTGAGCTCTAGGAAATGTGCTTGAATGTATGTGCATTCCTTATTTACTATAATTTTAATAGAGTATAAACCTGTGGATTAACCTCCATCATGGTTTTTCCCCTGATAGGGTTTCCACTCAAAAACCTTGGTGTTATTTGTGTTTCTGATGTGGTGATAGTTTTTGCTTTCATGTTTAATTATCAGATCTGAGAATAAGTTTAATAAGTATAATTTATTTGACAACTGATTCAACCCCCCTCTCAGTTGTCTTGCCTTATTTTTCCAACAATTGGTATCAGAGCAGGTTCCTTGGAAGAATTTTAATAGCTTGAGGTGATCTGGGATGGTGAAATATAAGAAGGATATTCTGAGATTTGATGGAACACATTATTCTCTATGGAAGACTTGAATAGAGTGTCATCTGACATGCATTGGTGAACCTTATTGGAACATTATAGAGAATAGATATATCATCCCGCAAAATGGTCCTTCTACTGTAGGTGAAATCAAAGATGTCGAGTATAATATTAGGGCTAAGGAAGAATTGTTGAGTGCTTTGACTGATTTTGAGCTGAAAAATGTAATGGATCTAAAGACTGCTTATGAGATCTGGAAAAAGTTGGAAACTTTCTATGAAGGTGATGCTCATGTGAAGATTTTTAAGCTGTAGAGTCTAAAAGGGAAGTATGAAACATTGAATATGGGTGAAGATGAGAACATCACTGCTTTATGTAGAGAGTGAATGAACTTTTGTGTAATATTAGATGTGTTGGTGGAACATTGGAAAAATCAAAGATTGTTGCTAAAGTGCTTAGATCCTTGCCTACTACATACAAACAAAAATTTGTTGCTATCAAGGAGATTTGGACTATGACAAATGTAAACAGAGACATGTTGATTGGTAAGCTTGCTACTTTTGAGTTAAGTTAGTTTGGTGATGCTCTTCCTAATATAGAATCTGTATTCAAAGCTACTACCTCCAGAACAGATAAGCAGAGATATGATTCAGGAGAAGGCTCCTCTAGAAACTTGTTCAAGTATGAGCAGGAAATGAGAGAGATTGAAGAAGAAGAGAGAAAACTATATGAGCTTCAAGCACTTCTTTTCAAAAGGGTACCAAGAGGAGAAGGTAAGTATAAAGGGGAATTGCCTCTTAAATGTTTTTCATGCAATAAGATACGTCATTTTGCCTCAAGGTGTCTAGAAAGAGTTCCTAAGCCAAGATCTAACAAGCCTAGATTCTAAAGAAAGTGTTATTTTTTTATTGATGAAGGTGTGATAGATGATGAATCTAATAAAGGAAATGTAAGTGAAGATGAGTTTTTATTTATTTCTATCAAGGAAAGTAATCATGTACCTATTGAATCTACTAGTTGCATGAATGCGAAGAAATCTCTAGCTACCAGAACAGGTGATAAAAGTAAGTTTGTGAGTCTTGAAAATTATGATGGTCATGTTGTAAGATTTGGTGATGACAAAGCTGGTGTAATCCAT
This sequence comes from Sequoiadendron giganteum, assembly GCA_007115665.2. Classification (NCBI taxonomy): domain Eukaryota; kingdom Viridiplantae; phylum Streptophyta; class Pinopsida; order Cupressales; family Cupressaceae; genus Sequoiadendron; species Sequoiadendron giganteum. Next base: position 392,604,663 of record CM021104.1, on the reverse strand, counting down.
GGAAGAGGATCCATTTCTTTTGATGGTAAGCATAATACTGATGATTTTTTATATGTGGAATGTTTGAAGCATAATATTTTAAGTGTTGGACAGATATTTGACAAATGATACAATATTCAATTCGATGGAAAATATAGAATATTGGTGAGTTCTGAAAATATGATTACATTAGGTACAAAAACAAAAGGTAGTATCTTTCACCTGAGTGTTGCTAGTAAAAGTTGTTTGATTGCTCAAGTTGATGAAAGTTGGTTGTGGCATAGGAGATTGTGTCATGTAAACTTTGACACTATTATCAAGATAAGTTCTACTTAGGCTATGAGAGATCTTCCTAAGCTGGTAAATCCTAATAATACCATATGCAAGGAATGTCAGTTGGGGAAGCAAACTACAGTTTCATTTCAGAGCAAACGGCATTGTTCAAATGAAGTATTGGAGCTTGTGCATACTAATCTGTGTGGTCCTTCTAGAGTCATAATTTTACAAGGAGATAGGTATTTCATGTTACTCATTGATGATTATTCTAGATTGATGTGGGTTGCTTTCTTAAGGGAAAAATAGGAAGCTCTAGAGAAATTCAATATTTTTAAGGCTAAGGTTGAGATAGAGACAGGTTTGAAGATTAAATGTCTAAGATCAGATACAGGTGGTGAATTCATTTTTGGTGAGCTTAATTCCTTTTGTGAAGAACATGGGATAAAGAGACAATTATCTACCCTGTGGACCCCTCAACAAAATGGAGTTGTGGAAAGGAAGAACAAGACAGTCCTAGATGCTACTAGGACTATGATGTTGGAAGGAAATTTCCCACATATCTACTAGAGATAAATTGTGAGTACTGCTATTTATACTCTCAACCAGGTATATGTCAAAGGTGATACTAGTAAGACCCCTTATGAGCTATGATTTGGTCATAAGCCTACTATTAGATACTAAAAAAAAATTGGGAGTAAATGCTATATCAAAAGAGATGAAGATATAGGAAAGTTTGATGCTAGGAGTGACAAAGGAATCTTTCTTGGTTACTCTACTAAAAGTAAATCCTACCGATGCTTCAATAAGAGATTGAGGAAAGTATTTGAAAGTGCTAATGTCATGGTTGATGAAGAAATTGTTAGACCATCCAGAACCTATGGATATGATTCAGATGATCAAAATGTTAGTACAACTTAGAATCAAGTTCACATCATTTTGGTGAATCAGGAAAGCCAAGAGGAAGGAACTAGTGAAAGTGCATAAGTGAGATCACAAGAACCTAAAGTTCAAGAACATCCTAAGAATCCAAGTTATGTAAGATTGAATCATTTAGAAGATCAGATTATAGGTGATAAGAACAAAGGTTTTCAAACAAGGAGAAGAATTGCAAAAGAATATTGTTTGATATCAAAGACTGAGCCAAAATAGTGTAAATGAAGCATGCAAAGATGAACATTGGATGGAAGAAATGAAAGAAGAGCTACTAGAAATTGAGAAGAATGATACATGGATTCTTGTTCCTAGACCTAAGGACAAAAATTTAATTAGAAATAAATGGGTCTTTCAAAACAAACTAAATAAGCAAGGTGAAGTTGTTAGAAACAAAGCAAGACTGGTGTGTAAAGGATACTCTTAGATGGAAGGAATTGACTTTGAAGAAACTTTTTCCCCTATTTCTAGGATTGAAGCTATGAGACTATTTATTACTTATTTTGCTTATAAAAACTTCAAGGTTTATCAGATGGATGTCAAGTCAACATTTCTAAATGGTGAACTAGAAGAAGTGTATATTGAGAAACCTGATGGATTTCAATTGACTGATCAATGAGATATAGTTTGTCAATTGAAGAAATCATTGTATGGACTTAAGCAAGACCCAAGAGCATGGTATGCCAGATTGGATAAGTATTTGTTGAAGCTTGGATTTAATAAAGGTACTACTGATAGTAATTTGTATTTCAAGATTGATCATGATAAAGATTTGATTGTTGATGATATCATTTTTGGAGGAGATGATAGTTTGTGCATGAATTTTGTTGATGATATGCAAAGTGAGTTTGAGATGTCTATGATTGGAGAAATGATATTATTTTTGGGATTGTAACTTGATTAGTTAGATAAAGGGATTTTAATATCTCAGTCCAAGTATGTTAAATAACTACTAAAGAAGTTTGGTATGGAATATTCAAAGCCAGTTGGTACACCTATGGTGACCAGATGTAAGTTGACACAAGATGATGATTCTACTAAGACAAATCAAACTAGATACAAATCCATGATTGATGGATTTCTATATTTTCCTCAAACTAGACCTGATATCATGAATGTTGTATGCATTGTTGCAAGATTTCAAGCTGATCCTAAGGAATCTCATGTGACTGTTGTGAAGAGGATTTTCAGATACTTGAAGGGGATAGTTGATTTTGGCCAATGGTATCCTAAAGAATATGATTTTAATTTAAGTGCTTTTACTAATACTAATTGGGTAGGAGATGTGAATGTCAAAAAGAGTACTAGTGGTGGCACATTTTTCTTGGGAAAGAACTTAATTTCATGGTTAAGTAAGAAGCAGAATGCCATTTATTTATCTACTATAGAGGTAGAATACATTGTTGTTGCTAAAAATTATACTCAAGTATTGTGTGATGGCACTCTCAAAATTTCCAAATTTGAGGTGCCCATCTTGAGAATTTTTCCTCTGCACTTTTTGAAGTGCACTTGAGGGGTCAGTTTGAGTGACCGACTTTCAAAAATTAGAATTTGAAGCCTATTGATCTCCAAGCATAACCCATTTGCAGACATATTTGATTGACATATGCAAATGTGTGTGTCAATTTTAAGCTTCCCATGATAGGTTTTGTCAGGGTTTTAAAAAGTGAAGCTGGAGGGTTTTTGCATTGTTCTATTGTTTGCAGATTGTCAATGTTGCGAAATAGCCTCCTGTTTGAGCTTGGATTTTGCAACCAGTTGATTGTCATGTCAAAATAAATTCTATTCTATGTTCTCCATGGCTAAAATATCTCGGGTGTCAATTTTCAAAGCCTCATGATTTGATTTTCTATTTTTAGCAGATCGAAACCAAATGCGGTTTGTTCAGTTTCACATATGCATTCTTGACAACCTTTTTGAATGGTCAAATTTGATCATTAATATCTTTTTATCAACAATGTTTCATTGAATTTCCTTTTGCACATGTGCTCAAGATACCTTAGCAAACTTATGTGTCTGATGGTAGCTTGCTAGGAGTTGTTTCACTATTTTTACAAATTGGCAGTTGAGTGAGTTTTAATTGTTTCAGAACAACTATTGTTTCAGAAAAGTTCAACTGAGCAATTTCACCAATTACTATTTTTTACCTCGTGACATGTTTTTCTGAGCCGTTTGTTGCACTACTTTCCTAGATGAATGTCTATAGGTTTGCAGGTTTTATTTTCTTTGGGGTGTCATTTGACTAGTTTTCCAGTTTGATTCCTTAGTCAACCTGGCCTATTTTGACCATTTTCCAAAAGTGACAGAAAACAAGTTTTAATGAAAACCCATTTCATGTTTTCATTCCAAAAAATATTCAAAAGTTGCCTAAAGTCATTTAAAGTGAAAATTTGTCTGAGAAACAATTTTTTTTTTAGTCAGGCCCATAAAGGGACCTGACATGCTTTGCATTGTCTTGAACTTGCATTTGTTACAGTGCTGCGACCACATCAGGTAAATTTTTTTGAGATGGTAAATAAAGAGAAAGCTAAATGAAGGGCATTGTCTTCATGTTTTCAAATACATGGAAAAATAACCAAGCATTGTCTAGGCTTTAGAATGGAAATCATACATTAATACATGAAGACTTTCTAGACAGCTTGAGGGTGATGTTGCACTTGGTGTCACTGTGGGATAAGGTCATTGCATTTTTCAATCTTGCTAGAATATTTGAACATGCACATATACTAAAAGAGAAATTTATTCTATGAGGTTTTATGGTGTTCTAGTTCAGGGTTTGACAAGTTTGATGGAGGCAGAATATGCATGCAAATGTGGAAGCATTGCATATAGAAAAATGTTTTACAAAGCACCTCAATGAAACATGGTCTAATTAAATAAGGTCAATATGGGGAATTTGCACCAAATTGATTTGATGAATCAATTGCAAGAAGTTTTTGTGATAGAAATAGTGGACAAAGTTGCTTACATATGTCTAGCTTTGATAGTAATAATGGTGTTTTTCCTAATCAAGAAATCAAAGGGAAGTCGATCCATGAAAATTTCTCCCTAAAGGCTCAAGCAAAGCAATGAGTGTTGGGTGCTTTGTTCCATGGCATGAGCAGGGAGTCATTTTGATTGGGACATTTCAAAGTGAAATAAGTGGTTGTTGTAAGAAGCATCTCGGCTCAATGCTTAAGGTGTAAAAAATGAATGCACACAACCATAAGACTGAAGGAACAAAACACCTCCAACACAGCAAAGGGATTCAAGAAAAATTGGTGGAGCAAGGGACACCACCAATGGATTTGTTGATATCTTCAGCAACCTTTAAGCAAATGCAACTGGAATGCGTATGGCCCAAGCATGAAGAGAGGTTTTGAAATCAAATAAAGCAAATGAATGTAATGCCACACATAGAGATGGAGGTCTCGAATGGGTGTGGGAGCCTTGTCACAGGTGAAAATGTAGGGGCATGCGCATGACAGAGGTGGGTGCGACTTGCAACATGATGGGCATGGCCTCCATCAGACCAGTGAATGGTTGGCATGGCAAAGAGGTAAGAGGATAGCATATGCAAAAAATGGAAGAGTCGAAAAGGCTTTAGAAAATTTCATACAAATGTTGGAGGGGGCATAGCCAGCAAAGTGAGGTGGCCTGCGCTAAGTATGGAGGGCTCGTGGAATTTAACAAACATAAAATAAAGAGGATGACATTGGTTGTATATGTCCATCAAAGCATAAAGAGCAAGGGAGTGTAAACTCATGGGGATTGTGTGTTGTAGGAAGAGGCACGAACCAACAGGGGAGAATGGAGTTGGCCACCATGGATGCCCTAATGTATGCAAAGCACGGTGGAGCTTGAGCGAACAAGGGCAAAAGGAGAAAAATTAGGGCAACAAAAACAAAGAGGAAGCAGTTTGAAGATCAGTGGCCAAGATTAAGGGTGTGACTCCAACCAAATCTGGACCTTTCCCTGCCATATTGTGATCAGAAGATGCCCGATCATTATGGATTACGATGGCACGGGGAAGTGGTGGCTTCGAATATAAATGATGGGCCCCATAAATTTAAAGGGGTCGGGTAAAATAAGGGAGTCGTATATTAAGAGAGGAGAAATAAAAAAACATTTAATATTAAATGTTTTGCTAAAGGTTTATGTCAAGTGATATTAAATAGAGGGGTGAGGCCTGTTTTTTATTTTCTTGGGTGCAAAATTAGAAATTTTTAGTGAAATAAGGGTGAAATAGTTTCAATGTGAAAGGGGTAAAAAGCTGGGGGATATATTTTAAATTGTGACCCGATGGCAAAAATTTTGAAAGTCAAGTGAAATATTTTACTATGCTGGGGTAAAAAGTAAAATGGTAATTTCTTTGTGCAGCTAGGTAATTTTAAGAGGACCCTCATATAAAACAAGTTGTTGGGCAAAGTATTTAAAATACTTTGTAGGTGCTGAAAGTTAAGTAAAGATAAAATATTTTATTCATTGGAAGTGAATAAAATAAAATACAACAGTGCAACATTATAAAATGCAGCAAAGGGAAAAACAAGAGCAAAAAATAAATTTTCACGGGCAGAGGCTGTTTTGGCACAACAGGTAAAATTGCAAATATACACATGGGTATTTTTCTATTGGGGAACGAATTGGGAACATGTTGTTTTGAAAATAGAATAAATTTTGTTACAGGGAAAAGATGAAGGGGCTTTGTTGATTACTATTCAATGGTGCAAATGTTTCCAGATGGCTTTTCCTGTTCGATTTTAGGTTTTCTTCTGGAATTTCACCTCGTCTACATATTCATTTCTTTTCTCATTGTAATAAGTTAGCAAGTCAGAAGTCTGGTTGGAGCTTCATAGAAAACTGTAAAATTTGTAGTTATAGAGAAAATGCAAGTTGGATTCTATGTCTTTTTGTTTTAGGATTTGAGTTTATGGAGATTTAGTGTTTCATAACAGTATTGGCATTTGAGTTTAACTAACAAATCTAGTCTCATGTCTCTCCTATGTGCAAGTGTATTCGAATTTTGAATGAAGTAATCAAGGGTTATTTTGTTTATCTCATTGTTGTGGTGTGTGCAATTTTGGTTTTAGCTTTAATTCAAAGAATTAATTAAACTGCTTAAATGATATTGCAGATTGATATGTTTTGTACAAGGATTTGGTAAGTAGTATTGAGCTGAGGTACAAATTAGTGATATTGTAAGGCGGTATAATTAGAGATATTATATGCTATGCATTGAAATCTGCTATGAACCATTAGGTGTTGGTGAATTTGACTCCTCCAATGGATATGGCACTAGTCTGATTTGCATTTGTTATTTGTGATTCAGTGTTTGTTTGTGTTCACCTGGGGCTTGCTACAATTTTAAACATAATGTTTATCTTTCACCATGAAGCTGTGTTATAATTATCTCATGCTCCAAATGGTTCATATTACTGATGAACAACCAATTCTCTTCAGTTTTATCCTGTTCTATTGAGCTATTAAGTGAGATTATATGTTTGATTTTAATGATTGTTTTTAATTTTGTTGCAGAAATTTTAAACACATTAAGGGATCACCCTCGCAGGTCTTGCAGAGCCCAAAGTGTAGGAGGTCTTTTCAAATCCTCATCAGTTGGTCCAGGTCCTCCGAGCTTCCCTTGATTGGAATTGGAAATTCCATAGGTAGATTAGGAGATAAACCTGGTTTACAATAAAAAACACCAACAAAATGGTGACTCTACTGGGGATGCTCTCAAAAGTTTTGGTTGCAGACGGTGCTATTATAGAGTCATTAAAGTTTTGAATTATTCTTGTAACCATTGCTGAAAATTATTTCGGCCTTATAGATTCATGATCTTGATAGGTCCAATCTCCTTGTCGGCTGTGTCAATTCTCATGAATATTGCCAGAGAGTCTATTGTAATTCATCTTTCAATGTAAGTCTGTGTAGATTTTTCCATACTTCATGCTTATTTCATAATACCTCACAAGTTGTGAGTGGCACCTCTAAGATCTATGCACTAGTGTGCATTATTTGAGAAGAACTAGGAAAGACCCAAAAGATTTGTAGTAGAGATGAAGTAGATTCAAGCTCTTGTGATGAAGTACCCTAACAATTTTGAGGAAGGAATCCATATGATATCATGTTGTTGGATAAGGAGGTGTTGCAGTACTTATGTTGGTTTTTAAATGAATTTGACCTGTGAAGAATTTCCAGTTGTTCAAATTTTTGTCCTCTGCAAAGAGGTGGCAACTCTACCAAAGAACCTAATGAAGATGTGAATATGGTTCAAGATCTACAAAAAAATTCCAATTAGAAGAATGATTTGCAGCTGCTGCAATAATTCCAGGTATTTTCACTCTTGGTTTTCAAGGAACTCTTGTTTGAAAACCATTTTGGAACTTCTTAGAAAGAAATTAGGTTCCCTACATAGTAAGTTAACACTACCAAAGTGAAAGGATAGTAAGTTTAACTTTGCACACTTTCATTTGTTTGATCTGTTGAATGTAATTTCATTCCCATTAAAAGTGTTTTATCTAGTGATCAAATATTTTCTTATATGGATGGTTCGAATGCAGTTGTGTATTTTAGTGGTTTCCATCCATTTGTATTATCATATGTTGCAAGCTTAGGTTGTCCTTATGCCAACCATTGTCATAGTAACCCTTCATTTGGTCATTCTTGTAACTATGCAAAATTAGTGAGCCTTATCTTGTAATATCCATGGATTATCAAGGTGATATAATGATACCAAAGAACACTTTGATTCGGCTGGTCAGAAAGTGTCAGGAACTTCAAGCATCTAATACCCTAAAGTGTAAGTACCCAAGAGTTAATAAGCCTAGGTCTAGACCTGAATGGAATGATAGAAATGAAACAAGGCTTAAAATGATGGATGAAAGATAATATTTGTCTCAACAAGCATAGTCAAGAGACCATCAAACTATGTCTACTTGTCAAGTCATTGCACCATTTGTCAATTCATTCGACCCATTGTATGCTCAGTTAGATTTGTCATGGGTTGATTACAAAGCGATATGTATGCCAAATAAAATCTACAAGAAGACGCCTAGATTTGATGGGTACAATATTTGTGAAGGAGATGCACATGTTAATTTTTTTTCCAAGTTCATGGAGAAACATTCATTTGGACATCAGGATATGTGGATGAGATTATTTGTTAGATCCTTTGAAGCATGAGCTCGGGATTGGTATTTAAGTTTTTGTGAGAAGTCATTTCCTTGCTGGGATATATTAGTGAATGCTTATAGAAAATAATTTGCAAGAGAGCCTCTAGATCTTGTCAAAATATTAAAAGAGATTAGAAAGAAAAACAAAGATTCAAGTGTTGATTTCAATACATATTTGATGTTTCACTCTCACTAATCCCAGAAATTTTCAGACCTATTAATCCTGACTATATCCATATGTATTTTGAGGCCTATGAAGAGGGGTCTAGTGCATTGTTAAACAAGTTTGAAATCTATGATATGTAGATGGCTTATGCAGTTTCAGATGGTTTGGAGAAACAGAGAACTAAATATGTGTTAAGTTTGTTATCTTCAATAATGGGTAAACATGCTGATAAAATCAGTAACAGCTATGTAAATGCAAATAATTAGAAGTCTTCAGAGAAATGCACATTTGAGAAGGTTCAAGACAAGAAGGATGCATCATCAAATGATGAGAAGGTTGTCTTTGAACAACTCACAAAGGAAGTATACCCAAATACAAATCTGCAGCTAATCTTTCCGAGCCAAGAACATGATAAGGAATGCTAGTTCGATTCACTCTTTGAAGAAGAGAAATGAGATCAGCAAGGTAATGATACAATTGATTATGTCTATTCTACATATGAAGAATGTAGTCCTGACATAAGTCTCTATGATGAGACAAAGAAGGTTGCTGATTTAGGGAACTCTCTTGAGAACATTAGTGTGTTAGATGCAAATGAAGAAGTATCTGATGAATTTCAGTTTGAAAGAAAAGCCACAAGTAGCTGCAATCAGGAAACCATTGCTGGTTTTCAACTTGATAAAGAAGATGTTTATGTCTAACCTCAAGAGGATGCAAATGATAAGCTCAGTAAAAATATCTAGTCTAATGTTGAAGTACAAAGGGATGTGGATTGCTGTTATGATAGCCCAAAAGTGAGTAAGAATGAACAAGTGAATAGTTTGTTTGCTATGCCAGATGGTGACTATGTGTGTGACAATGTTATCAACAATTCAGTCTCATATGATTGGAGAGCTCCTATTTATGATAAGCCCATTGAGTTTTCAGATTTTGATGGAAACATCTTGGGATATCCTAATTTGCAATTTGATAGTGATTTTAATTCAAGTGAAGTTCAAGAAGAGGAAGTGGATGAGAAGATAGATCGGGGCAGTGATCTATTGAGTTGTGAACAAATTTAAGATCCATTTACCATAAAATATCAAGAGTATGCACATGAGGACAACTATCAGTTGTCGTGTGCAGTCCCTATTGACTTTGACAATGATGATGACTTTCAAGATACAGGGTGTAATGTAAGTGAGTCTGGTTCTTTTTCCAATAATGAACCAGTTGATCATGACAATGATAATGAAGATGAAAACAAGCCACCCATTTGATGGTAATGATGCAATGTATGATGAATATGACAATGAGCATGATGATAAGAAAATGGATTCATCTAGCATGTATATGGATGAATCAATATTATTACCCATTGGTGATATTGAAAAGCTTGTTGAATCATGTGACATAAAAGTTTCAGATTGAGGTGATTTGGAAATGTTTTCACCACATGTGAAAAACATCGATGTGAAAGAAACCGATGTTTTTAGTTTCATTGCTAATGAGGAAATTTTGGTTGGCTATGAGTCTTTCACTTTTGGATCAGAACACATACTAGCTGGTGTTGTACATGAGGTTACTAGTTCACAGGGTTGTCTTCCTAATGTCCTTGTTGATGGTGATTTGTTTGAGCCTTCACTTGAGGTATCTGGTTTTGAAAGGAATGATGACGTGAAAAATGAATCAGAACATTTTCTCAAGCCTGAGATGAATGTATTTACTCATTCCTTGAATGTTAATGAGGCATGTGTTTCCCATTTCCATGGTACCAATATGTGTTCTTATGTACTTGAACTGAAATGTCAAATGATGGACCTAGGTTGCAGTGATCAGTACAAGGATGCTCTTGAGTGTGCATCTTTTATCTTTGACATATGCCAAGATGATTTGCAGGGAACACACCAAATTGTTTATGAGAACTTTCAGTTTGATTTGCAAGTTAATTTTGATTTGTAAATTGGTAATCAAAGTGAGATTAGCAGTTCTAGCCATATAGCAGAGTGTGAGTGTTATTTCTATCAGCTGGAAGGAATTTTCATAGAATGTGGCAATGTGCAAGATATTGAGGCATGTTGTTTTCAGCTTGAGAATGATCCATGTGATGAATGTGATAGGTTGTTGCCGCATGATAATCAGTATTTTGAAAGTATGCCTGACTTTCAGATGCATAGTGATTATGAACATGTTGATAATGTTGTGAATGATTGCCTGATAGGAGATGCCAACATGTTTAATTAGGTAGATGGTTCTGATCAAACTATGCTTTCATATGGTCTTGATCACTATTTCCAAATCATGCCACTTGATATGAAATCAGAAAAAAAAAAAGTAACAGTGGTGTGACTTATTTGATTTGGTTTCCATATAATGAAGTTAAATAGAGAGCAAGTTTCTACTTGCCAAATGGCAGCCTGACACTTATGTTTGCAAAGGTGCAATTGTTCATGTTGTTGTGGTTTGATAAGCGCAAGCATGAGTTAAGGGTGGTCAGCTCTTTTCACAAAATTGTATTTGACAAAGGTAAATGTTGATTCTTGTTTTTCATTTGGTGATCTAGGGTCATCAGATGAAGTTGAAAAATGGAAGTTGAATCGGGGAGCAGTTTGAAGGCACTTGACAATTTCAGAATTTGGTCTACTCTCCCCAAAGATCTGGAATCTTTCTATGCCCATAGGGGGCATACATCCCCAGATGGAACCACTGATGGCACTCTCAAAATTTTCAAATTTGAGGTGCCCATCTTGAGAATTTTTCCTTTGCACTTTTTGATGTGCACTTGAGGGGTTAGTTTGAGTGACCCAATTTAGAAAATCAAAATTTGAGGCTTGTTGATCTCCAAGCAGAACCCATTTGCAAATGTATTTGATTGAAATATGTAAACATGTGTGTCAATTTTCAGCTTCCCATGATAGGTTTTGTCAAGGTTTTGAAAAGTGAAGCTCGGGTTTTTGCAATGTTCTATTGTTTACAGATTGTCAGTGTTGTGAAACAGCCTCCTGTTTGAGCTTGGATTTCGCAACCAGTTGATGTTCATGTCAAAATAAATGTTGTTTTATTTTCTCCATGCCTAAATGATCTTGGGTGTCAATTTTCAAAGCCTCATGATCTGAATTTCTATTTTTAGTTGATCAAAACCAAATGTAGTTTGTTCAGTTTCACATCTGCATTCCTGACAGCCTTTTTGAATGGTAACATTTGATCGTTAATATATTTTGATCAACGTTGTTTCATTGAATTTCCTTTTGCAAACGTGCTCAACATACCTTAATGAACTTATTTGTCTAATGACAGCTTTCCATAATTTATTTCACTATTTTTACAAATTGGCAATTGAGTGAGTTTTAATTGTTTCATAACAACTAATGTTTTAGAAAAGTTCAGTTGAGCAGCTTCGTCAATTAATATTTTTCACCTCGTGACATGTTTTTCTGAGCCGTTTGTTGCACTGATTTCCTAGAATGAATATCTATAGGTTTTTTGAGGTTTTATTTGCTTTGGGGTGTTGTTTGACTAGCTTTCTAGTTTGATTCTTAAGTCAACTAGGCTTGTTTTGACCATTTTCCAAAAGTGACAGAAAACAAGTTTTAATGAAAACCCATTTCATGTTTTCATTCCAAAAACATTCAGAAGCTACCTAAAGTCATTTAAAGGGAAAATTTGTCTAAAAAATAGAAGTTTTTAGTCAGGCCCACAAAGGGACTTGACGTGCTTTGCTCTATCTTGAACTTGTATTTGTTACAGTGTTGTGACCACATCAGGTAAATGTTTTCGAGATGGTAAATAAAGAGAAAGATAAATGATGGCATTGCCTTCATGTTTTCAAATACATGGAAAAATAACCAAGCATTGTTCAGGCTTTAGAATGCAAATCAGACATTAATATAGGAAGACTTTCTGGATAGCTTGAGGGTGATGTTGCACTTGGTGTCACCGTGGGATAAGCTCATTGCATTTTTCAATCTTGCTAGAATGTTTGAAAACCCACATATACTAAAAGAGAAATTTATTCTATGAGGTTTTATGGTGTTCTAGTTTAGGGTTTGACAAGTTTGATGGAGGCAGAATATGCATGCAAATGTGGAAGCATTGCATATAGAAAAATATTTTACAAGGCACCTCAATGAAACGTGGTCTAATTAAATAAGGTCAATATGAGGAATTTGCACCAAATTGATTTGATGAATAAACTGCAAGAAGTTTTTGTGATAGAAATAGTGGACAAAGCTGCTTACATATGTCTAACTTTGACAGTAATAATGGTGTTTTTCCTAATCAAGAAATCTAAGGGAAGCTGATCCATGAACATTTCTCCACAAAGGCTCAAGCAAAGCAATGAGTGTTGGGTGCTCTATTCCATGGTATGAGTAGGGAGCCATTTTGATTGGGACATTTCAAAGTGAAATAAGTGGTTGTTGTAAGAAGCATCTCAGCTCGATGCTTAAGGTGTAGACAATGTCTGCACACAACCATAAGACTGAAGGAACAAAACACCTCCAACACAGCAAAGGGATTGAAGAAAAATCAGTGAAGTAAGGGACACCACCAATGGATTTTCTGAGATCTTTAGCAACCTTTAAGAAAATGTAACTGGCATGCGTACGACCCAAGCATGAAGAGAGGTTTTGAAATCAAATAAAGCAAATGAATGTAATGCCACACACAGAGATGGAGGTTTTGAATGGGTGTGGGAGCCTTGTAATAGGTGAAAATGCAAGGGCACACGCATGATAGAGGTGGGTGTGACCTACAACATGATGGGCATGGCCTCCATCAGACCAGGGAATGGTTGGTGCGGCTAGGAGGTAAGAGGATAGCATACGCAACAAATGGAAGTGTTGAAAAGGCTTTAGAAAATTTCATACAAATGCTGGAGGGAATGCAACCAACTAAGTGAGGTGGTCCATGCTAAGTATAGAGGCCCCGTGGAATTTAACAAACATAAAACAAAGAGGATGGCATTGGTTATGTATGTCCATCAAAGCATAAAGAGCAGGGGAGTGTAATCTCATGGAGCCCATGTGTTGTAGGAAGAGGTTCAAACCAACACGGGAGAATGGAGTTGGCCACCATGGATGCCCGTGAAGTATGCAAAGAACGGTGAAGCTCGAGCGAACAGGGGCGAAAGGAGAAAAATTAGGGCAAAAAAAGGCAAAGAGGAAGTAGTTTGAAGATCGGTGGCCAAGATTAAGGGTGTGACTCTAGCCAAATCTGGACCTTTACCCACCATATCATGATCGGAAGATTCCCAATCATTATGGATTGTGAAGGTGCAAGGAAGTGGTGGCTTCGAATATAAATGGTGGGCCCCATAAATTTGAAGGGGTCGGGTAAAATAAGGGAGTCGTATATTAAGAGAGGAGAAATAAAAAACATTTAATATTAAATGTTTTGCTAAAGGTTTATGTCAAGTGATATTAAATAGAGGGGTAGGGCCCATTTTTTATTTTCTTGGGTGAAGAATTAGAAATTTTTAGTGAAATAAGGGTGAAATAGTTTCAATGTGAAAGGGGTAAAAAGCTGGGGGATATATATTAAATTGTGACCCAATGGAAAAAAAATTGAAAGTCAAGTGAAACATTTTACTATGCTGGGGTAAAAAGTAAAATGGTAATTTCTTTGTGCAGCTGGGTAATTTTAAGAGGACCCTAATATAAATGAAATTGTTGGGAAAAGTATGTAAAATACTTTGTAGGTGTTGAAAGTTAAGTAAAGATAAAATATTTTATTCACTGGAAGTGAATAAAATAAAATACAGTAGTGCAACATTATAAAATGCAGCAAAGGGAAAAACAAGAGCAGAAAATAAATTTTCACAGGTAGAGATTGTTTTGGCACAGCAGGTAAAATTGCAGATATACACATGGGTATTTTTCTATTGGGGAACGAATTGGGCACATGTTGTTTTGAAAATAGAATAAAGTTTGTTATAGGGAAAAAATTAAGGGGCTTTGTTGATTACTATTCAACAATGGAGATGTTTTTAGATGGCTTTTCTTGTTCGATTTTAGGGTTTCTTCTGGAATTTATTCTCCTCTACATATTCTTTTCTTTTCTCATTGTAATAAGTTAGCAAGTTAGAAGTTTGGTGTGGAGCTGAATAGAAAACTGTAAAATTTGTAGTTATAGAGAAAATGCAAGTTGGATTCTATGTCTTTTTGTTTTAGGATTTGAGTTTATGGAGATTTAGTGTTTCATAATAGTACTGGCATTTGAGTTTAACTGACATATCTAGGATCATGTCTCTCCTATGTGCAAGTGTATTCAAATTTTGAATGAATTAATCAAGGGTTATTCTGTTCATCTCACTGTTGTGGTGTGTGCAATTTTGGTTTTAGCTTTAATTCAAAGAATTAATTAAACTGCTTAAATGATATTGCAAATTGATATGTTTTGTACAAGGATTTGGTAAGTAGTATTGAGCTGAGGTACAAATTGGTGATATCGTAAGGCAGTATAATCAGAGATATTATATGCTATGTGTTGAAATCTGCTATGAACCATTAGGTGTTGGTGAATTTGACTCCTCCAATGGATATGGCACTGGTCTGATTTGCATTTGTTCTTTGTGATTTAGTGTTTGTTTGTGTTCACCTGGGTCTTGCTACAATTTTAAACATAATGATTATCTTTCACCACGAAGTTGTGTTATAATTATCTCACACTCCAAATGGTTCATATTACTAATGAACAACCAATTCTCTTTAGTTTTGTCCCATTCTGTTGAGCTATTATGTGAGATTATCTGTTTGAATTTAATGATTGTTTTTAATTTTGTTGCGGAAATTGTAAACACATTAAGGGATCATCCTCTTGGGTCTTGTAGAGCCTAAGTGTAGGAGGTCTTTTCAAATCCTTTTTAGTTTTTCTAGGTCCTTCAAGCTTCCCTTGATTGGAATTGGCAATTCCATAGGTAGATTAGGAGATAAACCTGGTTTATAATAAAAAACACCAAAATTGTGGATGAAGCGGATGTTGAAAGATATCAAAGTTGTGTATAATGAACCTATTGCTATATTTTATGATAATTCAAGTGCTATTAACATTTCTAAGAATCTGGTGCTACATTCAAAAAATAAGCATATATCTATCAAGTTTCACTTTTTGAGAGAGGTGAGTGAGAAGGAAGTCAGATTGGAGTATGTGCCTACTAAGGAAAAAATCACATATATATTTACCAAGCCCTTGCCTAAGGATACTTTTGAGTATCTCATAGGGAAGGTAGGGGTGATTACCCCTCCTAATCAGAACTAAGGTGCATTGACTTTCATCATTCTGTGTATTTCATAGTCATATCTTGATCCATATTGATGTTGTGGTGGCTACTAGTCAGGGGGAGTAATTAGATATTCAAAAATGTGGTTCAAAGATTATGTGGAGAAAGATACACATTATCATTTTCATTTATGTCAAAGGGGGAGAAGAGTCATGTGAAAAACTATGAATTATTTATGGAGAATAGTCAAAATCTAAGGGGGAGCAAGTGCTAAGAGAAAGTTGTGTTGATGGTGTTTTTCACATCATGTGTTTCCATCAATTCCAAAGGGGGAGATTATTGGATTTTGCTAGTATGTGGTTGTCACTGACGTCAACACTATTGGAATTAATGCATTAGAGGTTGTATATGTCAAGGATATTGAGAAAATTTTAATAAAATAAGTTGCAGTTTGTTAGTGGTGAAGTGAAGTTTAGTACATTGGATAGCTCAGTATGTTGATGATCAGAGGTTGTGGATTAAAGGGTTTATTGTTGAGTATATCTAGTTTATCCATGTTAAGTTTCTAAGATCCACATGAAGATTTGATAAAGTTATGAGTATTTGTGTTGTGACAGTTTTCTTGTTGCTTCAATTGGTGTTCCTCAAAGAAGGTGATGTAATTCTAGTAAGTTCAATTGTTGCAGATGCTTCTCTGGTGATTCATGATGCTTTTGGATGTTTTCTAGATCATTCTCTATCTATTTTGTACATCTGCATTGATCATTGTGCTCATGATTAGTGATTTTCTTTTGCATGTTGTGGATCTTTGAGGAATAATTATTGAATATTTTTCATGTTCGAGGATGTTGTTTTGGGTCCTCACTATGTTTTCGCTGACATTGGTTGATTCACATTGATAATCATTTATGTTTTGGGCTAATAGTTTGTATTCATTTAATGTTTTATTGAAGCAGGCATGTAGATGATGTTATTCTTGGTTGCGGATATATATGAGTGATTGTTTACATCATTTGAGACATATGATATGTGAGATGTGAGAAGTGTGAGTGCTATGTGTGAATAAAGTTTAGATATTTCGAAGGAAAAATTAAAGTGTGAAGAAGAGTGAGTAGAAGAAAGAGTGTTCATGTGCTTAAACAGAATAGTAATCAGGCATTAGTAGATGTTATCTTCTTAGTTCAAAATATCTCACATGGATTTAATCTGAATGTGACTATAAGACAATGTTTCTTCCTTTGGGCAGTAAGCCTTTTTGTATTTGAGCAGTGAGCTCTAGGCAATGTGCCTGAATGCATGTGCATTCCTTATTTACTATAATTTTAACAGAGTATAAACTTGTGGATTAACCTCCACCGTGGTTTTTCCCCTAACAGGGTTTCCACACAAAAATCTTGGTGTTATGTGTGTTTTTAATGTGGTGATGGTTTTTTCTTTCATGTTTAATTATCAGATCTAAGAATAAGTTTAATAAGTATAATTTATGTGACAACTGATTCACCCCCCCCCCCCTCTCATTTTCCTACCCTTGTGTTGCCAACTCATACTCTTCTTTTTCCTCTGATTCCTATTTTTATTTTTGTTCATGGTGGGGAACTACAACATTTTCTTGTTCCTGATTATCCAACACATTCACTTCATTCTTTGTTCTCTCTTAAATTTTTTGTCCTCCTTCATGATTAGTGGCATGAGGGTTTTCAAATTCCCCAAATTCTTGATCTTCAAGGTTACTAAGGTCATCATCACTTGTTTTCTTAGCTAGTGCAGACTCATTCTGAACAATGACCTTATGAATAATTTATTTTTGGTTGATCGATATTTCTTTTGAGACTGGGGATTTTTGGGGTAGTATTTAAGGGTTTTGTTGAAGCCTCTTTTGGTTTTGTGGAGGGTCCTGAGAATTTATCTGCAACCTCTTTCTCTTACTCCTTATTAACTCTCTGGCAATAGATTTTATTCTCTTAGTCTTCCAGGAGACTGTGGACATTATTGTTAAATCTTGAACCTCTTCAGTTTTCTGAGGGCTTAAACCATTGGCTACATTATCCAAATTTTCTAGCTTGACTATGGGATTAGTTGACAATTGTCTCTCTTCTAAAATAGTATCCAAGGTTGACCCACTACGCCGTCTCTTCTCACCCCTAGATCTAGTTGTAGTGGTTTCAATATTTTAATATTAGACTGTCCAGTGTTGGAGCCTTTAACCTTCTTGATACTAGACCCTAGGGTTTGTACATATCCTTTTTTAGAGCTATCAGAAGGGGCTTCTGACTCATAATCCTTAGCGTTCATTACCCTCTTCTAAATTTATATGACCAGACTCCTCTTCCTTTGAATTGTTAGAAGATTTTTCTATATTATGGAGTCCTCTTATGTAGAATGCTCTAAAGTATTAGGGACATCATTCTCCACAAAATTTTTAGGGGTTTCATATACAACAAATGAGTCCTATTCCCTAGGAGATTATAACTTCTTCAATTCTTTCACAATCAATAGTTTGATAATCCCATGATGGGCTACTGAATTTTGACTACCCCTTTGAACTTCTTTTCACATTTTCATTTGTTCCAAGTATGGATGTGTTTAGTGGTGTTGTTATTAATGTTTTCATTGATATCAACACTTTACAGGTTGAGTAAGTTATGTATTTGTCAAATGCTTTTGAAATTTTTTGAAAAATAATGAAAGTTGTGTTCTAAGCATGCTCTGGTAATTTGGTCAGCATTTTCTCTGTGTTGATCCAATGCCTATGTGGATCTGAAGGTGTATTCATGAGCTTAAATGGATTGTACATTTTAAGTTTTAGCTTTTGGTGTGATGGAGAGTAAAAGTTATGTTCACCGGTGTGTGAACTGGTTTGTCAGATTTATCTGATTGTTGACTAGGAGAAATGTTTTGGCTCTATAGTTCTCTGATATTTGGTTTCAGATCTTGAGGATCTAGGAGATTATTCTTTTTGATGGTTTCTATGTTCTAAAAAAATTTTATATAGTTTGGCACTCTGGAAGACCTTCTCTAGAGCTCATTTGTTTTTTTGCTAGTTGTCCTAGTTGAACTGGTGAAGTGTTCTCTATGAATGAAGTTTTTTGAAGGTGTTGCAAATACATCTGAGTTGTTATTAGAGATGGTAAAATGATTGGTGAAGTGTGTTAAGTAATCCATGTGTGATTTTCTTGCTGTTGATGCATGTACTTCAAAGATCATCAGTGTTTCATTAGGTTTGGTTGACCTGGTGTTTACAAGGTACATTATGCTTTTGCATCGATTTAAAAAATGGTGTGCATGATCCAAGATGTTGTTTGGGTCCTAATTTAATATGTATTTGGTCCCCTCAAATTCTTATCCACCACAAGAATTTTGAGTAGTCGACCTAGTTTGAATTTGTAAAATGAAATTGTATAGCTGACCTTGGAGAATGTTCCTGAGGTTGAAGATGGTATAAATACAAGTTAAGTTGTAGAAAATTTTATATCCATCCATCATTCAATTCAAGCAAGAGAAGATTTTGTGAACAAGTGTGAAAAGTAGAGTGTAGAAGAGTGAATTATGGCAACAATACTTCATTGTATTCATAATATTCGGATCAAGTTGTGAAGTGTGTGTAACTCCTAGTGGTGGATCCTTATATTTTTTTTTTTTTTTTTTATAGGTAGTGAGCCTCTTTTTCTGGACAGTGAGTCCTAAGGCAGTGAGCCCTTAATCTAGGTAGTGATCCTTTGTATCTGGGCAATGAGCCCTTTGGAAGTGAGCTTGTGTATCCGATATTGCATTATTACTATATAATGAGTTAATCCTCATCATTGTTTTCCCTCATTAGAGTTTTCTACATAAATCTGGTGTCTTTGTTATTGTGTTTATGTTATCTTCATTTCATGTTCATACTTAATAATAGACTGAGGTTAAAGTGGAAATGATTATGTTCAGAAGTAAAAAATTTGATACAATTGATTCACCCCCCCTCTCAGTTGTCTTGTGCATTTCAACAATTGGTATCAAAGCTCTGGTTCCTTGGTGAAAATCTTGACCACTTGAGGTAGATTAGATGGTGCACAAGTTGCAGCTTCCTATGTTTGATGGAGCTGATTATAGTGAGTGGAAAGAACAAATGAGAATTTATGTGATCTCAATCATTTTTAATACCTAGAAAGTTGTGGAGACAAAGTATGTGATTCCAGCAGGCGAACCTTCCTTTGCTAATGAGGTTGCAACCTTCAAATGAAGAGAATGAAAGAGAAAGGTTTGTTATCTTTGGTGCATTATCTAAAAATGAAAGGTCAAAAGTTATTTCCTTAGCTACAACTAATGAAATATGGACAAAATTGAAAGACATTTATGAAGGGAATGAGAGAGTAAAGTTGTCAAGGAAACTAACTACTAAGTGAAAATTTGAGAATCTGAGAATGAAAGATGGAGAAGACATTGCAAGATATTATCATAGATTTGAAACTATAGCAACTAAAATAAAGAATCAAGGAGGTACCATAAAGGATGAAGATATAACTGAGAAGATTTTGATGACCTTACTAGACAATTATACTAACAAAGTATCTGCTCTTGAAGAAAAGTTTGATCCAAATAAATTAACTAAGGAACATCTATTTGGTGTCTTGACTACATTTGAGATGAGAAAATTTTCAAGAGATAAGGAGAACACTGAAACAACCTTTAAATCCATGAAGATAGAAGAAGAAGAAGATGATGATGATGCAAAAGATTTGGAAGAAAAATTCACAAGGAGATTGAAGAAAGGTACTGGTAAATACAAAGGTAAGTTGCCTTTTAAGTGTTTCAGTTGTGGAAATATTGGTCATTATGCATCAAGATGTCTTAATAGAGATACGTAAGAGAATAATAAGGATAATAACAATAATTACAAGGATAAGAAGGATAGGAAGTTCAAGAAGTTGTATTTTGTCAAAGAAGATGCAAGAGTTTCTAATGATGAATCTAACCTTGAAGAAGTCAAATATGAATGTTTGTTTCTAGCACTAGAAAAGAAATATGGAAAGGAATCTAGTCTAGAGAATAAGAAGGATGCAATAGAAGGCACTCTGGTGATTGTTTTTCATTCCAGATAGGATGAATACTTTTGGGTAATTGATAGCGAATGTTCAAATCATATGACTAGAGATAAGAGTAATTTTACTAATCTTGAGAAGTATGATGGAGGTATAGTCATGTTTGGAGATGATTCTGGTGCTAAGATTGTTGTTAAAGTAACAATTAGCCTTGATGGAAAATATAACACTAATTATTTCAATTATGTAAAGGGTTTAAGGCATAATCTCTTAAGTGTTGGACAAATGTGCCACAAATTCTTTAAGCTTGTGTATCAGGATAACACTTGTGAGATCAGAAAAGGATCTGGAATTGTAGTTGCAGCTGGAAGAAGAACTCATGGAAACATCTATCAACTTAA
This sequence comes from Sequoiadendron giganteum, assembly GCA_007115665.2. Classification (NCBI taxonomy): domain Eukaryota; kingdom Viridiplantae; phylum Streptophyta; class Pinopsida; order Cupressales; family Cupressaceae; genus Sequoiadendron; species Sequoiadendron giganteum. Next base: position 392,583,541 of record CM021104.1, on the reverse strand, counting down.
AGGTGGTGATGGTCAATGTTTTGTTTCTTAGATTAGTGAGAGTTGGCTCTAGCACCAGAGGATGGGATATGTGAATTTCGATAATCTGGTTAGGATTAGTTCTAGAGAAGTTGTGAGAGACCTGCCTAAAATCACAAAGCCTTCAAATTCAATCTACATAAGTTGTCAATTGGGAAAAATACAAGAACCAATTTTAAAGGAAAAGATCAATCTTCTACCAAAATGCTTGAATTAATCCATACAGACCTCTGTGGTCTTACAAGAATAGAAATCCTAAATGGTGATATGTGCTTTATGCTTTTAATTGATGATTATTCTAGGATGACATGGGTTACATTTCTTAGAGAAAACTCCCAGGCTCTTGATAGATTGAAGGTGTTTAAGCTAATAGTATAAAATGAGGAAAACTTGAAGATTAAATGCTTAATATTTGATAGAGGTGGAGAGTTTACATCCAGTGAGTTCAATGCATTATGTGAAGAGAATGACATAAAAAGACAATTTTCTACTCCTAGAACCCCACAACAGAATGGAGTTGTAGAAATAAAGAATTGGACTATGCAAGAGGCAGCTAGAACCATGATGAAAGAATCAAATGTTTCTAATGTGTATTGGAGAGAATCTATTCACACTATTGTTGAAATTCTTAACAGAGTTCAAATAAGAGGTAACAACACTAAGACTCCTTAGTTATGGAGTGGTAAGACTCCTAATGTAAAATACTTTAAGGTGTTTGGTAGTAGATATTACATTAGAAGAGATGAAGAAAATCTTGGAAAGTTTGATACTAGATGTGATAAGGAATTTTCCTTGGTTATTCTAATAACAACAAGGCTTACAAATGCTTTAATAAAATACTAATAAAAATCATTGAAAGTACTAATGTGAAGGTTGATGAAGCTATGTATAGACTGATGGAAATAACTGAAGTTGAACCTGATGATCCTATCTATGTAAAAATGCAAGAAGAAGAAAAGGAAGAGAAAGACCAAAGTGAATAATAAGAAGAGAATCTGCAACCTACACCTAAAACTCCTAAATATGTTCAAAGAAATCACTCGAAGGAACAAATAAATGGAGACAAAAGTGAAAGAGTGAAGAAAAGAAGTCAAGTGGTTGAGGTAAACTTGTGTTTACTTTCTAAGATTGAACCTAAGACTATGAATGAAGCATGTGATGATGAAAGTTGGTTTAGAGAAATGAAAGAGGAACTATAGCAGATAGAGAAGAATGGGACATGGGAACTAGTCCCTAGACCTACAAACAAGAATGTAATTGGTTCTAAATGGGTACTCAAAAATAAATTGAATGAAGATGGTGAAGTAGTAAGGAATAAAGAAAGACTTGTATGTAAAGGATATTCACAGGTTGAAGGCATATATTTCAAAGAAAATTTTGCACTTGTAGCAAGAATGGAGGCCATTTAGATGTTCTTGGAATTTGTAGCTCATAAAGACTTCAAAGTATATTAGCTGGATGTCAAGTCTACATTTCTAAATGGGGAATTGGAAGAAGAAGTTTATATGGAGGAACCAGAAAGTTTTTCACTATCAGACAAACCAGACATGGTTTGTAAGTTAAAGAAAGATTTATATGGATTGAAGAAAGCTCCTAGAGCTTGGTATACTAGATTGGATAGATACTTGAAAAAGTAGGGATTTAACAAAGGGTCCACAGACATCAATCTCTACTTCAAGGTTGAGAAAGAAAAGATACTGATAGTTGTGGTATGTGTTGATGACATCATTTTTGGTAGAAATGAAGGTATGTGTAAGAATTTTTCTGAAGAGATGCAAAAATAATTTGAGATGTCTATGATTGGTGAACTGAAATTCTTCCTTGGACTTCAAGTTAATCAAACTAACAAATGGATATTCATTTCACAATCTAAGTATGTTAAGGAATTGTTAAAGAAGTTAAGAATGGATGAGTCTAAATTGGTATGTACCCCTATGGTAACTGGATGCAAGATGAGTAAGGATGATGGATCTGATAAAGTTGATCAGATCATGTATAGATCCATGATTGGTGGATTGTTGTATCTTACTGCTACTAGATCAGACATTATGCATGCAGTATACATAGTTGCAATATTTCAAGAAGAATCAAAGGAAGAAAATGTTAAAGCTATGAGGAGGATATTCAAATATCTTAAAGGAACTCCAGACTATGGACTATGGTATCTGAAGGACAATGATTTCACCTTGAATGCCTACATTGATGCTGATTGGGATAGATGTCTAGATGACAGGAAGAGTACAAGTGGAGGATCATTCTTTCTTGGAGAAAGATTAGTCTCTTGGTTGAGCAAGAAGCAAGATTCAATTTATTTATCTGCTACAAAAGCAAAGTATATTGCAGTAGCATCTTGTTGTACATAGGTTCTATGGCTGAAGAAAACTTTGATGGACATAGGTGTGGTGAGTGATGAACCTACTTCTATCTATTGTGACAATATAAGTGCTATAAACATTTCAAATAATCCTATGATGCATTTTAGAACAAAGCATATATCTATCAAGTATCACTTCTTGAGGGAGAATATATTGAGGAATGAAGTAAGACTTGAATATGTACCTACCAAAGAAAAAATTGTAGACATATTCACAAAGACACTTTCAAAGGATACTTTTGAGTATCTTAGAGGAAATTTGGGTGTTTTTGCCCCACCTTCTTTGAACTAAGTGCACATGGAGGTGCGTCATCCTAGTGGATTCACAGACTCTTTTGTTCTGGACTAATGATTGAGGTTTACTCCTCAGGGGGAGTAGAGAAGTGCATTGTTGCAGTATGTGATGTGGATGTACTCCTTAGGGGGAGTGAATAGATCTTTATATGGTGAGAATTTCCTTTACAATTAATATCAAAGGGGGAGAGAGAATCATGTGAAAATTTTATGCTTGGTAGGTTGTCACTTCTAAAAAATCATGTAGGATGTGGGAGAGAGATCATGTGAAAATTTTATTCTTGGCAGGTTGTCACTTCTAAGAATCATGTATGTTGTCTTTGATGGTTTTTCACATCATGTGTTGCCATCAATGACAAAGGGGGAGATTGTTGCAAGTATGGATGTGTTTGGTGGTGTTGTCATTGATGTCAACACTTTATAGGTTGAGTAAGTTATTTATTTTCCAATTTCTTTTGAGAAAAATTGAAAAATAATGAAAGTTGTGTTCTAAGCGTGCTCTAATAATGTGGTCTGTATTTTCTCTATCTTGATCCAATGCCTATGCATATCTAAATGTTTTCTCATGAGCTTAAATGGATTTTATATTCTAAGTTTCAACTTTTGGTGTGATGGAGAGTAAAACTTATGTTGACCGGTATGTGAACTGGTTTGTCAGAGTTATCTGATTGTTGGTTGGGAGAAATGTTTTGGCTCTGCAGTCCTCTAATATTTGGTTTTAGATCTTGTGGATCTGGAAGATTATTCTTTTTGATGGTTTCTATGCTCTAAAAAAATTTCATATAGTTTGGCACTCTGGAAGACCTTCTCTAGAGCTCCTATTTTTTTTTTTGGTTGTCTTGGTTGAACTGGTGAAGTGTTCTCTACAAATGAAGTTTGTTGAAGGTGTTATAGATGCATCTGAGTTGTTCTCAGAGATGGTAAAATGAATGGTGAATTTTTTTAAGCAATCCACATGTGATTATCTTGTTGGTGATGCATGTAGCTCAAAGATCATTGGTGTTTCATTAGGTTTGGCTGACCTGGTGTTTAGAGGGTACATTATGCTTTTGCATCAATTTAACAAAGTGTGTGCATGATCCAAGATGTTTTTTGGGTCCTAATTTAATATGTATTTGGTCCCCTCATATTCTTATCCATCATGGGAATGTTGATTATCTGACCTAGTTTGAATTTGTAAAATGAAATCGTATAGCTGACCTTAGAGAATGTTCCTGAGGTTGAAGATGGTATAAATACAAGTTAAGTTGTAGAAAATTTCATATACATCCATCATTTAATTCAAGCAAGAGAAGAGTGTGTGAAAAAGTGCAAAAAGAAGAGTGTAGAAGAGAGAATTGTGGTAATATTACTTCATTGTATTCATAATATTTTGATCAAGTTGTGAAGTGTGTGTAACTCTTAGTGGTGGATCCTTATCTATTTCTTTGTCTTTTTTTGTAGGTAGTGATCCTCTTTTTTTGGACAATGAGTCCTAAGGCAGTGAGCCCTTAATCTAGGTAGTGAGCCTTTGTATCTGGGTAGTGAGTCCTCTAGAAATGAGCTTGTGTATTTAGTATTGAATTATTACTATATTATGAGCTAATCCCCACATTGTTTTTTCCCTCATTAGGGTTTTCCATGAAAATTTGATGTCTTTGGTATTATGTTTCTGTTATTTACATTTCATGTTCATACTTAATAACAGACTGAGGTTAAAGTGGAATTGATTAAGTTAACAAGTAAATAATTTGATACAACTAATTCACCACCCCCTCTTAGTTGTCTTGTGCATTTCAACAACATTATGGAAGATTACAGAAAGAAAGGAACATTTACAAGCACATCTCATCTTAGATGTGTCATAAGCCAAAATTTCTTGGCATAAACATATACATACCTCACATCATAGGTTAAGTACTGAATAACAAAATTTTCCACATCATTCTAGGGAAATGGAAGTAAAGCTAACTTTATGCCCTATCCAAAAGCTACTTTGACCAACTCCCTACCAAACGAGAATCTCCAAACCATGGACTTGTGTCTGTTTAGTGTTGCATGTCATTGAAAACTCATGAGACAAATTCTCATTATATCCCCTCAGTATTTTAAAGTAGCATCCCATCCTACTTTCTTGAATATCTTGTATACCTCAGACATCACCGGAGCCCTCAGGCCATCCATTGTTGTTGGCTCAGAATGGTTCCTATGTTCTCCTTCTATATTCTTACCAGGAGGTACAATCTAAACAGTCCATAGTTCACAACCGGTATAGTATATGGATAAAGTTTGTTAATAGAAACAACTACCGCTAGGGATAATACAACTTAACTGGTAGTGAAATTTAGAAAGTGGGTTATGGTATACGGGTAAGGAATGGTGGTTTCATACTGCTATTATTATAGGTAAATAATAATAATTACTGGTGATATTAAGAGGGAATGATTGAGTATTAATAGTTATGATAGATTACACCACACTGGAAATAATAGGGTATAGATATGATGGGCTAGGTTTTTACATGGGAAAGATGAGACATGACAGGTGATGTGACACCCCCTAGCTTAGTAGGTTACCCATCCTCAAGTGACATCACAATCATTAAATGAACTGACAATATTAAATAAAATAAAAAGGAAAGAATAAAACTTGTGAAATACCATTACCAATGACCATTGATGGGATGAAGTGGCAACATGGTAGCACAAGTGGCAAAACTGATCTTGATGTGAATACCAACCTGGTAGAAATGATATGATGAGAAGAGAGCAGCATAGGTGCTACAATCAAGATAAAACTAGAATCAAAGTGATTCAACCAGCTAGCGAGCTCCTCATGTAAAATAAAACATGAGAAAATTGTAGTAAAAAAGTATGGTACCTAACAAGGCAGCGTTTAATTGGTTGGAGCACTGGAAATGATAAGAAGATCATCAACATGTAAAAGAAGAGGATGAGTGGGAGAAATACAACTAGTGATCAACCATGTGTAAATAGAGACCGTCAGGGCCACCAAAGAGATATAAATGGACCATGGAACCATCCGAGGAGAATGGAACACTGCCCAATGAATACAAATAGCAAAAGAATCATGGTGAAGAAAAATATTGGAACCTTGACTAAAAGATATTCATAGTAGTTCCTATCACAAAAGTGACAGGAAGGCAGGGCAGTCATGTTGATGGTTGTTGGTTGTAAGCCACAAACAACCATAATCATGTGAATGATGGAAACATGAATTAAAAGGAAGACACAAGGATGCGAGTGATGGGGAAACCAAATAGGAACGGGGAATGATATGTACGGTGAAATATCTGAAAACCATGGGCCAAGAAAACACCAACTAGTGAAAGCACCTAAGCAGAGGTTCCTGACAAGAAAAGGACATGAACGGTGGTGCATGTGAAGGGTGGAAGGAAAATCATATCATTGGGAGACATTAAATTACATGTCATGGTTATGAATAGGAGGTCAAAAGAAGACCCTAAATGAATGGAGTGAGGGACCCAAGCATCTACAACTCAAAGTAGAATAGTTCGTGGCGGGAAAGTGACAGGAAGGCGGGGTGACAACTTATGACAAGATTTATTTTTTTAACGATAATAGACCGTCGGTTTCCCAATTTTCAATCTACCACCACTTAGTGGCACCAAAAAATCAGTTTTCACCACTAAGGTTATTCAACAGTTAATGCTCACCAGAGATTGGATTTTGAACATTAACATCCCAACAGTGCCCAAAAGAGTTTTCATTGTTGGATCTTTTATTGCTTCTCTTTTTTTTTAATAATTATTTTAACATTTCTCAATCTCAGAGGAGATTGAAAGGAACAATAGTAAGTTACTTCACCACATCACAAAATAAGGTCTCCTATGAAAGAGTTCACTTGTAAAGTTTCAAAAGATGCCCATTAACAAGAAGATTCCTTCGTTCAGAATCCATTGTGCATAGTCAAATAGCACCATTTTCGTACATAGTTTGAATTTCATAGGGATTGAGCCAATGAGTGTGGAATTTCCCTTTCAATTCCTAGAATCATGAGTCATAGAGTAGTGCCCAATCCCCTAGTTGGAATGTGCGAGATCGAATGAAGTGGTCATGCCACTGTGCCCTCTACCTATGTACCACTTTTGTATGAAAAGGAGCCTCTTGACACATTTCATCAAGCGAGTGGAGTTGAAAAAGTCTCTCATTCTATGCATCATTGAGGTTCATTCCAAGCTCAAGGGTAGTGTGTAGAGTCTTCACTTTGAATTCAATTGGCAAGATAACCCTCTTGCCATAAACGAGTTCATATGGTGTCATCCCTGTGGTTGTCTTCCAGGTTGTGCGATAGGCCCAAACTCCTTCAGGAAGTCTTTCTACCTAGTCTTTCTTGTGTAATGACACTATCTTCATAAGAATATTCTCTAGTTCTTAGTTGGTTACTTCCACTTTTCCATTGGCTTGTGAATGATATGGGGAAGACTTTTGATGCTTAGTTTTGTATTGTCATACAAATTTTAAAATCAAGTTGAAGGTGAATTGTGCTCCTTGGTCTGTGGTAATCTCCCTAGGCACCCCAAACCTGGTAAAAATCTCAGAATACAAGAATTTAGCAACCTTAGTATCCCTAGCATGTTTTAAGGCTACTACCTCTACCCATTTGGTGACATAATCTATACAAACCAAAATATATTCCTTATTTTGAGAAGGAGGGCTAATGGGTCCTACAAAATCTAACCCCTAATTTTTAAATGGTTCTATGGATAACTGAGGGTGTAAAGGCATTTCATCAGAGTAGGTAGGCCACCCCATACATTGACATTTATCACAATGTTGAACATAGTACTTATTGTCCTTGTGGAGTGTGGGCCAATAATAACTAGTGGTTAAGATCTTTTGGGCGGTCCTGTGGGCAACAAAATGTCCTCCACAAGGTTCTATATGGAAAGCATGTAGAATGTTGAAGACATCTTCTTCAGACACACACTGATGCATGAAATTTTCAAGGCCTTGGCAAAAGAGGATCCCATTAATCCATGTGCAATCACCACTAAGTCCCACTAGCTTTTGACATTCCCTCAGACAAAAATGAGGTGGTAACCTACAAGTAACCAAGTAATTTTCCATGTCAGCATACCACAAAATCTTTGTTGATATAGCAAAAATATGTTCATCTGGAAAGGTTTCATCAACTTGGGTTGGTTCATCTTCATGCTGCAGTCTAGAGAGAAAATTGACCACCACATTCTCTCACCCTGGTTTGTCGAGGATAGTAATATCGAATTCCTTCAAAAGAAGAAACCATTGGATTACTCACTCGGTAATGATAGGCTTGTTCATCAAAAATCTAATGGCAGAATGATCTATATGTAAAAAATTCTTATATCTAGTGATATAGTGGTGAATTTTTATTATTGCATAAACTATAGCCAAAAAATCTTTTTTAGTAACAATATAGTTTATGTCTACACCAGTAAAATTCTTATTGATATAATAAATAGCATAAAATAGGGTGTCTTCCTTCTGTCCAAGGATGGCTCCCATAGAAGTATCTGATGCATCAACATGTATATGAAATGATAGTTCCCAATTGGGTCCTCATTGAATAGGTGTTGTGATGAGCTTACCTTTGATTTCTTTGAAAGCTTGTTGGCACTCCATTGTCCATGAGAAATCTGCATCCTTTCCTAGTAATAAAAAAATCGTGAGGAAATCTTTCTGAAATTTTTAATAAACCTACGATAATAACCAACATTTCCTTAGAAACTACATACATCCTTTGGACAAGTAGGCATAGGCAAGTCTTGAATAATCTTGATCTTTTTCGGATCTACCTCAATTCCTTTTTCATAAATATAATGACCCAGCACAATACCTTCAGTCATTAAGATGTGATTCTTTTCATAACTCAAGGAAATATTAGTATCAATAAATCACTTAAGTACCTTCTCAATATTTGTCTTAGCTTCCTCATATGTGTTACCATAAATAGTAAAGTCATTCATACACTTCTACGCAATCATGAATTAAATCAGAAAAAATGCTTAGAACAACTTGTTGGAAAGTAGTGGGTACATTACACAATCCAAAAGGTAAGACATTGTAGGAAAATGTTCCCTAGGGGTAGGTAAAGGTAGTTTTTTCTTGGTCTTCTAGGGAAATGCAGATTTAGTTATACCCACTAAACCCATCAAGAAAGGAGAAATTTTTCCTAGCTAAGGTGTCCAAGACTTGGTCAATGAAAGGAAGTGGGAAATGATGTTTCTTGGTGGCCTTATTAAGGGCCCTATAATTGACATATATTCACCACTTCGCATTCTTTTTAGGTACTACTACAAGTGGGGACACCCACTAGCTGTCTGATATAGGGTAAATAAATCCTACATTGAATGACTTTTGAAGTTCTTCCTTAACTATTTCTCGTAAGGCTGGGTTTAACCTTCTCTAGGGTTGTCACATAGGTCTACTCCCTTCCTTTATATAGATATGGTGTGTACAAGTAGTGGGATGAATACCTCTAATATCTTGATAATCCCAAGCAAAGGCTTCTTTATGGGCAGACATCATCTCAACAAGTTCTTTCAATTGGTAGACATCTAATCTAGGATTGATGTTAAGTGTTTTACCAGGTAAGATTTCAGTAGCTTGGGATTGTACAGGGGTATCTATGGAAAGTAATTGTGAATTAGATGAAGATGGATTAGTATCCCTAGATATTAAAATTAGATGATATATACAATCATGTGGTAATAATTGATGCAAAGCAATAAAGTGTTGAACAAACTATGAACTTCCTACTGATGGAAAATTTCCAAACATACAATTATCACTTATGTCCATAGGAAAGATCATTGTCTCAAGATCACTATCAACAAAATAATGATTTTTCAATAAATGATTAATAATAGTGTCTTCTAAAACCTCTTCAAATTCCCTAATTTGATCTATTGTCAAAATAGGTAGAGACTTCTCTATGTCGCTATCGATCCACAAAGGATCCTCCATTTCCAGTAATGGTTGCACTGGAGGGTACAATGTTAACTATTTTATTTGCTCCCCATTCGAAATCACCATATTTCCAGACCTGAAATCAATGAAGGCATTAGCAGCAACTAACCAAGGTCTTCCTAAAATCAGGGGGTATCCCCCTAGCTTAATCTTTGGTTACAAAATCACAAAATCTGTTGGATACTCCCAAGACTCAATAGAAATAATGATGCCTTTAAGCATAACTTCTGGTTTTACGAGGGAATGACCAACCATTTTTAGGATTGTTGAATTAGGTCTTAGTCCTTGAAGGCCTAGCCTCTCCTTAGTGTCACTAGTCATTACATTTATAGCTTCTCCTAAATCCACAAGTGTATTCAGAATGGTTACATCACCAATACATACCTTAATCATTGGACTATCGGGATCCACATACTTAGGGATTGAAATTTTTCCCAGCATCAAGTCTACAATTTTTCCAATGACTTGGACTATCTTGGGGTCATGCTTCTTTTGTTGCTTCCTCCCACAAAGCTCTTTAACTGCCCTGGTGTACACAAGAATATCTTGAATAGCCTACAACAAAGGAATCTTAATGTTAACATCGCGTAATTCATTCATAAAATTGAAGTTAAATTGAAATGTTTCTTGTTGCTTTGGTTTCTCTTGTAACCTATCTGAAAATGGAGGCTTTGGTTGCTCTTCTTCGAGCCCAACTAGATGCTCTTCAACTTCTGTGATGCAACATATCATACATCTCGAATGACATTTTTCCATTATCAACATCATTATCATTAATATAATTGCATTTCACAACATTTGCATCATTAACCCTATTTTCCTCTATTAATTTAATAATCTTGAATTGTTTAATTAATTCACTATTTCATCATTAATATAATTTTATTCCTCTGAATTAATTAAATAAGTGCAAATTGCTTAATTATGTCGCTAATCTACCTTATTCATCTAAATTGGTTATATTATTATCATTAATAATTTAATTAAACCACTTTCCCTTCTCTAAATATATCTTTATTTGTTAAAGGCAAAGACAACTTGCATGTTCACCTCTAATATTGATTAATTAATTATCCTCACCCCTTTTTGATTGATTAAATCATGATCACTAATTTATCACTCTAATTTGTTAACTAACCCATCTATTTACCAATCCCACTGACCACTCAAATTGATCTCTTCAATCCCAAGATTCATTCCAATCTAATCCCATTGATTATTTAATTAAATCCCTCAATTGGATCAATCAGAGGAGTCAACTCACCAATGTATTTCCTCTCAATGGTTCTCAACCGTTGATCATAATATTTCATTTTTAAATCTCGATAGTTCATCTAAAAATCATAAATCTATAAAATAAACTTCTTCATTCTCAAAAATGATCAGAGAATTTAGAGAATTTATGGAGAGATTATGTCAAAATAGTCATTGAAGCACATTTAGCACATTTACATCTTTGATCACCACTAAAACACCTTTTGAAGCTTTTGCAACAAAAATGGAGGCATCGTAATTATCCAACACAATCCAACATCAATACAAATTACACTTCAACATGGGATGGTAACATTGTAATTCATGAATTTAGTTTATGTTCTCTTTATGATTTCATTATTTTATAATTTCATTTCATGAGTAAGTTGGAATTTGACTTTGATTTGATCTATTTCATTTTATTTCATTTCTTTCTTCCTTATGATTATTTTCCCCCTTACAACATATAAGGTATTGTATTATAGATGCTATTATTTGATGATTATCGATATTATTTGATGATCATCGTTGAGTTCTTTATATTTTTGTGAATATTTCAATGTAGCGACATGATAACCAATGTCATCGACCTTGCATGGAAATGTTATTATTAATCTTGAAAGTTTTAATATTCATATATTATATGATAGATATAAATGACTAAGCCGAGCCAAAATAATAAATATAGATGTATTATTTTGGCTTGACTCTTTCTAAAGAGGAGCCCATCATATGTGTTTGCTAGAATATTTAAAAGAGAAGTGCATTTATTTTCATTGGAAAAATTTATATTTTCTAAATGCTAATAAAAGCCTTGAAGGATCACAATCTCAATGTCATGAAGGTTGTGTAAGTATTATTTCTTTTTGCAATTTAAATATACCATGTAGCAAGTTGTGGCTTCCTCCATGCATAGATAGAGTGTAAGCTATTTTGATAACTGATTTTTATAATCAATTCTTGCAAAAAGAGAGATCGATAGTATATTTTGGAAGGATAAGTATCTTGAGGTTTATAGGAAATTAATTCTTGAAACTACCTTATGCCATGTGAAGTTGTGGGTTGGTAGTTAGGTTGAAATTAATTTGTAGAGTATCTTGTTTTTGGTTATCAAAATCAATTTAGTTTTCATTATCTATTAGCAGTTGCTTTAGGAAGCATACTCTCTGAAGGAAAAAAGAGAGGATAAGATCGCAAAAAGAGTATAAGAGGACTTAGTCACCATGAATAGAATATCTTTAGACTGAAGTTTCATTTCTCTAAAAGTGGAATACTTGAAGGTGATAGTTGTAGCTTATCAATTTGAGCAAAGATCTAGGTTGTGCAATTTTTTTTCTTTAATTATTTTTTCATAACTATTTATAAGAAGTGGGAAGTGGAAGGAAAAGCTTATCCATTAGGATATGCATAAATAATACACTTAGTTAACTACCAAGCTAGTAAGCAGGCAAGTAACTCTTCAATAATATTTTTGAATCCTTTATTTTCTAGAGAAAGATTGAGAATAGTGTATAAAGATCAACTAGTGAGCAGGCTTGACTGTCTCCTATCTCATCAATGATTCCTTATTTTCTTCTTAAGTTGACCAAGCTAAGCTATTATAGTTTATGGGTTCTTTGAATGGTTGATTCTTTAGAAACTAGATAGGAGTACTCATACTTAGAATTCCTTTTGTCTTGTTCTAGTTTATGAAACCAACCTCTTGGATAATGTGAGACTCTCTTTATTAGTAGAGGAAATAGATTAAATTATTGATAATATGTGAAACTTTATTATATGTGAATGTTCTTAAAAGAGTTTTTGAATGAGCATATGAACAACACAAAGTTGAACCATTTTTTATTGAGGGTTATGAACCAAGAAAATAAGGTTGAGAGTGTAGAAGAGGTAAAAGAGCCTTAAATTGAGTTTGATGCTAGTTTATGCTAATATTGCTTATTTGTTAAGAAATAAAATTCCTTGTGTTCCTCTTTTGAAAGATTTAGAAATTATAATGGCTTCTTGGAATGAAGACCTTACCTTTTTTTTCCTTGATTAGTTGAGCCCTTGAAGGGTTTTAAAATAAGTAGAAACCGCCCAGATGGGGTATTATGTGCATGAAATTTCTACATTACTTGTGACTAGTTGGGTCAAGTTAGATTACTAGTGTTAGCAAGAGGATGCCATGGAACTAACTATGAGAGTAGATACTCTCTTATATTCATTGTAATTTGAACTAGTGGCAGATGGACCTAGTAGATACATTAAGTAACTCGAGAGTTCAAAGAAAGTATAACAATATACAAACCAAGAGAGGTTAATATTAGAATGTCATGATGTGTTAAGTTACACTTATCTTTGTGATTATTCAATGGTCAAATATTTAGTTTGAGTTGACCCTTGTTCAGATATGGTACTCCAAGTTGAGTAGGGTGGGTGAAAAAATTAATTTTCTTATAGTAGTGATTGTATATATTACAAATAATTTGGCCAAAGTGAGAGCAATAGTCTTTGCATGCACTTTTTGGTTCACTATGACTAGATTTCTTAACTAATCAAATATGTCTTACATAGTTGGAAGGTATCCATAGTTGTATGATAGTATTAGTTAGGTAGGGCACAACACCAGATCTCAGATGGAAAAAGTAAGAGGGTTCTTGACTAAACCCTTCGTTGAAGGGAAACACCACTTCTAGTTAGGAAGGTTTGCAAGGGACCATAGGTCTATGGTTGGAGGTAATGAACTTGGGTGATTCTCTCCCTCTTTCAGATGACATGCTAAGTCTTGGAGGACATAAAGTATCCAAATATGGGATCTCTGACCTTGTTTCTTATGCTATTGTTTTATTTAATTAAAATCGATTATGTTTAAATGAAAAATTTAAAAGATGATTACTCTTTTCAGTTTGAAAAGCATGATTATATGATATGATATATTTATGTGTATTCAGTTATGCAGTTACATATTATATTTTGAAAATAAAAATTTTAATCCTCATTTTTATATATTGATAGTTATTTACTGCATGGTAAAAATTATCCTAGTAATTTATTGTTAGAAGGTGGTGGTTATTACACATGATATCAAAGCTATTGGGTTAAGTACTCAGACCTATGAGCTCACTATGTAAGTATCACATCCAACATTAAGTGACTAATATTTGGAAACCTTTTACTAGAAATGGTTAGAACTAAATAGAATGCCAGAAAATCCTTTGTTAGAAATGAAAGATATTCAAAAGCAAAGAAGGAACGATATTCTCTTACTAAAACCATTGAGGGAACCAACGTAGATGGAGAGGCTTGGTTGGGTGACATGGAAAATTTCACTCATGCAGTGAATTATGTTAAGGAAGAAATGGAAGAGACTGAGGAGGCCTCCAAGGCCATTTCTCATATACCTCTCGCTAACTTTGACAAACCATCCCCTTCATGAAAAAATATTGAGAGAATACAATAATCCAAATCCTCAGAATAAAAATAAAGGGTTGGGTAAGAACCTATGTGTGCATCCACCACCCAAAATAATAATAGTAATTTTTGATGAATCTAAGGGATATATTCCTCTTGCTTGTGATAAATAGTCATCTCATGATGAAATTATATAAATAAATAAGGATGTTTTGTATCCACTTGTTTTTATCTTAAAATAAAGTTTTCAAACATGTGTTCACATCTCTCACTCATCAACTTAAATGGAATGTGTGGTAAATTAGTAAATTTACAAATTTACATGCATAAGTGTGATAAATGGAAAACTAATAAAAACTTTAAATTGGAAACTTCAAGTAAAATCTAAATTAAAAAATGGTACAAACCAAAAATAATCAGGAAAAGAGTCAAGAAGTTGGTGAACCCTCTGGGAATGTAGAGGCTAATTTAGATCAAATTCAGGCCTTGTTGCAAGAAACAAGGGGAAGAGTTAATACCCTTGAAGGTGAGGTCAAAGGCAGACCTGGTAAAGAAACTACCTTCAAAGGAGAAAATGAGAACCACCATGTTCATTAAAACCATAGCGAGCATAGGGAAACCAATTCTAAGTGTAGGTTAGATGAAATAAAGAGGGACCAATTAGCTAAAGAATTTTCCCAAGATATAAAGATAGTAACTATTGGATGTTTTAGTTTGTGTTGCTGATATGTGGTTGTCATTTGTGTCAACATTATTAGCATTTATGTCCTGAAGGCTATATATGTCGAGGAGATTGAGAAAATTATAATAAATATGTTGGAAGCTACTTGTGAAGTTATGAAGTTCAATGTGATGAAAAGTTCAGTATGTTGGTATTCAGAAGTTGTAGATTGAAGGGTTTGTTGCTGAGCCTATCTATTTAAACCTCCAGAAGTTTCAGAGATGCACATCAAGATTGGAGCAAGTTGTGATTTTTTGTGTTCCTATAGTTATTCTATTATTGTAGCTGATGTTTCTTGAAGAAGAGAATGTAATTATGGTGATTTGAGTTGTTGTGTATGCTCCTATGATGTTCATTGATGTTTCTAGATTGTGCTCTATCTTTGTTGCATGTCTGTGTTGATCGATGTGATCGTGATTGAAGATTTTTCCTTTGTGTGTTCAGGTTTCCATGTTCTTGGCTAACATGATGGTTGTAGCGTGTTGTAGATCCTCATGGATTAATTTTTGAATGTTTGGCACATTCGAGAATGGTCATTTAGATCTTAACTATGTTGTGACCGACTTCAGTTGGTGTGCATTGAGATTTGTTCATGAATTGGGTTGACAGTTGTATTCATTTATTCTTTTATTTTTGGCGGACAAAGTTGTTGATGTAATTCCATGAAGCAGATATATAAGAGTGATTGTTTCTTCATTTTGAAGTAAGTGTGAAGTGTGTAATGTGAAGTGTGTAAGTGCTATGTGTGAATAGAGATCATATCATTCAATTGTAGAGAAGAGTGTGAAGAAGTTTGAGCGAAGTGTGAAGAAGTGTTTTTGTGCCTAACCGGAAATTTCATCAGGCTTTTGAAGAAGCTAATTTCTTAGTTCAATCCCTTTAGATGGATTTAATCTAATTTTTTTATGTAAGACAATGTGTCTTCTTTGAGCAGTGAGCTATAGGCAGTGTGCCTGAATGCATGTGCATTCCTTATTCATTTTCCTTATACTTTTAGCAGGATATAACTTGTGCATTAACCTCCACCATGGTTTTTCCCCTAACAAGGTTTCCACACAAAAATCTTGGTGTTATGTGTGCTTCTGATGAGTTGTTGATTCATGCTTTCCCTATTATTTATAAGATCTAAAATTAAAGGTTAATAAGGTTAAATTAGTTTGAAATTTTATGACAACTAATTCACCCCCCCCCCCTCTTAGTTGTCTATCCTTGTTTTCCCAATAGTAGCCCATCCTAAGTTCGATGGCATAGTAAGTAGAAATGCCATAGAAGCATGGTTAAAAAAAAAAGGAAAAATATTTTGAAATCTGCGACTATTCTGAAGTAACCAAAGCCATATAGGGGGTGTACCAACTGGTAGGAGAAACATCAATATGGTTGATGAATAAGAAAGCAGAGCTAGGTTTGACCTCCCTAAAGTTAACTTGGTATAAATTTGTAGCCATATTTAGGAAAAGGTGGCCACCCAAACTACTTTTTGATAAAAAACTCATAGATTTTCAAAACCTAAAATAGGGTGATTCATCTGTAAATGAATATTGGGAAAAATTCACCCGCCTCCTTAAATATGTCCCATAATATCATAAATATGAGAGGTTCTAAATTTGGAAGTTTATAATGGGTTTGAATGCCCAAATTGGTGGGTAAGTGGATGTACATGGTCCAACCACAATGGAACATGTGTGTGAAGGCCATTAAATAGGAGCAAACACTCAAGTCTATGTCTTCCTATAAATAAATGAATCATAAAAAATATAACTAGTCTCAATCCTTGCAACTGTTCAAGAGAAGAAGTGATTAGCAAGAATTTCAGAGGAAATGTGATGGGGAAAATGTAGGAATTAAAATAAGGATTGAAGGGACAAGAGAAATGGAGGTAATAATAACAATAATGGGAAGAAGAATGGGGAAAATGTAGGAAAACCTACTGAGAGGCAGGGACCACTAGGAGGTTGTTTTTCATGTGGCGGTGACCATTACAAAAACTAGTGTCCCAGCAAGGAACAAAGGCGTCAACCCTAAGGTAATTTTTTTCATCACAACATGCTACTCTTCAATAGAGAATGCATACATCCTTGGAAAATTGGTAAGTAGAATATCATATCAAACCAATAAAAACTCTAGGTATTTTTTTTGGAGTGCCTAATTCAATTTTAATTGGTATTGGAGCAACTTAGTTCTTTGTTTCTCTTAAACTGTTGAGTAAAATAAGTAGAAAGTCTAGTTACATGAAAAATTATTGGTCAGTAGAGTATGCAAATCAGCCAAGATCTCAGGTAGATAAGTGTCTAATGGAACCCACCTCCCTTGTAGGTACCTAAAAACCTACTAAAACAAGAAAAAAAGTGGTGAAGGAGGGGTTGTGTTGCTACAAATAACCTCACACAATATTTATAGAGGTCTCCACACATGCTACAAGTCCAATAATAAGTTTTAGAGGCGTAAAATCAATTCCAGAGACACAAACTAAGTTGTCAAAAATAAATTGTTGCTGCGAGTAGCTGCATCAATGGCTATAGGTGACTCTTTACAATTTTGTCTTCATAAAAGACTTTAAACTTTCAAATACAAACCTAGACTTTTAGAACAAAAATTTTATATAATATTTCTTGCAACCACACACTCAATATTAGAGAGAAATGACTTGAAAATAAGCAAACAAGTTTTCATTAACTCGGAAAATACAAACAATTACAACCATTTTACACATTTACAAATGCAACAATAAAATATGGAGTCTATTGTCCTCCTCTTTAACCTCTTACTATTTTCTATGAGCCTTTTTTACTACTTTCCAAAACATTCTTCTACTATCCTTTGATATTTTCTATTGTCCTCTATTTTATGTTGTTTTCTAACCTCTTTTTCTTCTATTTGGTCCTCCTCTTTTTGTTGTTATTTTCTTCTTCCCCAAAAAATTTCAAAAATCTAGAAGCTTCCTCTATTTTTTTTCAAAATTCTCGCATTAAAAAGTTGCAACGTTCAAAACCCTCCATAAATTCCCCAACTACCTCTTTTAAACTCAAAACTCCTACTCAAGTTTTCCCTTTTCCATTTTTGTTGTTGTTTCTTATTAAATGAGCATACGAGAATGTAGTTTTCTACCCCCAAATCAAAAGCAAATTCAAATTTTAAATCTCTTCATATTTCCTTCACATGGCACTAGCTAAGGGAAAATAAAAAATATATTTAAAATAAAATGATGCCCTTGCCTCAAACTACCAGGCTAGAAATTTTTGTGAGCCCTTCCTCACTCTGTAAAACTGTATGTTGCTACGAGTTAAAGGTCCAATTGCTATGGTTCAACAATTCTATCATCTTGTGCTAACTAGAGTGATTCCAATTTTTTTGGGCTTAACCATGTTGCATCCTCCATTGGTCTACCCTTCTATTTCACTAGATATTATATATACTCTTTACCCCTTATCTTTCTAACAACTCTGGAATCCAAAATATCGTCAATTTCCTCTTCTACCTTCTTAGATAGTTGCTCCTTCCAATTTTTTGTAATGCTTTTTCTATTTCTTCCTATTGTGATGTCTCTCCCTCATTTCCAAACCTTTAGGCAGCTTCAACTCATAGGCATTCGGTGAAAACTTCTTTAAGATCTTGCATGGTCCAATCTTCTTCAACTTGAGCTTGTTGCAGACCTATGGATGAGAAATATTTCCTTTTGTAGGTGTGCCAATACCATATCTCCAACTTTAAAATTCTTCTCTCTTCTCTTCAAATCAAATTTCTCTTTCTACTATTGGCTGCTCTAACTGAGTTTTTCTCTCACTTTCAGATGTAAATCTTGTATATATTTGGCAAACTCCTCTCCTTCAACACTTATTTTATATCCCTCACTATTTTAAAGCTTTCTTATTTCTAAAATACCTCTAGGACCATGCCCATAAACAATTTGGAATGGAGTCTTACCTATACTTTTGTTGACTAAGTCATTGTATGCAAACTAAGCTCAAGGTATTGCTAAATCCCATTTCTTAGGCTTGTCACCAAATAAACATCTAATCAAATTTCCTAAGCTATGATTAAAAAATTCAGCTTATCCATCCATTTGAGGATGATATGCATAAATAAACTTTAAATTAGTCCCTAATTTCTTCCAAAGTGTCCTCCAAAAATGTCCTACAAACTTAGTAGCACTATCTAAAACTATACTTCTTGGAAAACCATGTAATCTAACAACCTTCGCAAAGAATAAATTTGTTACATGTGTTGCATCATTCATCTTCTTGCATGCTATAAATTGAGCCATTTTAAAAAATCTATCAACAACCACAAAAATAGAATCATTACCTCATTGTGTTCTAGATATTCCAAGCACAAAATCCATACTTATATCTTCCCATGAGTTCTCTGGTATGGTTAATGGCTTCTATAGGCCTATATTTTGACTCCCTCCTTTGCCATATTACAAAATTGACATCCTTGCACAAATTTTCTGATTTATGCCCTCATCTTTGGCCAAAAATATTTTTCACTAAGTTGTTCCATTGTTTTAGTTGCTCCAAAATGTCTAGCTAATCCACCACAATGTTTTTCTCTTCTCAAATTATGCTTCATTTATCCTTGAGGTATGAAAACTTTTTATCCTTTGAAAAAGAGTTCATCTTGTCTAAATAATCCATCCAAGGTGTCCTATCAACACTAGTAGGCTCCATACATGTTGTCCAAATCATCCTTATACAACTCTTTTGTAGCATTAAATCTAACTACTTCAACTCCCATTTCAGTCAACAATGTTTCTTTCTACTTAATGCATTTGCTATATTGTTTGAGCTTCCACTTCTACACTTGAGAAAAAAAGTATATCCGTGTAGGAATTCAACCCACTTCATATGTATTTGGTTCAACTTGGTTTGACTATTAATGAATTATAAAGCATGATGATCCATGTAGAGAATAAACTCCTTTGGAAGCAAATAATGATGCCACTTCTTTAAATCTTGCATAATGACATAAAATTATTGATCATAAACGAAATACCTCTTCTTGGCATAATTAATCTTCTCACTAAAATATGCAATAGGTCTACCCTCTTGGCTTAAAACCACTCCTATGGTTGTCCCACTTGCATCACATTCCACTTGAAACACCTTTGTAAATTCGTTCAATGCTAATATTGGTTCTTCAGTGACTTTCTTCTTCAAAATCTCAAAAAAAAAATCTATTATTGTAGTCCACTTAAAACCTTTCTTGTCTCCCCTTATGGTTTTAGTTATGGGTGCACATATACCATTAAAATTTTGAATAAATATATGATAGAAACTTACTAAACCATGGAAACTTCTAACATCATGTACACTCCTAGGTATTTTCCATTCAATGATAGCACACACCTTTTTTGGATCCATTTGGAACCCTTGTTGAGAGATAACATATCCCAAATAAGCCAATTTCTCCTTCATAAAACTTCACTTTTTCAAGTTTACCAATAACCTCTCTTCCTTGAGCATTTATAATACTTGTCTAATATGTAATAAATTATCTTCTTTTTTGCTTCTAAAAATTAGAATATCATCAAGATAAACAATCACAAACTTCCCCAAAAATGGTTTTAATACTTCATTCATTAACCTCATAAATGTGATAGGTGAATTTGTTAACCCAAAGGGCATTAATAACGACTCATAAAAGTCCTCTTTGGTCTTAAAAGAAGTCTTCCACTCATTACCCTCTCTTATCCTAATTTTAATGATACCCACTCTTAAAATTATTATGTTTTAAATGCCTAGCCTTTCTTAGACAATCCATTAGATCATCCATTCTTGGTAAAGGAAAATGATACCTTATTGTTATTTTATTGATGGCTCTTTATTCCATGTACATCCTCCATTCACCATCCTGCGTTGGTGCTAACATAGCTGGTATCGTGCATGGGCTAAGGCTTTCTTTAATCAATCCTCTTTCCAATGGTTGTTGCACTTATTTGTTCACCTCTTCAATTTATGTAGGTGTCAACCTATAGGCAGCCTTGTTGGGTAAACTTACCCCAAAAATAAAAGCAATATGATGGATGATTGTCCTCATAGGTGGTAGTCCTTTCGGTAATTCCTTGGATACAATTTCATCAAATTATTCAAGCAACTCCTTTACTTCTAAAGGCATGTCATTTTTGTCATCTGTTGCACCTACTTGTAGCTCCTTGGGAACTATTACAAAACATAGTTTTTCCTTTTTAATCTCTTTCAAAAATAATTTCCCTATCACTAGTAGGATTCTTGGACCACTTTCCACCTCTTCGTCCTTGGTTTCCAATGGTGTAAGAGTATGTTTTCTTCCATTTTTCTCTAATGTGTAAGTGTTTTCTCTTCCATTATGGATTTCCTTTCTATAAAAATTCCATGGACTCCCTAAGAGTATATGGAATACATCCATGGGCATGATATCATACCACACCTCATCTTCATATATGCCTATTTAAAAAATCACAAGGCATTGTTGATCAACAAAGAATTTGTTCCCTTTTTAGAACCATGAAACCTTGTAAGGGGTAGGGTGAGCTGTCCTTTTTAACCCAAACTTTTCCACCATTTCAACTAAAACTAATTTATCAATTTTTCCACTATCTATTATGACTTTGCTGCATTTTCCACCTGATTTACATATTGTTTAAAATGTCTTTTTCCTTTGGACAGGTTCATTTTATTTCTTAACTACTTTCAATAGTACCCTCTTCATCATAAGTGCTTCTCCTTTCTCAGATTCATCTAGTGATTAATAGATCATGAAGACTCACTATCTCCCTTTGCTACATGTGCAACTTACTACCCCTATCCTTTTGGTTTGCATTGTGGGCATTCATAAAACCTATTTCTTGACTATCCACAATTAAAGCATGTTCCTTGGAAGCCTCTACTTTGGCCTCTACCTCTCATGGGGTATGGTCTTGATATTGTTTCATCTTTCTCATTTTCAATTTTTAAAGGACTAGCCTCCTTACCATGGCTATATTTTTTTTGTTGCTACACTTTTCCTTTACTGAAACCATATTTTCTTTTGTTTGTTCCTTGCTTTCTTGCCAATTTCTCTTCAACCTTTAGAGAATACTAATACTCTTCTTCCACATTTTATAGCCTTATCATACTCATTTCATCTTGGATGTTCAACCTAAATCCATTAACATATCTTGCTGCCTTTTCATGGTTTGATTCATTATGACCAAATCTGATGAAAATCTTGTAAAAATCCTCTGTATAGGCCTTCACACTTAACTCTCTTTGTCTCAAAGTTTTCACTTTCTTGAGAAGTTCCAAATGGTATTCTATAGGAAAACAATTCACCTTCATTTTACTTATCATTTGATCCCATCAAGTGATCTTTTCTCTACCATTTCTTCTTCTCTCAGTTTGCATCTCTTTCTACTAGAGTGTTACATGACCTTTTAACTTTGTTTGAGAAACCTTTACTCTTTTGGGGTTCTTTACTTCATCATACTCAAATTATTCCTCCATCTTATTATCCAATCAATTATCTCATTTGGCTCTAAACTTCCTGAGAAGATTGGTAATTCTACCCTTATTCCTTTCCCAATGTTTGAAATAGTTCTTATAAGCCTTCTTCCACTTGCATCCATATCTCCATCTACATGGTCACCTTATTTTCCAACAATCTTTGCTCATGATTCACCATCTTCGCTATCACTATCTTCATGTGCTCTGCCTCTTCTCATTCCACCTTCTATTGCACTCATTATTTCTTGCATTCCCCTCAAATTTTCTAACACCTCATATATTCTTCATGTTGCTTATATAGATAAAACCTTTGCTATCCTTCTCCTTGGTAGCATCCTGCTTCTCTAAATCTCCTTCTTACTACAGTATCCTATATGCAATATCCCTTTCTATAGGGATACACCCATAGTTTAGACTCAAAGAGCTTCCTTCAACCTAAGCCTCAAGCCACTATCCTTCTTCCTAGAGTTGTAGTTGTGCTATGATACCATGCTAATGACACCCAACTCCCTTGTAGGTTCCTAAAACCCCACTAAAACAAGCAAACAAGTGGTGAAGGAGGGGTTGTTTTGCTATAAATAGCATCAAACAACCTTTACAGAGGTCTACACATGTGTTGCAAGTCCAATAACAAGTTTTAGAGGAATAAAATCAATTGCAGAGACACAAACTAAGTTGTAAAAAAATATTGTTGTGAGTAGCTGCAACAATGGCTATAGGTGTTTGTTTACAATTTCAACTTTATAAAAGACTTAAAAATTGCAAATAAAAACCCAAACATTTAGAACAACAAATTTATATAGTATTTCTTACAACCAAACACTCAATATCAAAGAGAAATGACTTGGAAAGAAGCAAACAAATTTTCATTAACTTAGAAAATACAAATAGTTACAATAATTTTACACATTTATAACTGCAGCAATGAAATATGGAGTCTATTTTCCTCCTCTCTATATTCTTAGTATTTTCTATGAGCCTCTTTGACTACTTTCCAAAACATTATTTTTTTGTCCTTTGATATTCTCTATTGTCATCTTTTATTCTCCTTTGTTTTATGTTGTTCTCTGACCTCTTTTTCTTCTATTTTGACCTCCTCTTTTTGTTTCTATTTTCTTCTTCCCAAAAACTATCAAAAATTTGGAAGCTTCCTCTAAAATTCTTCAAAAATCCCATCTAAAATAGTTGCAACATTCAAAACCCTCCATAAATGCCCCCAACTACCTCTTTTAGAGTCAAAACTCTTGCTCAAGTTTTCCCTTTTTATTTATGTTGTTTCTACTCCTTAAATGAGCATATAGGAAGGAAGTTTACTACCCCCAGATAAAAAAAATTCAAATTTTAAATTTTAAATCTCCTAATACTTCCTTCACATGACACTAGCTAAAGGAAAATTAAAAAATATTTTTTTTAAAAATGATTCCCCTCCATCGGTGTTTGTTTGAGGCTAGGGTAGAGTTAGTGAGTTTTTCAATAGAATTCAATCTTTATGTGGCCCCCATAGGTTCGTGTGATGCAATACTAGGAATCAATTGGTTATAGAGGAATAGGGTGAAGGTGGATTTATTTACCAAAATAGTAGATTCCTTAGGTGATGTAGGAAATAAAGTGTTGTTGCAATGAACTTCTAGAGAGGTCAAGCTAAGCCAGATATCTGCCATGCAATTGAAAAGGGACAAGAAAAGAGGATGCAAACTCTGCATGATAAAAATGGAGGAGATAGAAGAACAAAGAGATAATAAAGATTTTGTATTTCAAGATGATTTTATATTCTACAAATCTCAAAAACCTCAAGGAGAAGGATATGGAGAATCTATGGGTAAGACGAGTTCAAACTTGGACAAATACCGATTTCTCCAAAATTTTGAAGATGTATTTCCACATGAATTTCTTGGATTACCTCCCAAAAGGGCTTTTAAATTCTACATTGATATAATTCTGGGGTCAAAGCCAATATAAAAATCTCCTTACAGGATGAATACCACAAAATTGATGGAGTTGAAGGCACAACTACAAGAATTATTATAAAAATGTTTGATAAGACCTATTTCTCACTGTGGGGAGCACAAGTGATTTATTTTAAGAAGAAAAATGGTACATTGTGGTTCTACATTGATTACTACATTCTTTAAAAATCCACGATCAAGAACAAGTACCCATTTCCATGCATAGATGATTTTTTTGATCAAATGCGAGGGGAAATAGTTTTCTCCAAGATTGATTTGCGATCAAGGTACCATCAGCTGAGAGTAAAGGATGAAGACATCTACAAAAATAATTTTAAAACTAGGTATGGGAATTACGAGTTCACATTTTTACCTTTTAGATTGATGAATGCATTTGCAACATTCATGAACTTGATGAACAGTGTGTTCAAAGATTGCCTGGAAAAAAATGTACTTTTCTTCCTAGACGTAATATTGATATATTCCAAGAATGAGTAAGAGCATCATCAACATTTGTGGGTTGTCCTTTAGTGAGTAAGGGAGAAAAATTTATATAGGAAGATATCAAAGTGCTCATTCTTCCAGAAGGAAGTGCAATATTTATGGCATATCATCTCGTAGAAATAATTGTAGTGGATCCTGCAAAGATAAAGGTTATCTTAGATTGGCCAACATCAAAAAAGGTGCAAGAATTCCATAGTTTCATGGGACTAGCAAGATATTATGGTAATTTTGTAGCCAAATTCTCAATAATTGCATGTCCCATTACTTCTCTCCAAAGAAAAGGTAATAGGTTTGAATGGTCAAGAAAATTTCAAGAGGCATTTGACCTATGAAAAGAAAAGTTGACTTTAACACCAATTTTGAATGTGCTAGTTTTGAAGGGGAAATTTATACTCATCACTGATGCTAGTGTACTTATGTAGGATGGACAGGTGATAGCCTATGAGTCCAAAAAATTGAAAAACTATGAGAATAATTATGCACTGCATGATCTCAAGTTGGCATGGATTGTGCATGCGCTATAAATGTGGTGACATTATTTACTGGGAAAATATTTTGAGTTAAGATCCAACCATCAAGATCTTAAGTATTTTTTTACTCAACCCCACTTTAATTCTTGGTAGAGAAGATAGTTGGAGCTGATAGTAATTATGATTTCGAGATCAACTACATTAAAGGCAAGGAGAGTTGAGTCGTATATTTCCTAACTAGGAGATATTTCCTTGATGATCTCAGTGTGAACATATTTCAAAATCCAAGTATTGCAATAGTCCAGAGGGGACAAATATTATGAAGAGGTTAAGCATGCCCTAATGGGAAACCCTTCAAATCTAGGGTATGATTGGTTTCACTCTGAGTCATATGGCTTATTGAGGTTTAAGGGAATAATGTATGTTCCAAACTCAAGATAGTTAAGGAAAACAGTACAAGAAGAGGTTCATTCCTCACCCTACTCAGGGAACCTTGGTGTGATAAATATTTTGGATGATTTTAAGCCATTATATTTCTGGAAGGAAATAAAGAGAGATGCTACAAGGTATGTGGTAGAGTGTCTTGAATGACAGAGGGTGAAAGTAGAGCATCAACAATCAATAGGACTATTATACCCTCACAAGATTCTAGAGTGAAAATGATAGATTATCAACATGGATTTTGTGTAGGGTCTTCCTATGTCTAGGAATAGGCATAATGCAATATTGGTAGAGGTGGATAGGTTCACAAAGGTAGCTCATTTTATCCCTGGTAATTTGATAGATGGAGCATCAATCATAGCCCATATGTTTTTTTAAGAAGTATTCAGATTGCATGGTGTCCCCAAGAATATTATCTTAGATAGGGATGGAAGGATGACTTCAAGGTTTTGGAAAACCTTATTCACCTCCTTGGGAACTCAACTGAACATAATTTAAACATATCATCTAGAGAAAGATGGTCAGATGGAAAGGGTGATATAGGTGTCAGAGGATCTATTGAGGGTATACTGCATGGATCAACAGTATAAGTGGGAGGGTTACCTTCCACTTATATAATTTTCATATAATAATTCATATCATTAATCAATAAAAATGGCTACATTAGAAGCATTATATGGAAGAAAGTGCCAAACTCCTATAATTTGGGATAAACTAGAAGGTAAGATTAGCCTTGGTCTAGAAATGCTCCTAGAAATGGAATAAAATATTAGAATGATTAGGAAAAGGCTGAAAAAATCAATGATAGGGAGAAAACTATACTAATTCCAAGCATGTTCCTAGACATTTCTCAGTGGGAGAAAAGTTCTTGTTGAGAGTCAAGCCTCAAAAGAGTACCATTAATTTTGGAAAATATTCCAAGTTAGCTCCTCATTATGTGGGACCCTTCAAGGTTCTAGAGGAAATTAACCTAGTTTCCTTCAGAATTTATCTACCACTAGCTCTTGCTAGAATGCATAATGTATTTCATGTTTCTTATCTTTATAAGTATGTACCTATCAATAATCATGTGATTGATTGGAATGCACTATAGGTTATGGATCTAGGGGTGGTCATGATAGAGCCTCTTAAATTCCTCGAACACGTAGGCTTCACCTACACAATAGAGAGGTGATTCAATGCAAGTTCCAATGGGACTAGTCTGCCGAGGACAGTGCCACCTAGGAGTACTACTTGGAGATAAAA
The DNA here is from genome assembly GCA_007115665.2 of Sequoiadendron giganteum. Lineage (NCBI taxonomy): Eukaryota > Viridiplantae > Streptophyta > Pinopsida > Cupressales > Cupressaceae > Sequoiadendron > Sequoiadendron giganteum. The sequence continues at coordinate 392,556,453 of CM021104.1, read as the reverse complement.
CATAAATTCCCCCATCTTTTGCATGAATTTGAAAATAGAAATTAAGACATTTTCTTTTCTTTGCTATATGTTATAATACTTTACATCATCAAGGACGATGATTCTAAAGGGGGGATATGTTACATCCCACCCTAGATTTCTAAAACTACTTTTCACTTTATATTAATTATTGTGATGAATCATGAGATCTTGAAAGATATACAGTGATGAAATTATGCAATGTTATGTTACTATATTTGAATGGAATGTTGATGGCTATTTGATGATATGAAAATAATAAAATACTATGAGATGATTGTATTTATTTTAAATCAATTGTTAATGAAATGTAATGATATGATCATTATGAAATTATTTTGACTAACTACTCATTGTTTCTTGAGTGAAAATGCAAGATTGATCTGAACACCCTCTGGAGAAAGGAAGGGGGGGTATCAACTAGGAGAAGGGTAAGGTTATGAGTTCTCTAGAAACTCCATCTAAGCTTAGCGGCGGTCAAGTATTTGATCCGATAAAACTAAAAGTGTCTAGGGATGTCAATAATGTGCTTGGAGGTAAGTCAACCTAAGGTAATTGAGTCATGTCCTTTCTATCATGATTGGTTTTAGCAATTTTGGGTTTAATAACTTTCTTATTAAATATACGAGTAAATATATATGATTATATGTATGTGTGAGCTAGAGAAATGTATGTATATATATAAATATGCATATATGGATGCATATATATGTACGTAGGTGAAGGTACACATCAATGTATGTACATATATTTTCATCTATGTATAGATAAATATATATAGGTATATTGTAAATGAAAATAGCATATACATATAAGGAATTGTATTATAGACAATATTATTTGATGAATATCAATATTATTTGATGATTATCATTGGGTTCTTTACATTTTGGAAAATACGCTAGTGTAGTGATGTGCTAACCAACATCGTCGACCTTGCATGGTAATATCATTAATCTTGAAAGTTTTAATATTTATATATGTGATAAATTGAAACGACTAAGTTAGCTATGGGGTTTATTGTTTTGGTTCAAATCTTTCTAAATAGGAGATTGAAATATGTGTTTTCTCAACTCTTTCAAAAAGAAGTGCATTTGTTTTCATTGGTAGAATTTATATTGATTAAATGATAATAAAAGCCTCGAAGGGTTGCGGGCTCAATGTCATGAAGGTGGCGTAAGTATTATTTCTTTGTGCAATTTAAATATACCACATAGAAATATTTGACTCCCTTCACATATAGATAGAGTGTAAACTATTTCGATAACTGATTTCTATAATTGATTCTTGTAAAAAGAGAGATAAGTATCTCGAGGTTTATGAGGAATGAATTCTTGCAAATACCTTATGCCATATGAATTTTTGGGTTGGTAGTTAGGCTGAAATTCATTGGTGGAGTATCTTGTTTTTGGTTATCAAAATCAATTTAGTTTTCATTATCTATTAGCACTTGCTTCAGGAAGTGTAATCTCTGAAGGAAAAAGGAGAGGTTAAGTGTGTGACAAGAGTATAAGAGGGCTTAGCAGTCATGAGACGAATATCTTTAGGTTTATTTTTCATTTCTTTGAAAGTTGAATACCCGAAGGTGATAGTTGTAGATTATCAATTTGAGCAAAGATCTGGGTTGCACAAAAATTATACTTTATTTATTTTTTCATATCTATTGATAAGAATTTGGAAGTGGAAGGAAAAACTTCTCCATTAGGCAATGCATTAAACTGCACTCAGTCAACTACCAGTTTAATAAGCAGGCAAGTAACTCTTCAATAATATTTTTAAATCCTTTATTTGCTAGTGAATGATTGAGAACAATGTATAAAGATCAACTAGTGAGCTAGCTTGATTGTCTCCTATCTCATGAATGATTCCTTATTTGCTTCTTAAGTCGATTAAGTTGAGCTAATATATTTTGTGGATTTTTTGTATGATTGATTCTTTAGAAACTAGATAAGAGTATCATACTTAGAATTCATTTTTTCTTGTTTTAGTTTATGAAACCGACCTCTTGGAGAATGTGAGACTCTCTTTATTATTAGAGGAAATATCTTAAATTCTTGATAATATGTGAATCTTTATTGTATGTGAATGTTTTTAAAATATTTATTGAATCAACACATGAACAAGAAAAAGTTGAACATTGTTTCTTGAGTTTTATGAATGAAGAAAATAAGGTTGAGAGTCTAGAAGAGGTAAAAGAGCCTTAAGCTCAGTTTAAAGCTAGTTTATACCAAGATTGCTTATTTGTTAAGGAATATACTTTCTTGTGTTCCTCTTTTGAAAGATTTAGAAATTGTAATGGCTTATTTGAATGAATACCTTACCTTTTTTTGCCTTGATTAGTTAAGCCCTTCAAGGGTTTTATACTAAGTAGAAAACCACCCAGATGGGATATTATGTGCATGAAGTTTCTATACTACTTGTGACCAGTTGGGTCAAGTTAGATTACTAGTTTCAACAAGAGGATGCCATGGAACTAACTATGAGAGTAGATACTCTCTTATATTCATTGTACTTTGAACTAGTGGTAGATGCCAAGAATTGGTAGTTATGTTAAGTAACTCAAGATTTTGAAGAAAGTATAACACTATACCAACACAGTAGGGTTAAGAATTGAAATTCATGGTGTGTTGAGTTATATTTATCTTTGTGATTATTCATGGGTCAAATAGTCAGTTTGAGTTAACCCTTGGTTAGATATGGTACTCCAAATCAAGTAGGGTGGGTGAGTGAAATAATGTGCTTGTAGTAGCGACTGTATATATTACAAATACTTTGGCCAAAGTGAGGGCAGTAGTGTCTACATGCACTTGTTGGTTCACTGTAACTAGACTACTTAACTAATCAAAAATGTCTTACATATTTGGAAGGAATCCATAGTTTTATGACGATATTAGTTAAGTAGTACACAACACTAGAGCTTTGATGGCAGAACTAAGAGGGTTCTTGAATAAACCCTTCATCGAAGGGAAGGGCCACTTCTAGCTAGGAAGGTGTGTAGGGGACCACAGGTCCATGGTTGGAGGTAAATCACTTGGGTGATACTCTCCCTCTTTTCAGATTGCATGTCGAGTCTTGGAAGATAGAAAGTATCCATATATGGGATCTCTAACCTTGTTTCTTATGTTATCGTTTTATTTAATTTAAAACAATTAAATACTGAAATGAAAAAGTTAAAAGATGATTATTCTTTTTAGTTTGAAAAACATGATTAGATGATATGATATATTTATGTGTATTTAGTTATGCAATTACATATTCTATTTTGAAAAGAAAAAATTTAATCCTCATTTTAATATGTTGATAGTTATTTACTGAATGGTAAAAATTATCGTGGTAATTTCTTGTTGGAAGGTGGTGGTTGTTACACAAATATCACAAAGTTTACTAGATCGAGAACTTGAGGTTCAAAAAAGTGTGAAATTTTGATATGGTTCATCATGTCAGTAGAATAAATATTGAAGGAAGTAGAGAAAGTTGTGGGGTTCTTGTTTTCAATAAGTTCGTGAACATACTAAAAATATGATATAGGTTTCTGAGTTATTCATTTCACCAAAATTTCAACACACTAAAAGAGAAAGAGAAAGAAATAAGTGAAAAGTGGCCAATTTCCAAATGCCAACAAGTTTGAAAGTTCACAAACTTGCTAAAAGTGCAACATAGTTTTTCAAATGCTGAAATGTCCAATGAATAAAGGTAAAATACTAAATGGATGGAATTTAATCTCTTTTCAAGTGTTGTAGGTACCAAGTGGAATGTTACTTTTATATTTCTCCAACTACCTGTATTTACTCCATCTAATCACAATTACTGCAAATTAATTCTCCCAACTATGTGCATTAAATTCATCTAATATCTTTCATCTTGGGCATCCATCTTGATAAAGAATACACCTACACCATTGATTTTAATTTGATCGGGGTTTTGCTTCTTGGTGTGATTAAAGAGATGTTTTGGATCATTTTATAAGGATTGGTCAACGATTATTCCTAATAGATAAAGTAGGTGTTAGATCTTTTTAAGGTTTCAATCATTGAAGTCATATTCAAGATGTAAATGGATTTTTTAGAATTTTTAGAAGAGAATATTGTAGTTAATATTATGGGTTTCATGTCTCTAGTACTGTAGGTACAATTTCTAGGGAATTTGTGAATATAGCACATGCTTCCTCTTAGCACATTTGTTATGAGTGTAAATCCAATTTAATAAATGTGGCAACATTTTGAAAATAGTACAATCTTGTAATAATATTTTTATTTGCATGGGGATTCATGTGGTTAAATAATGAAAAATTAAGTATGTTTATCTATGATACTCAAAACTTGATATATTTTCATGTTGTGGTTAAATATTCTATGCTTAATTTTCAATATGATTCCTTCTTATTAATTGTTGTAAGAGTTTATGGTGAACTCCTCAACACCCTAGGATCACCTGCAAGGAAAAAATGACTTCCACAAGAGAGAAAATGGCAGAAATATCATGCTATGATTAAGGATGCAAGAATTCCAAAATGAATATGCCATCGTACATATGATGTATTGCTTATATAGGCAAGGTGAGATATCAGATTAGACAAGATCATGACAAGTTCCTTAATCCTATCACATGAGATAACAAAATCATAAAAACCTAGGACATAAGCATTAAATGAATGCCAAATAGATAAGATAAGTTATAACTAATTCTTAACTAGAAAGATTCCTTCCTAGGACCTAAGTGCACTTAACATGTAAATAGGTAAAATAACTATTTACACTAACACCCCCATTAAGTACAACTTAGGGAGTACCTATGCAAATGACACAAAGATGGGTTTTGGTTACAAGGCCATGTTAGGTACCCATGTACATATGCAAATGCAATATCTCTCACAATGGGGAAAAGGAGAAAACCCAAAGGGACAAAACTCCTCTCCAAAAGAGAGAAAAGACATAATAGTTCTCTCCAAAAAAAAAAGAGTAGAAAACCCCATTTGAGGAAAAATACCACCCCATAAGAGAGACAAATAAGAGACCACTCAATCCCCCTCAATGAAAAAATCCACCACAATTTTAATCAATCTCCCTCTATATGAAGGAAAACAAGTGAGACCATACAACTCCCCATAATGAGATAACCTATTGCAAAGAAGCACTGGAAGCACACTTGTAGAGTAACACTATAATCCTTAATTTGGTAAGAAAAGGAAAGATAATTCTAATTCTAGAAACCATATTAGAGTCACTCAAGGACTTAGTTTAGAATCATGATAAAACAACATCATACCCGATTCCAAGGAATACTAGAAAACATGTAAACTAGAACAAATATAGAATATGTGAAGCAATAGCTGATTGGAAAATGATTTGGAACTGAAACGAAGTGAAAAGATCAAAATTGCACCCTCCCAGTTGTCAAAATTTCCAAGTAATCTCTAGAAAACCCATTAGAAAAGAACTGAAATAATGATCAACCTATGATAGATACAAGAAAAAATGGATGGATGGAATTGTATATCTCTTCAATACCTTTCCAATGCTACAAGAATCACAAGATTGTGGCAAAAATTTATGAGCTTGGGAGCCATAAATAAGATCTGAATTCAAGCAATAATAAATGCCAAAAATAGAAAAATTATGCAAAACAACTTGCACCACTAAAAAATTGAGAAGCTAGCTTTCTAATGATATCTCGTTAAAAATATTTTGCCTCTTAGATTGCAATTTATCACAAAATGGAAAAAAGGTTGATTAAAGGAAATTTACAGACAAACCATGTTACAACCCATTGTGCATTTACCTATTTAATATTACTATGATTGGTTAAAATATTGAATATATGAATGTGTTTGTAATTTTGATTAGAAATCATATACTTTGTTGAAAGAAATGAATGAATGTTAACTTGATTAATGTTATATTGAAATGAATATATAAAAAGGTGTTTATTGAATTTGATATTTCAAATGATGAATTATGTGATGATATTATGATCATATAACTACTATTGTGAATGAGTTGATTTGGATGTAGATGCATGGATCAAGCCTCCAAAAGGAGGGGTAGTATCACTTAGGAGAAGGATTTGGTCAGGAAACCCTTAACATAGCCTAAATTGAACTCACAGACACTCACATATAGAATGGTTAAGTCTAGTTGTTGTTTCAAATATTGGTATGCCAATCCATAGCTTTTTTTGTTTCATATGATAGATAGGTTGTGATATCATTTGGGGATGTTTGAATGAGTGATGAGTACTTGGCTGGTGAAAGTTCTTTTCTTAGATGATTTTAATATAGTTGATTAGACACATATATATATAAAACATATATATGTGTATACATATACATGTCAATGATAAAACCATGTATATGACTTAATACACACATGAGTATATGAAAGTAGGTGTACCTCCGTATGCTTATGGATGGATTGATCATGGGAATGAGGGTATCAAATGAACAAATAGACATAAATATGTATATGGATATATACATAAAATGATATATAAATAATGTTAGGTTGATAAATATATCTGAATGATTGTATGAGTAATGCATACATATGATATATGAATATATACACATTGACATATGAGTATGTAAATGACATAATGGAACGTTCATACACACATATCAATACATATATGTGTATGTATATATGTATATAAATATATACATGTAATAATGTTATTATGATAGCATGAAATATGCATGTGGATATTAAATGGTTTATTATCATGATCAATGTTAATGAATGTATATATATACAAATATATATAATATATATATATATATACATTTATATTCTTAGTTAAGTGCATAGTGTTATTTTTGATACAATAAGAAGCACTTATAGGGTGTTGTACCCTTTACACCACAAGCCACTAGGGCCAAAAAATATCAAGTCCAAAAAACTAAAACAACATAACAAAAAAAAAACACAGCAGATCAACATCTGATAGATGCACCACCCAACAACAACAAACTAACAGGCATTCTCCCAATTATGGGAGCAGGTGTTGATAACATCATCACCAACCCATTCAGGGCCTTCTTTAGTAGTCTTCATGTCCAACTTGTCCTTCATTACAGTAGAGAGTGATAGTGACATAGTGGACCAACTTGACAATGAACTAGGTCAAGCCTCTAAACTTCTTTTCCATCTTCCCCATCCTCTCCTATAGCACACAAAGACCCTCCCCTTTATCCATAGTCTTCACAATATTAGCATGCTCTACATCTAAAGGGTTAGAAGACTGGGTAAGTGAGTTCTCATTATGCACTTTTTTGAAATCCAGGAGGGTGTGAGGCCCTTCAACAAACTCCTCCTCAACATCCTCTAACTCCTCCACATCTCTAACATCTTTATTGTTAGACCACTCCTCATCAGAATCCAACTCATTTATTTGCATTTTCTTATTATTTTTTGTCAGTCTGCTAGATCTCCTAATGTTGGTCATCTTAACCCCAATCTCCACCATAGCAGTAACCATAGTATCACCCTTGGAATCCTTCCCCACCACATTATTGCCTTTGTTGTCTATGGCTAGTAGCTCTGTCAAACCCTTCCCCTCATCCTTTTTTTTTTGTGGTAGGTTTGGTGACCATCTTGGTAGGGATAAAATTTATCTCACAAAGACTAGTTGTAGCACTTGACTGGGTGATCCCAACATTTCCCTAAATCTTCTTTGGGGGCGGTTTAGGCTTAGGGGTTTTAGCAGTAATCAAAGGGGTTATTCTTTTGGGACCCTTAGACTCGGTTAGAGAAATAGTCTGCATAGGGGGTTCAATTTCCTTAATTTGGATAGCGGAGATGGGTTTAGGCAGGCAGAGAGCGAGATGAAAATGGTAGAGCCTCAAAATGAGGCCTTGATGGAGTGGTAGAGGAGGAGGACCCTATGAGCTTTGGGCAATAGATTCCATAGATTTCTCAATAGAGTTTTCTAAGTTCGTAAGCAAGAAAAATGAGAAGCTTAATAGAATTTTATTGTAGAGGTGATTCAAAAGAGGAAAATCATAGAAATAGTAGGTTTTATATCTACCTTCCAAGGTGACATACTTCATTAGGGCAAGGTAGACCTGATCCCAAGGCTATGAAATAACTTCTCTTTCAAACCCCGACTAGTTGCAAATAGGTTCTTCATTACCAACAGAGAAATCGTTCAAGATTTTCTTGTCATACACCTTAGTGTGTTTTGGGTACTCCTTTCCAATGCATTGCAGTCCCATCGCTTGACCAATCACCTCCTTGTTAACTTCAAAGGATACACTTTCCATGGTAACCTTTCGTTCTTTCCAGGATTTTGCAAACTACATGGATAACTTAGGATCATGACCCACCAAATTTTCCATTAAAGGTGCTATCCCACCTTCCACACATATGTGCCAGACCAGAGGGTCCTTGAAAAATTCCCTATAGTTATTAGGCTTCGTTTGCACCCTATCGCCACCCATGTCACTGCTCTACACAGAGGAAAACCAGAAAGCCTATGAGAGTAAAAGGTTTGAAATTTTGATAAATTGAGTGGTCTCCCACACACATAAATTTTTAAGCCAAACAATACATCCTTGGGAAATCAAGACCATGAATGGAACACATGCTTGAATAGTACCATCCCAAAAGGACATCTTGGCTATCACATTAATGAAAATCTTCAACCACTTGCAGCTAGGTAAGTAAGAAATGATGGAACAGGAAGGTTTTCCATCTAGGTTGCTTTGCATAAATTCCAATGAAAGTTGGCCATGGGGCCAAATTTATATAAACCCAAAAACCTTCCCTTTAGCAGTAGAATCATTTTAGTGGGATAGAATGGACCAATTAAGAGATTCAACTCGTAAAATCTAGTCACATCAAATTTAAATTCAAAAAAATCACCATTAAATAGGTGCAAAGATCAAACCCCAATAAGAGATTACATAAGGCTAGATCCAACTTGGCTATAATCATAAAGTACTCCCCATAACTCCTCATAAATTACTTTTTAAAAATGATCTCCACCTCATTATTCCAAATTTGTCACTTGTAAGGCACCTCATCATTCAAACCCATCCACATAGCCCATAAGACAAGAATGTGGACCTCCCATAAGGCCAAATTCATCACATATTTATTCATCATTATGGATCATACATGTTGCTTGCTCCTTAAGGATTAAACCTTGAATACCAAGAAGAAGGTTCCCCAAATATCACCAACACTTAGAAATTTTCCAAGGGGTACCAAAATTAGCTAAAGCATCCACCACTTGATTACCCTCCTAATAAATGTGGGTAGCAACCTTCAAATTCAGCTTAGACATAAGATGTTTTATGTCTATTAGAATTTCTTTAGTACTCCATCCCAACAATCTACCTAGGTTGACCACATCAATCGAAGACTTAGAATCCCCTTCAGTATGAATATTTCCAATCCCCATTGTGACAACCAACTGAATGCCCTTTAGCAAAGCTATAGCTTCTACAATCATAGAGGATTGAATCTCAATCTCCCTTGAGTAACCAACCAAAAAATTTCCCTTGTGGTCTTTTATTATACCTCATATACTTGCCCTTCTTGGGTTTCCTTTGACAACTCCATCAAAATTGAGTTTATGCCAACCATGGTCAGGAGGTTTCTAGACAGTGTCATGTTGAGCCTGGGATCTAGAGTTGTCAAAGGAATTAGCCTCCATATTTTGATTCCAATCTTTAGCCATGTTTATTTCCCACTCAGTCGAGGCCTTATTTGGGATTTTCCCTTTGAAGAGCATGTTGGAAAAATGAGGATAGATAACTAAGATGAGGGGTGAATCAGTTACAGAAATTAAACTTATTCAACCTTAAAAAAAAAAATCTCAGATCTAACAACTAACAGTGCAAGAATAAATCAACAACACATCAAAGACACATGAACACCAAGATTTTATACGTGGAACCCTACTAGGGGAAAAACCATGGTGGATGTTAGTCCACAAGATTATACCTTGTTAGAAGTATAATGAAAGAAATGAATAGGGAATGCACATGCATTCAGGCACACTACCTAGAGCTAATTGCTCAAAGGGAAGGCTCATTTCCTTATATAAAATAATCAGATTAAATCCATCTGATGAGATTGAACTGAGAAATTAGCTTTTACAAATGCTTGATGACAATTCCGGTTAGGCACAAAAATACTTCTTCATACTTTGCTCAATCTTCTTCACACTTTTCTCTGCTTTAAGATGATTTGATATTTATTCACAAATTTCTCATATACACTTCATGCTCGCACACCACACACACTTGCTAAAATCAAGAAATAATCGTTCTTATATATCTTCTACATTAATTTACATTAATAACTATGTTAGCCACAAATAAAGAATAAATTACAACTGTCAACCTCAATTCATGAAAAAATCTCAATGTGCACCAACCTAAGTTGGTCACAACATAGTGAGGACCCAAATCAACATTCTTGAACACACCAAATAATACAAGATTAATCCCTAAGGATCTGCAACACGCTACCACCATCATGTCAGCCAAGAACATGAAAACTCGAATACACAAAGGAAAATCTTCAATTACGAACACATCAATCAACATGGACATACCACACTGATATAGCACAATCTAGAAACATCACTAAACATCTCAAGAACATATACAACAACTCAATTCATCAGAATTACAATCACATCTTCCAAAAACACCTGCTACAATAATTGAATAACTATAGGAACACAAAACTTTATAAATTTCTCAATTCTTGATGTGCACCTCTGAAAGTTATGAACAACATACTATATAATCTCAACAAAAAACCTTTTAATGCATGCCTTCTAACCATCAACGTATAGAATGCTCCATCACTCTGACCTTCTTAGCTTCACAAACTGCTTGTAATATATTTATTACAATTTTCTCAATTTCCTCAACATATACAACCTTCAAAATTACCAATGCTAATAGTGTTGACATCAATGACAACCACATATCCGCAACACAATCACAACATCCAACAATCTCCCCCTTTGGTATTGATGAAAACACATGATGTGAAAAATACCATCAACATAACTAGTACTCTTCTCCCCCTTTGTTCTACACTTCTCCTCCTTACACTTCTCTCCCTTATAGTACAATATTTCTCACATTACACTTCTACCCCTTTGACATCAATGGAAAAGGTACACAAGCTTTGAACCACATATCATCTGAATCATCTGACTACTCCCCCTAAGTGGTAGCCACCACATCATCAATCCAAAACAAGATCTCATTGTAAGTCCACGAATTGATGCAAAGACTCGCATCTTAGTTCAGATTAGAAGGGGAAATCACCCCTAACTTGCCTCTAAGATACTCAAAATCATCCTTAGGCAACAGTTTTGTAAAGATATCTGCAATTTGTTCCTTTGTAGGCACATATTCTGATCTGACCTCTTTATCACTCACCTTGTCTCTCAAAAAGTGGTACTTGATAGATATATGTTTTGTCTTTGAGTGTAGCACTAGATTCTTAGAGATGTTTATGGCACTTGAATTGTCACAAAATATGGCAATGGGCTCATCATACTCAACTCTGATATCTCTCAGCATCTTCTTCATTCACAACACTTGAGTACAATTATTTGTAGCAGTTGTGTATTTTGCCTCAACAGTAGATAAGGAAATGGAATTCTACTTTTTACTTAGCCAAGGCACCAACTTCTTCCCCAAGAAGAATGCACCACCACTTGTACTTTTTATGTCATCCACATCTCCTACCCAATCTGCATATGCAAAGGAATTCAGAGTAATATCATCATCCTTAGGATACCAAAGACCAAAATCAACTGTTCCTTTTAAGTATCTAAAAATTCTCTTTATTGCAGCCACATGTGATTCCTTTGGATCGGCTTGATATCTAGAAACCATGCACACAACATTCATGATTTCTAGTCTGGTCTGAGTCAAATATAGTAATGCACCAATCATTGACCTATATCTTATTTTATTAGCCTTAGGGGAATCATCACTTTGTGTTAGCTTGCATCTGGTTACCATGGGTGTACCAACTGTCTTTGATTCTTCCATACCAAAATTTTCAGTAAATCTCTTCCATATTTGGACTAAGAAATAAATATTCCATCATCTAACTGAGTAATTTGCAATCCTAAAAATAATTTCAGCTCTCCTATCATTGGCATTTCAAATTCACTTTTCATTTCATCAGCAAACTTCATACATAAGTCATCATCTCCTTCAAAAATAATGTCATCAAAAGAGACTTGAATAGTCAATTCTTTATCCTGATCCACCTTGAAATATAGTTTGCTATCAATAGTACCTTTATTGAATCCAAGTTTCAACAAGTATTTATCCAGTCTAGCATACTAGGCTCTAGGTGCTTGCTTGAGTCCATATAGATATTTCTTCAATCGACAAACCATATATTTTTTATTAGTCAGTTGAAATCGATCTGGGTGTTCAATATATACCTCTTCTTCTAATTCACCATTCAGAAATGTTGACTTCACATCCATTTGATAGACTTTGTAATTCTTGAAAGTAACATAAGCAAGAAATAACCTTACAACTTCAATTCTAGCAATAGGGGCAAAGGTTTCTTCAAAATGAATACCTTCCATTTGTGAGTATCCTTTACATACCAGCCTTGCTTTGTTCCTGATCACTTCACCTTGTTCATTCAGCTTATTCTGAAAGACCCATTTGGTTCCAATCAAATTTTTTTCTTGAGGTCTAGGAACAAGAATCCATGTATCATTTTTCTCTATCTGCATCAGTTCTTCCTTCATGGCTTCCATTCAATACTCATCTTTGCATGCTTCATTGACATTACTCAACTCAGTTTTGGATATTAGACAATATTCTTTTGTAATTCTTCTTCTAGTATGCACACCTTTGTTCTTGTCTCCTATGATCTGACTTCCATAATGAATTCACTTTACATACCTTGGAATTTTGGGTTCTTCTATTCTTTCTTCTGAATTTTCACTATCCTCTTCTTCATTATTTTCTTGATTGACCAGAATAATTTGAACTTGATTCTATGTTTGTGCATTCTTTCCATTCTTAGTATTATCTTGTTGGTCATCTGAATCATATCCACAATACCTGGATGATCTAACAGCGTCTTCATGAACTCTAACATTTTCACTTTTAACCATTTTCTTCAATCTTTAACATAGGTAGGCTTTGCTCTTAGTAGAGTAACCCAGAAAGACTCCTTCATCACTTATAGCTTCAAACTTTCCTATATCTTCATCTCTTTTGATTAACATCTACTTCCAAATATTTTGAAATAATTAATAGTAGGCTTATAACCAAACCATAGCTCAAAAGGATTCTTACCAGAATTACCATTGAAATTCACCCAGTTGATAGTATACACAACAATTCTTACAACTTCTCTCCAGTAGAAATGAGGAACATTAGCTTCCAACATCATAGTTCTTGCAGCATCTAAGATTGTTTTGTTCTTTCTCTCAACAACTTCATTCTGTTGAGGGGTCCAGGGAGTAGATAACTGTCATTTTATTCCATGCTCTTCACAAAATGAATTGAACTCTTGAGAAGTGAATTCACCATCTTTGTTTGATCTCAAAAAAATTATCTTCAAACTTGTCTCATTCTTTGCCAAATCTTTGAATCTTTTTAATTTATCTATTGCCTCATGTTTTTCTCTTAAGAAACCAACCCATACCATTCTAGAATAATCATCAATAAGAAACATAAAGTACCTTTATCCTTATAGATTTCTAATTCTGGATGGACCACATAGATTAGTATGTACCAAATCCAATACTCCATTGGAATGATGTTGTTTGCTCCTAAAATAAATTCTTGTCTACTTTCCCATCTGACATTCCTTGCATATAGTGTTAGTAGGCTTCACTAACTTAGGCAAATCTTTGATTTCTTGTGTGGAGCTTACTATGATAATGTTATCAAAATTCACATGACACAACCTTCTATGCCATAACCAACTTACATCAACTTGAGAAATAAAACAAATTTCACTAGCAGCACTTAAGTAAAAAATATTACCTCTTGTATTTGTACTTAAAGCAATCACATTTCTTGAGCTTCCTAATATCTTGTACTTACCATCTTTGAACTGAAGATTGTAACTTTTGTCAACCGTCTGTCCAATAGAGCAAAATTTTTTCCATGATAAGCCTTGCCCCTTTACCAAAAACCTCCTTTGGGCTCATCTCAATATTCTTGAATATCCTATTTTTCCTTTCTTTCCATAAACACCAATAGATAATGGGGGGACTTGGTTCCAGATCTCACGAGGAATGAGGTCAAGGAAAGGCTCAGACTAACACAAAATAAAGGAATTAATATCCTTGTTCATATCCCATTGAGTACCCAACCTCTCCAAATCCATCTCCCACACAGTACAAAAGTAAGTGGTCCATAGATTATTCATTGCACTTGCATAGCAAGCATTGTTTGGGGATATGGAATCTCCTTTTCCTCAAATTATCCTAAGTAAGAATCTTATTATGGCAAGTAGTCCACCAAAAAAAGTTTATCTTTGGGATCATGTGACTATTCCAAACCTGTTTCCAAGGTTCGAGGGTGACACCCTAGTCTGATAGTAGATTATAAGTTGTTTTAATAGAAACCTCCCCTTGCTTATCAAGAGTCTAGAAAAATTTATCCTCTATGTTGTTTAATGGTAATATGGTAAGGGAAAGCATGTCTTACAAGGACTTGGCTAGGAGACACAATTTAGGAGACAAAGGGCTGCAAAGGGCCAATTCATTCCACCTTCGGGCCCCTTGTAGGCCAAGGAGATAATCTCTAATGTAAAAGCCAAAGAATTATGCAGGTCTCATCAAGTTTCTAAATTTAGAATGGGCCAGAGGGGTTTCAAGTAACTAGGAGTCTTCCTAGAATTTGATACTACAACCATTCCCAATTTTCCATTTCATTCCCGTCCTAAGCAACCCTTGCAGACTGCAAATTTTCTTCCAAGCCAAGGACCTCGAAGGGGATCTTCAGAAAGGAAATTAATCAAAGGTCTATTTTGAAGATACTTAGCATTCATGATTTCACACCAATCTTTATTATTTCCTAGGTGATCCCAACCCACCTTGGCAATCAAAGACTTTTTGATGTAGGGGATATTCCTTATCCCAAGCCCACCATAAGGTTTAGGTTTACAGACTTTGTTCCATTTAACCAATGCATAAAATATATTTTCCATGGTCCCCAACCAAAGGAAATTCCATTGAATTTTTTTTAATTTCTTAGCAATATATCTGGGGATCTTTAAAATGGAGAGGAAGCAAATAAGGAACCCTTAAAGAGCAGCTAATAGGAGCTGTAGTTTTCCAACATGACTGAGGATGAAACCGTTCCAATCATCCAACTTCCTTTGGATCCTTTCAAGGACAAAATTCCATAAGTTAGGGGTGAATTCCTTAATGGTAAGAGGTAAACCAAAATATATCGAAGGTACAGAGCCACTCAAACAAACAAGAATAGTAGTCACATGAGCTTGAAAAGTAGGAGTGTTGTTGAAGAAATAGATCATGCTTTAATTATAGTTAATACATTTCCTAGAGAAAGTAGCATAGTTATTGAGACAATTTTTCCTTTTCCTAGCTTCAATCATTAAGGCTTTCCCAAAGAGAAAGGTATCATCCACAAATTGTTGAATAGCAGTAGGCTCTAAAGAAGAGGTAGCCTTAACACCTTTAATGCCCCCCTCCAACAATAGATTAGAAATGTTCCTGCTCAGGACATTCATGACCATGATAAAAAGATAGGGTGAGAAGGGACCCCCCTTCCTGATGCCTCTCCTAGCATTAAAGAAGCCCCAAGGAGTCTCATTAACCAACATAGAGTACTTCACCATGTATATGCATTCCATTAAGAGGTTGACCACATGTTGATAAAAAAAAACTTAGCTAGGACTTTAGGAATGAAGTCCCATAACACATTATCATAAGCTTTTGAAATATCCAATTTGAGGGCCATAGTGGCATTATTGCTTCTATCCATTGAGTGGAGTAATTCATGTGTAGTTATAAGAGAATTCAAAATATGTCGACCAAGAACAAAGCCTTTTTGAGTGGGGTTGATAATTTTGTCTAGGAGGGGTTTAATATGGTTTACCAAGATTTTAGAGAGAATTTTATAAAAATTATTGCATCGATTGATGGGCCTAAAATCAGTCATAGAGTGGGGATCAACAATCTTGGGAATTAAGGAAATAATAGTGTGGTTCAATTGTTTGAGAATCTTACTAGATTTGAAAAAATCCCTAGCAGCCAAAATAAGGTACCCACCAAAAATCTCCCAGAAAATATGAAAAAAATCTAGGGGGAAACCATCTGGGCTAGGCACCTTGTAAGCCCCCATGCTAAAAGTGGCCAACCAGACTTCCTCATGAGTGATAACACTAAGGATTCTAAGGTTATTATCCCGAGTAATGGTGGTTGGGAGAGGGTCCAGAAACAACTTATCCAAAGATAGATTGGAAGCCTCAGCAGGGGCCAAATAAGCCTTCTAAAAATAGTGTGCTACCAATAGACCAATCTAGGTGAGCATTTTGACCACAGCTCCTTGATCATCATGCAACTTAGTTATCTAATTTATTTTCTTGTGTTTCAGGGAAAAAACATGAAAAAAGGAGGTATTTATGTCCCCTTCTTATAGCCATTGAACTATGGATTTCTATTCCCATAAAATTTCCTCTTTCCTTAAAAATTTCTCCCACTCCCTTCGACTCTCTCTTTCCTAATTGCATGTTGGAAAGCTGACACCCTCATTTTCCATTTTTTTTGGATAGTCTTCAACTTATCCCCTAAATCTCTTTTCTTCTAAAAGACATCTCCAAAATCTCTTTTGTTCCAACCTTTCACCATACATTTGATATGTTTATGTTTATAAAATATCTTGAACATGGGTGAACCGCAAACAAGAATATTCCACCATTCAACAATTTTATTCTTAAAATCAGGATGGGAGTTCTACATAATCTCAAACCTAAAGGGGAAGGGTCCAACAATAGAAATATCATTCATGACCAACAGTAGAGGGTTATGAGTAGAAACAGTCCTGGGCAGAGCAAGAAAGTTAGCGCTAAGCATGAATGACCAGTTGCTAGAGAAAAGGAACCTATCCAGTCTAACTTGAATCAAACCTTCCCCAAGATGCCTATTGGTCCAAATAAAAGATTGAGCTGATAGGTAAATTTCAATCAAGTCAGTTAAACTCAACAAATTTTCAAGATCAGCCATGTTGTTAGAATAATCCACCAGACCATCACTTTTCTCAGAAGGAAATAATAGGGAGTTGAAGTCCCCTGCCACCAACTAGCGAGACCCCCTATTATTTTTTAACCTATTAGAAGTATCTTGACACAAGGCATTCCTAGCATTCCTTTGGTTAGGATCATAAACATTAATAAGTGACAAAGAGCCACTTGGGTAAGAAAATAAGACTCCATCACTACTCCGACAACATAATGGTTTAGTACCATTGAGCCCGGAGGGGTTCCATAACACAACAAGCCCACCAGAAACCCCCTCAACATCAATACAAGAGTAAAGAGCACTCGACCATATATACTTATAAATATTATAAAAAAAAATAAAAATCATTTTAGTTTTGTGTAATAGTGAAACGTTTATCTTATGTTCTAAAACATAGTTGTTCAACGCAAGCTATTTATAAGAACTATTCGGCCCTCGCACATTCTAGGACATGACCTTCATTTTTTACTCTTCTTTGAGGACACTTCCAATTTACTCTGTTTAACAATTTCTATCTCATTCGCTATCTCCCTCTTCCTGGTTTGTTGTTGGTTAGGTCTACCCAGTTTGGAGTCGCCACCCACATCCGCCTTCTTATTTTTCCCTTTTTTCTTAGGGGTTGACTAGGACTCATCTTCCAAAACATTCTCTTGGTTTAAATCCACTAAATCTAGAACACCTTTCTCAACTTTAACTTTGGTAATCTCTTCCTCCAAAATTTCACCTTCTTCACCTTTGGTCATATTGGGTCTAGCAGAAAGGTTAGACCCAACATTCTTCAGGGAGGCACCAAAGTCCATAGCCCCCCAAAAAGTCTAGTTTAGGGAGACAAACCTAACCATCAGGTCCTCCCTAACAAAATAACTCATAGCCAACATAGGAGTAGTAATACTGACCACCAGGTCTGCACCATTAGCCACACTCACAACCAAAACAAGAGAAATAGAGAATAGAGGCAGGCTCGAACATGAAACATCCTCCCCAAAGGAATAACCCCTAAGGACTGGGCGGTCATCTAAAGCAAGAGATCCAAACTTAATTAGAGAGACAACAATCTTTAGGATGTCTTTTTCAAAGGGGTAGTGATCTTCAACAGTAGAATCACTAGGGTTAGACACACAATTAAAAGAGGATTTATAGTTAGAATTAAGGTGGCCAGGTTTAGCACACTTCTAATAGTTGGATCCAAGAACCAAACTTAGAGAGCAGATTCATAGAGGTGGGAAGCATCTTGTGCACAACAATATTGATAGAAAAATGGGAAAAAACTAACCTAGATTTAGATCAGTAATGGAGTTTGAAGTAATAAACTGGCCCAATGAATCTCCTATGCTTTTGAAAATGGATTCATCCCAATATTCTAGAGGCAAACCAAGTAGGTGAACCCAAACCAACACCACCTTATTAAGATCCACTGCAAGGTTGAAACTCGGCTTCTAGCAACATAAGGCTAAACTATGCTTCCCATACACCCAAGTCGTAGAAGAGAGGACCGTGACCAAATCATCTAAAGCCATGAACTTGAACATGAACAACCCTCCCATCATAGAACATATGTCAACACTTCCATTAAGGTTCCATTTAGAAATATCCCATCTCTAGACCATATCCATAGAAGGTCGAAAGGAGAGGAAACGACCTACCATCACATTTTCCACTGAGAAAAGAATCCTATCATTGACTAAATCAAAGATATAAATTTTTTTGCATGTGACAATGACCTCCTCTTCTGGGTGAGGAGTGGGGAACTTAGTACTATGACTACCATTAGTTAGTACATCCTTCCAACCTTGAACCTCTAGAAGGACAATGATCACCGACACTTCCACACCAGATAGGATCAGAATCACGAGTGACCTGGGATCATGGGGACCTTAGACTTGGACAAGCTAGGAGTGGCTCTTGAGGGGCATGATTCTACATGTGACAAGGCAAGGTTTAGGTTAGGAGGGGATAGAGGGGGACTATGGGCTACCCCCAAAGAAAAATCCACCATACGGGTAGGCTATTCAAATGCAGACAGAGGAGAGAGAAGCGAGAAAAACCAATTACCAAGTTATCATAAGTGCATAGTCTTATTATGATAAAGTGCATATATGAATAAAGTGATTAAGGAATTGCTTTAAAGAGCATGCACATATATTCTAGTAAAACCCATGCCATGTATTTTGGCTTCAATGTATGAAATTGAGAGTGGATCAAAGCTTATAATCGCAGTGTGAAAACACATGCAAGATAAGTTGATATGCAAGAATTTAGTAGAGTCAACACTATTGTAAGGTGTTGTAAAGGTAAGCATAGACTAAGTCTACTACTTTAAATGCATAAACCATAATTTGACTTACTCTTTCAAAGGAAAACCATGGCCAAAATAATAGGGAATGAGTTGATTTGGTGGTGCCAAATTGTGAATCTGCATAAACCAAAAAGATTTTTGAAGCTGCAAGTCAATTTTTTGTTAATAATCATGTGCTTTCATGAAATAGTCAAACCATTTCTGGCACAATATGAGGTCAATCTATGATCAAATAAGCCGAGTAATTTTTTATATCACAACCACCTTCTTTTTGAATAAGTTGAGTTGAAATTTTGTTGTTTAGAGGTGTCTTCATGTAACGCTCTGCCACAGGACCCTAGAGGACAACACACAACTACACATAAAAATGATACAATTTTTTGTTTAAGTGAAAGTGTAGTAAATATTACAATGAACTTTAATCTGTATTTTACCTAAGTCCTCTAAGGTCCATGACTACGCTACTAGGATCCCATAAACTAGATTAACAAGAGTTAAAATTCATAACATCAAATCATACCAACTAGCATTATGAACTATCCATATCATGACAATAATAATGTATAATAAAACCATCTATTTAGCTATCATAAGCAATATTCAATACAATTCTAACATTGAATTACAAGAGTATATAACAAGAATGATAAACATATCCAAATTTACATAAGTCCAATAATGCCAACTCGA
Source organism: Sequoiadendron giganteum (assembly GCA_007115665.2). Lineage (NCBI taxonomy): Eukaryota > Viridiplantae > Streptophyta > Pinopsida > Cupressales > Cupressaceae > Sequoiadendron > Sequoiadendron giganteum. Next base: position 392,536,223 of record CM021104.1, on the reverse strand, counting down.
ACCACCTTCAGGTACCATAATGTACTAAGTATTACCTCAAGATAAGATATCCTAGGTAGTGAATTCTCAAGATATCAAAACCCTAAGAAGTCACTCCTCAAGATATCAAAGCTTGAGTACTTTTTGATTCCAGGAATGCCCTCAAGGTTTATTGACAATATTAATCAAAAAAATTAAAGAAGATATCTTTACTTGCTAACATCAGAATCAACATCATTAATCATAATGAATCCTCCATAGATACCATAAAATTTAGTTTCATTGGCTTGATCAATTGCAATAGAAGGTTCTACAATAAGTTATAATGTTGCAACATTACATCAAGAATAGCAGTTTCTCCTTGAACACAAAGATGAGAGTACATCGAAAGTATAATACATGAAATAAAATTATGATATAATACAAGTACAAGGGTAATGATCCACATGAGCTAGTACAATGCAAAGTATTCAATCCTGGAGAAGTCATCACAGTCATGAACAAGAAGAGGGAACCCAATGGATAACAATGCATTTTCCACCCAACCACGTGGAACCCAAGGATCCACCCCCTATGCTAGGAGATAGCAAGGGTCCCACCACCACAATCAAGAGAGAACAAAGGACAACTAAAGTTCAACAAGACATTAATGAACAATTAGAGATCAACATCGAACTACAATGACATTACTTCAAGAGGCACATAAACAACCAAGGGAAACAAGAGACAACGGGGTTAATAGCTTGTCATAGGAGGAGTGTCATGACATAGTTTACATGGGTTACCTAGGCAGATCTTCCTAGGCCTCGAATCCCATCTTGGGTTACCCTGGTAGCCTCTACCAATCTCCAACCCCTCATGCAACCCTATACAGAATCAACACACCACTCATGAGGATGAAGTAGTTGATCTTGTCATTCCAGGCCTCCTCGACTCATCCCAAGTGTATACGAGTGCTTGAGCCATGAGTGAGGATTTTACTTATCTTGATTAGTGTTATAACTACCCAACCCCTAGTTAATTTTTAGTTTATCACTAAATTATAAAACTCCCACATGGGTTACCTAGGTACCACTTTGTGCGTCGGCCCTCATTGAGAGCCACTCCCCTACTGACCATAAGGAGACTCCGAAAAAATAAGAACGAAGCCACATGCATAATCAAAAAACTCCATTACACAAACAATAAGGCAAGGCATAATACTTCCCACTCACATAATCAACCACATGGGGAACATATAGTGCAAGGCTAATGATCATCAATTACTCCATGAATGTAAAACAATCATCACAAGGGAATAACAAAGATTACTTCAAGAAGACAACCTCTCTTAGCCTCTGGAAGAATCCTACATTCACTTCACAAGATAGCATAAACATAGGTACAAACCCATAATTTTCATTCAAATCAAAAATCATTCATTTTGTTTCACATAAACCATTAAAATCCATAATGGAAAAGTAGAATTCTAGAGTGGGACCACAAAGATTACATGCTAAGTTTTGAAATAAACATCTTAGTATAATTTAACAATATTTTATTCCAAGAAATTAATCTTTCATTTACTTAATGCACTACTTTGCAATTGTAAGATCAAATACACAAGAATATTTTTACATATAAATAATATTACCACAATAAGATTTTGTTTCATTTTCAAAATACAAGACACATATTTTATATTCATACATTACAATGAAAATATATATATAAATACATACACACACACACACACACATATACGTATATATATGGGCCAATATAATAACATACTCAAATCAACTGAATCTATATGCAACCAGCCATGTGTGGGTAAGAAAGACCAGGAACCAAATTTGATCAACATAATTATGTCAATTGCAATTCGATAAACATATGTATATCGATTGCAAATTAATTTACATATCATTCGATTAACACATATAAATTCGATTACTAACTCATATAAATGAATCAAATTCTATTCAAAAGGTGTTGGTATAAAATATCCACCACTAAGTATTAATTGGGGATTAATACAACACAATAAATAGAGTTTCAATCAAATATCAAATATAATGAGTAATATACATTAGAGTACAAGCGATAGGAATTCAAGGATAATCTATTGATACTCTTGGAGTTGTCAGCCATAGATTTTATCTGTTAATCTTGAAAAGCAGCCGATACTAACCTCCAAGTTCGCATAACATTAAATTTGCAAACTAGAGTTTAACTCTAACATTCATCATTCTATAATTGGGATTAACTCAAGAATTGCATTCCTACCAATGAATTCTACAGAGGAAACAAAGGATAAGTCTTTTGGGCACACCAAGAAGTGGGATAGGTGTCTCATATGGTTACATTAAAACTGAGGTGATGTCTCACTATAGACCACATATATCCCCATATTAATAATTTCTCAAACAATACATGACATTTTGAAGCTTTGCTTAAATTGTAGTCTAGGAGAAGCGATAAAAATAAAATATGGTCTCAGCCAAGAAACTATAGAAGAGTTTTGAAAAAAAAAGAAATGGCCCAAGTAAAATGACAACCACAACCCAAGCAAGTTTGAACAACACCAGAAATAAAATTATATCATGAGGATCATTTGTTTGCTACAAAGGGGAAAGATTATGCAAAACAAGGCCGATTGGGATAATATGTGGAATACAAAGATTTTAGGTTAGGTATGAAGCTTATTACTGGGGTAGTTGAATTGATTCTAGATAGTGCAAATATTCATTGTTTCCATTCAAGATTCAACATTTAATTCCAATACAAAGAAGGAGATTGCACAAGAAAAGAACCTGGAATAGATTGATTGATCGAGTTAAAGATTGATGTTGAGCTGAAGATGAATGCTAAGTTCCAAATGATTTATACCAAGAGCTCCAACTATTTTTTTAACAATTTGAATTTCAAAGCCTCCAAAAGAAAATAAATTTCCAGGAAAAACCCCCAATCTCCAAGTTTCCAAACTTCCCCAGAAAATTTCAAGAACATGAATCATCTAAGTATCATCAAACAAGTATCATCAAATAGTATCATAATATCCAAATGCATCCAATTAGTAGTCCAAAAATAAAAGTAAACTGAGGGGTACTACACTTCATGTGTAGCCGATCTATAGGCATTCTTGTCTCTTATTTTTGTATAAATAGGTGAGCTACTTCACCCATTTGGACGCTATTTATTCTTTCTTTATTTGATGTTTTCTATTTGAGTTGATCATTTTATGAGCTAAGCATAATTTTGAGATAAGAGTAGGAGTTTATTGTGAGTTATCTTTGAGAGATAGAGAGTGGGAGTATTTAGCTAAGCTTGGGAATTTGATTTTGGGAGTAACAAGTAGTAACCAGTCTATCAATTGGGAATAAAGCATATACATGCATGTATTTTATTCTTTGTATTTGATGTTTAGAAATACTATATGATATTGTTGTTTTGTATGAGAATCATTGAATTTTTAGGGAAATATTTTGTTACATTGTTGAATTGAAGAGTCTATTTAGTCATTCTCATTATGATTGTAAAATTATATTTTTACATACGTCATAGTAAGGAGTGATTGCTTACTCTAGTATTTAATACTAGGAATCAAATAAAGCATTATTAGCTATGAAGTTAATTGTAGAAACTAGTTTTTGAATCCAAACTAGAGGTAGAATATGGGTTATCCATGAAGTATATTACCTTACGATAAGGTTTTCTTATGCATAGGAATGTATTTTGAGGATATGTTATAAACATAAGGGGAATAGGTTTTTCCTGTGGTTAAATATTCCCTCATGAAAGGATTATCTATGCATAGTGTATAATTGATCTTGAGACAAACCAAACTATGGAAGTGTATGTGATCTATGATGACTTTTTATATGAAACTTTGGCCAAATTAGTGTAATGTGCCATTGGTTACACTGTCAATTTCATTGTGTTCCTTTTATGCATTCTAGTCCATGATTGACATACAAGAGAGGATGTATAAGATATACAAGATAGGATGTATTCAAGTTCTAGTCATGTAGGGAAAAATGTTGAGTTTAGATAGACTAAAGTTATGAGGTTATCAAACCAACTCCTTCATCGAAGGGTAGGGCCATTTTCCATATATGGCATATGTGTGGGGGACCGCATAAGAGTCCATGGATGGTAGAAAAGTACTTGAGTGATGCTTCTCCTCCATAGTTTGCAATCAAGATTTGAGGGAATCTTCCTGGATCAATGTACCACTATGGCTAATATCACCAAAGGAAGCTTTGAGAAGCTATATATGTTTCATTTGTAAACTATCTTAAAAAAATGTAGATATATTGTTATGAATGGAAATAATGTTTGAATATATTGTTGTGTTATTAATGCATAATAAATCTCTTTTTGAAAGAATTTTTTTTATCGCTTTGGAAATGAACCTAGTTTTTAATTCACTTGAAAGGTAAAAATTAGAGATTTTATCTTTGTTGAACAATTGGCATGTAACATGTGGTATCAGAGCTACTAGGTTTAACTCTGGGACCTATGTGCTGACTATACTTTCCATCCAAAATTATATAATGTTTGGAAATTCTTGTTCTAGGATGGTGCAACTAAGATTAATTTCAAGAAAGTCAGTAATAAAAAATGAGTGCTATCTGAAAGCCAAGAAGGAAAAACAATCCATTGTTCATAGGATAGAGGGAACCAACTATTATAATTTTCAATTTGGTTAAGTGATAATGATACAATCAATCACGCTCTTTCTCGAGTGAGTCAAGTTAAGATAAGGATGAGGGAGGAAGATAATTTCAACTACTTACCTCCAAACTCACCAACAAAGTCTAACTCTCTGACACTTTCCTAGGATATGCCCTCAAAATGTAGTGTTAGTCCTCCATTTAAATTTAGGGACCATAGAGTTATTCCTCTATCAAAAGTGATTGTAATTTCCTCAAGTAATGAATCTAAAGGTTATGTTCCTCATAATTATGTATTAGAAGATAAATTTGAAGGATACTACCCCTTTTGGGATAGGGAAGATCAAATGAGAGATGAACACAAATTTGAGGGATATACCTTGTTGAGTTATGTATTTGAGAGTGAGTCTGAAAGGTACTCTCCCCTCGACTATTTGAATAGTTGATCTATGTAAATGGAAATGATATTGAGATCCTTATGAATAAATAAAAGTTATATGTTTATCAAAGATTTATTGAAAACTTATGAGAAATTTTCTTTTATGTGTGAATGAATGCTTATTCAATTTTTTCCATAAATTGTGTGAAATATAATATAATCTAATAAAGATGAAATCTTCAGGTGTAACCATTTTTCTTACAAAAGGATGGTGAGAACAAGGACCAATCCTGGAAGGAGTAAAGAGGTCAGACAAGGTCTGATGAGTGATGAAGCTAAATTGGATCAAATTTTGGCTATCATTCAAGAGACCAATGCAAGGTTGGGAAATTTGGATCAAGAAGTAAGGGAGAAAGATAAAGAGGAACAAAAGGTTCCCAATAATGAATAAGTTCCTAGTAATGAAAATGGGAGAGATAATTCTCATTATCATACTCGGACCCAAGAGCATGAGGATGAGAGTTTTCAGTTTCACTCTAAAGGATCTAGTAGGAAGTGTTTTACAATTGAAATTTCTAGGGACATGAGAAAAAAAAACCCACCTAAGTTTGAAGGGATTACCAACGGAGAAGAAGTCGAGGCTTGGAAATACAAATGGAAAAATATTTTGAGATAAGGAACTACTTGGAAGTTACCAAGGTTGTTTGGGGAGCCTATTAGTTAGTGGGAGGAGCCTCTAACTAATGGATGAACAAGGAAAAGGAACTCAAGAATTAGTTCTTTAAATTTGACTTGGGGTGAGTTTGTGGATATATTCTGGAAAAGGTGGTCACCCAAACTCTTTTTCAACCAAAAAATTATAGACTTCCAAAATCTTAAGCAAGGGGAAATATTAGTTAGTGAGTACTGGGAAAGTTTACTAATCTATTGAGGTACATTCCTATGTACCAAAAATATGAGTGTTTATGTATTAGGAAATTTATCATAGGGATTAATGGACAAAGAGGTGGAGAAATGGATGTGTATGGACCATCTACTAAGGAATTTATGGGGTCAAAGTGTTCTAATAATTTTACCCTTTGTTTTCCTTTTTCCTTTATATTTCCTTCCATCATGTCATCATTTGTCACATGAAGTATAGTATTTGAAGAAATGTAATATGAAAATAAAATGAGAAAGTCCAATATCAGTTGAAATGCTAACTAATTTATGGCTGACTTGGTAGGAATTAATCAAATTTTTTTAGAGATGGTTGAGGATGTGGACGGGAGTAACCAAGCTATTTTTGTCCATACTTATTTAGAAGCAAATGCTTGATGAAAAATGTTTTATATTTCTGGCCAGTTGTTGAACGTTAATTTTTATCAAACTTGTATATTTTGTTTATCGAACTTAATTGTTTATTGGTCATAGGCCATACCATATGAAATTAGGTGCTTTCTCTCATATAAATATGTATCGATCTAAATACTTTGAATATATAGTTGTTAATATAATATTGTATTGGGGTTGGGGCCCTAGCTTGGTTGGTTAAATATTTCCTATTGCAGGAGGTTGGTCACAAGGTCTAGTATTCCCCACCCCCATGGTACCGGAGGGCATGTCATGCCAACACCGCCAGTCACATTAAAAATTTTACCACACGCATTGCAATTTATAGGGGGTCGTGTTACCTGATTCCTGCAATCTAAAAAAATATATATATATATATATATATAGTATTGTCTTGCTATTCAAAGATCATTCAAAATCGATTGTATGCATGCATTCTTGAGCTAAATTAGAAGAGCATGTTAGTAACTCTATCATCAATCAGCCAAGGAGGTAGGGCCCACTCCTCACATTAGTTGATGATCTGTTTACAATTTCTAGTGTGGTAATTTAATGTGTGAGTTGATTTCAAGTTTATTTCCTTTCTGAATATAAGTTATTTGTTTACAATTTTTTGGAACTTAGTTTTTTGTATGTAGATTTGATTATCCAGAATTGTGATTGGTTTCTTTACTCATTCATATATCTGTTAAGTAATTATAGAATTAAATATTTGGTTCATGTTCATTGGAATTCACCGTTGGAAGCATATCATTTTGATAGTACTATAAGAGAGAGGAACACACTACTACAAGGCCCCAGGTCATGAAAGGCCGAGAGCAGTATGGCTTCCCTAACTTACCTTAGTTTAAAGGAATGTTAGGATAGGTGGGATGGGAATGATGAAGACTATGGGGTCCTTCGATCACTTTGCAAACCCAAGAGTTGAAAGGAAACTAGGTGAGTGGGTTTTTAGGGTTGATTCTTTGTCTCAAATAGCTCTTTGTCAGAGGACAAAAGTGTGGTTCTAGGATGATAGCGTGGTGCACTGGTGTCTGTACAGCTAGAAAACCAAGGAGACAAGGTCTGACCACTACAAAATGAACTAACAACCTAGTTAAGAGTTTCTAAAGGTGTAGAATAACACTATGAAATGTGATACATAGAGACAAATGTGATAAAGGAAGTATATTACCACAAGGGTGACGTAGACCATCTCACACAATAACCTATTTTCTAGCTCACTCCAAGATATCTCCACCTAAACACAAAAAAGAGGGAAAATATTGGGGGGTTGTTTAGGGGTCTACCTCAGTCAAACCCCCATTTTGGTGTTTCCACCTCCACGAACAACCAAGTTTTTCATCATATAGAAATAAAGTGATAAAGAAGGAAATACAAGAAAAGTACACAAAACACTACAAAACAGTAATGTGCTAACTCAACCAAGTAATAGAGAAGATGAGTGAGGAACTTACCATCTCTGCCCAAAGTTCTCAAGGCTAGTGGGGGAGAAAATGAGAGGAAATCAAGCCTCTTTTGTAATGGAGTTGTCCTACACTTTCTCTATTGAAGTGATGGAGTGCTAAATGTTGTTGTAATGCTTGAGTATGAATGAATGAATGGTCAAGATCTTGTGTAAGCTTCATCTAGAGATATCATAAGGTCAAAAATAGATGAAGGAATGGTTAATATGAAGGAGATAGATGAATAAATGACCATATTCAGGTCGACCAACTGAAGGGAGGTGCTATAATTCAACGTCCAATAGGAAGTGTAACGTCTCTACAAACTCTAGTCATAGGAATCTGTCAAAGATGTAAGTGCATCACACGGATATCTGTGCACTGCGTGGGTGTCCCCAACAGAAGTTCCTCTACCGACACTCAAAAAAAGCACCAAGTGGAATTGGAACAATGAGCTTATGTTGAATTAAGCCTCCGAGTTTTGTTTTTTAAAGTGGAGAGGGGTAAAAGGGGAATTTCCATTAGGGGTGCAAATTCGCTCCTATATAAGTACACTTCATCATTTTTCTATCACACTTTTTGTTATAATTCCTGTTACTGTAATTCCTATCACAATTTCTATTAGTCTTCCTATCTCATTTTATTCCAAGAAGCAAGGGCAACATAATCAATCTTAATTCAGAATTAAAATTTTATTGTGCAATTCTAGGATACTAGTTTTGATAGTATTAAATGAGAACTTAAAAAGTGTGTATTAGATTAAAGATAGTATTTTATTCATTTGCAAAGTGTGCTTTAATTATAATTTTAAGTTAAAAGGCATGTTTCAATTTATTAGATGCATCCACCCCCCCTTAGTTCACTAGTTTCAACCCCTAGGTAGATTTTCACAACATTGTTCACAATCTTACACCCCTAGATTGACATTGAGGAGTAAATTGAGGAAATTCCAAGGATTGATCCAATTCCAAACAAAGATAGAATTACAAGGGTAGTCTTACCCATGATAATGACCATATTTTAATCCAATCATTTTGGTGTCATTTATGGGGAATGGTGTTAAAGGCCTATCAGCCTAGTGAGCTAAGTTAGGAACATTGTGCTAAGGAGAAAGTCTATGTGATAGCCAATCTCATTTGGATAACTACCCTTAGTTTTCTTTGTGGTAAGTCATTTAGGTGCATGAATCGTAGTAGGGATAGTAGAGGAATATTTTTTGAAAAGGATAAGGGGGGTGATAAACAACTAGAAATATATGAAAACAAATCAAAGTCATTAATTAAGGGAGGTATCTCACAACAAAAATTGAAAGCTAAATTGCAACCACTAGAGTTACTTGAACCCAATATCGAAAGGTGTGTTGTTGATTCTACCATTGTTGAGACACCTGTAGTTACCCATCCAAGGTCTTCTAAAATATTGTTGAAGAAGATTGAAAAATTCTTTCAAGAATCTTATGGGTCTAAAGCTCGTCCATTCTCAAAAACCCAAAATCCATTTACAACTTATTTTACCCCTTGGGAACTAGATGTCATGGCTAATCCCAACAATAAAAAAAAAAAACACCATCATCAACAACAACAACAAAAACAACAATAATAATAGGGAATTTTTAAAAAAAAATCTAGTTACCTTTGAGTTTCCAATAATACATCTCGAAGATGATGCCCCTATGAAGAAAATTCCTCATTCTACTTTACCTATCTTTTGTGGTCTTTCTATTGAGGATCTTGACATGTTCTTGTTTGATTTTGATGTCTTGTGTCATAGCTATGATTATCAAAGTGATTCACATAAGCTCAAATTATTTTCAGCCACATTAAAGGATGTAGCCTTGCGATGGTCTATGAACGTCAGGAATATCAAAACATGGGTGAATGAATTATTCCTAACCAAGTACTAGGAGTATTATAAAAGAAAGGATGTTTAGGAAAAAATAATCCACATGACACAAAAAGGAAGACGATTTCATGGAGGACTTCCTTGAATGCTTCATGTTCATATTTCAATGATCATGACAACAAGGGCTAACTATTGATGTTATTAAAATTTTGTTTCTTAGAGAAATCAAAGATGCTACTATGGAAGAATTAAATTTAATAGGTAAAGGGAATATCTCTAAAATGGACTTTGACAATATCGGTGATATTTGTAGGAACTATTCAAGGTCTTAGCACTCAGGAAGGAACTATCTAAATAAGTTGTATTCTATGGGAACCTCAAGAGGTATCACCAAGTAGGAGATAGGTAATCTATTTGAAGACCTCAAGACTAATTTGTTAAGTCATATGGGTAAATAGATAGATACTTTATATACACAAAGGAAAGAAGAGGAGGCCAAAAAATCCTTAGCTATCTTTTTCCCCATTTGTCGAAAGAGGTATAGTGGTGAAGAGTGCCCATATAATAAAATAAATATATATTTTTAGAGGAAACAAGTAGGTAAACTACTTTAAAACTTGTTCCTATAGGGATGAATAAGGTAGAATACACAGATGAACCTGTTTACTTTATGGCCAAAAGAAGACCTTGGCAAACAAGAGAAATGCCCCCACCTGATTACCAAGCCACACCCCAAAATACTTTTCAACAAAATTCCTTCCCAAACCAGTCTGGATGGTATAGAAGCTGGAAACAACCTCCATACTATCCTTAGTGGTCACAACAATATCTACTTGCTCCATAATCATTGCAAGCATGGCAAGCACCACCAACCTACCCAAAAAATTAGTCATTTCCTCTGTATCCACCACCTTCAATAATAAACCCATATCAACAATCCCAACAACTATTGCCACCTGTCCCATCATCTAATCAAACCTCTAGTTCGAATCAACCACTAAAATCCACACCAATTCCTACACAACCAACACCCAAACCAATCAATAAGGTTAATCAACTAATCTATATTAATGAATTGACAAGGTTCCTGACTTATCCTATCAATGCATTGGAGATTAACAATGTAAAATTAAGCTTAGGGAAGAATCTTCAAGGACCAACCATCACAAGAGTTGAAGATCATTCGGTTGAGCCAAAACAAGAGAAACCAAATCCTCTATTTCCAGATAGGTTTCAAGAGCAACCAAAACAATAGGAAACACATCAATCCGATTTTGATTTAATAAATGAATTATGAAATATCAACATTAAAATTCCTTTATTGCAGGCTATTCGAGATGTTCTAGTATACAATAAAGCAGTCAAGGAAGTCTGTGGTAGGAAGCAATAGAAGAAGCAGGACCCCAAGACAATCTAAGTCATTGGACAACTTGTAGACTTGATGCTAGGGAGAATCTTTGTCCCTAAATATGCATATCTAGGGAGTCTGATGATTAAGGTATGTATTGGTAATGTAACCATTCTAGATACACTTGTGGATCTAGGAGCATCTATAAATTTAATGACTAATGAGACCAAGGAGAGGCTGGTCCTTCAAGGACTTAGACCTACTCCAATGGTCTTGAAAATGATCGATCACTCCCTCGTAAAGCCAGAAGATATGATAGAATATATCATTATTTCCATTGATTCTTGAGAGTACCCAATAGATTTTATGATTTTGCAGCAAAAGATTAAGTTGGGGGATACCCCTTAATTTTAGGTAGACCATGCTTAGCTGCCACTAATTCTTTCACTAATTGTAGGCCTTGAAACATGATGATTTCAAATGGAGAGAATACAAAGAAGTTAATTTTATACCCTCCAACGCAACCATTCTTGGAAACAAAGGATCCTTTTATGGATCGATAGCGAATTATAAGAGTCTCTACCTATTTTTGACAATAGATCAAAGTAGGGAATTTGAAGATATTTCAGAAGACACTATTATTAATCATTTGTTGAAAAATCATTATTTCATTGATAGTGATCTTGAGACAATGGTTTTTCCTATGGGCATAAGTGATCATTTCTCATTTGAAATTTTTTTGTTAGTGGGTAGTTCATAGTCTATTCAAACCTTTATTACTATGCATCAATTATTACCATATGATTGTATATATAGTCCATTTTTTATGCCTTGAAATTGTTAGGTCTAAAAAATATAGTTTTTTGAACTTTAAGAGGGTTCCAATCTCTTAGTACATTTTTGGCTAATGAATGGGGTGAATATGATTGATAACCCCCTGCTCTTTATGCTTTGCTAAACCTAGGTGGGTGTACCTGAGTGTTAAGGTAGATTTGAAGGTTTGAGTATGATATCCAATTTAAGTAATCTACTCACAATGGCATGAGGGAGTGAAGTGGATGCAAGGATAATGACTATCTCCTACTACATATGTTTTGAGAATCAAATGAATGAGTATTAAAGTTTGTAGAAAATTGTTCTAAATTTGACTAGTGCATAATCTATTGGGTGAATGGAGTTAGGTGATGGATGATGATTATGGATACATATGTGCAGGATAGGTATATCTATTCCTCGGCTTAAATCTAACTATTGGGCACTTATAAATGTTTTCACCTTGTACAAACATGAAGATTAGTTAGTTATTGTACTCTTCTTTATAAATCCTAGTGTATCCTCCCAAATTATTGTGATAGCATGAAAGGATTTTTAATTCTTTGTTTGAGGGAAACCAATAAAAATAACCAATTTAAAAGGATATTAATCCCTAGTAGGAACCAATTAAAATAAATTAATTGAAAGGACTTTTAACTCACTGTTAACCAGAACCCAATTAGAACAATCACACAACAACAACAAATGTGTCTTGATAAACTATATATGTTTGAATAACTGAAGAGAACCACTTTTGAGACAATAGAACGACACATAAGAGTAAATATCAACACAACAATTGAACACTAGAAGTAAATAACCAATTATAAGTAGTCTTGTCCATTATATTTCTTCAAAAAGATGTACATTAATAATAGAAGTATTTAAGATATGGAAATGGATAGATGGAATATCCAATAGTAATGCAACCTATCTACTACTATTAGTGATGATGATAATGATGATCTTTTAAACAAGGCCTTGGTTTCCCTTTTTATATGGGAAGAAAACAAGCTTCAGGCCCTTTACAAAATGAGGAAACATCTCAAAATTATACCTCTTGATTAACTACTTGCTTGATTAAATTAATTAAAGAAATAATGAAAATTCAAGAAATTTGACATTATGAATCCATTAATCATCGTAGAAGGCCCATGATTATTGATCTAGAAAATACTTCATCTTCTTGATAGACGTCTCAATGCTCTTGTCTTAGTGACCTACTCCTCAAAAGCTATATATTTCTCCTCCCACTGATATATGGTGAAATCCGATGGCCATTTGTATTCTTGGATCCTTGGTACATTTGTGATATGAGCCTTCCACTAACTATCCAACAATGTCTATGCATTAGTAACAAATTTTGGATACCTTGCATTGAAAGAAATTAATCCATCCATAATTAAATGTAGCCTATAAATATTGATGTCACCATCCTTTTGTATGTAGGTAATACACTTGTGAACAATATGACCAAAATCCCTCTTCCATTCTTCAAGGTCTCTAAGTTGACCATCATCTTTTACTATTTCTGGTATATACCACTACTTTAGAGTATGGAAAGAATCCATTTGTGTCTTAATATTTTTTTCCTCTCCTTGTATAAACTGAAATTCATCTATGATCATCTTGACTATCTGCTCAATTGGTTTCAAGGTTGTTGGATCATCAGTCTTCCTTTGTAGAACTCTACACAACTTAAACAAAGTGTGGTATATAGGCTACCACTTTTTGAATAGGGGATACAACACAAGCATATGTGATTTCATTTGATCGATAGCCTATTGAAGTAATTTTTAACTTTCATATACACACTCCAATTTATCTATAATCATTTTCACCCTATGTTCAAGAATCTTCTCTATAACTTTCTCCCAAGCTTTATTGTTGGTCTTCTTCATTTCTTCCACTTCCTTCTTGAGAGATCTCATTCGTTTAGAAAATATATTATGTACATCATCAGCTAGAGTACTCAGATTCCCATAAAATACCATTTCTTTACCTTATGAAGTTTCCACACCTCTTAACTGTTCCTTTAATTTTGCATTTTCCATGAACAACTTATTCACCTCATCATTTAGTAATTTTTTCTCATTCTCAAACTCTCTCAATCTATCCTCCAATCCTTTGATAGTTGCACGAGTAAACATGGTTGAATGCATAGTCATGGTGGTGGATTTCAAAGGGGTTGTTTCTTGTAATGTTTTGACCATGGCTACCCCTTTCATTCCCTATATCACATCCAATAGTTTTAGATTTTGTGTATTATTTTCCTTGATCCATATAGCTAGGGTTTCTATCTTGGGATTATATCATGTGCCACTCACTCCTTCCTCAGAGTCAAACTCTACATCTAGCATAGGATCTTCTTGGGCCCAAACTTGGTCAAGAAAAAACATCTTCTTTAGTTTGAAACTAGGGAAAATGAGCATGTTACTTTTTAAAATCATTTCTCTCGCCTTCTGAGGGATAATTTTCATATTATCCTTTCTCAATTCCTTGAAGGTTTGTGCCACCACAAGATCATTTTGGGATTCTTCAATTCCCATCTTATTTATCTCCATTCTTTCCTTAAATTATTTTACCCTCATTTTTGTCCAAAAATCAATAAATTCTAGAGTTTTGATAAACTCATAATCTTCTATGAATCACCTAGTGGAAACCTCCCTTTCATCTTCATGCAATTCTATATTTTCCTTTTCTTTATCATCCATCCTTTCTTTAGGCTTATGGGCACAGGTCTCATGGACTAGCTTGTTCACCTCAACATCACCTTTTAATTATTGTAGCACATTAGCTACCTCTTCAGTGTCTCCTGCCCCTCCACTCTCTTCATAAGGGACTAATGGTTCAGTGCTTTGTGTCTTTTGTCTTTTATGAGGTAATTTCTCCATGGGAGATTTTAAAGTTGTGTCTAGGGTGTGCTCTAAAATCACCATACCAATGTGTTCTTGAAGAAGTGATTCCATTTTTCCATATAAGTCCTCAAACTTATCAATTATCAAATCTATTCTTTTGACAAGGTCACTCTCTTCAACAAAATATCCTCAGATATCTTTATATTTTTGCTTCCTCTCTTCTTCAAGTTTCCTCATGATTTCCCATTTTTTCTCTATGTAGAACACTTCTTGAAAAGTAAGGTAGTTTCTTATCACGTCTTCTTCATAGTCTAATTGGTATGCAATTGTTAACTTGGTGAGAAGGTTATACCTAATGTGATTCATATGATTTTCAAGATAAAAACTCTTCTAGTTCTCAAATCCAACAAATATTTTTTCTTTATGTAATACTGCAACTCCTCCAATGTATCTAAGCCTACTAATGAATCTTCACACATTTTTAGGTTTGGTATAAATGTTCCCTTCTTCTATTTATGCATCAAAAAAATTTCCATCCACATAATCTACCACATAAACTCTAGAAATGCTAGTCTAAGGGGCACAAACTTTGGTAGTATGCATGGAGAAATAGGGAACCCATAGAATATTACTATTGTGACTTCAAGGAGGAAGAACTATTGGAGTTGAGAAAATACAACACCATAGGAGCCCAGTGACCTCTGCAAGCAAATAATACCTATTACAAGGAGAAGCAAAGAGAAGCAACAAAGAGAATGTTCAAGAATGTGGAGCAATGTATTCACCCAAAAATGTAAAATGAATAATGTTACAAAAGATAGTTTTCAACCACATATAGGTGAAAACCCTAAAAAGGAAAACCCTAGGCTTGCACAATAATAATTAATAAAGTAATTAATTATTATGCACCTAATGTTAGCTTAAGTGTAAAAGAGGTAAAAGGGAACTTTAAGTAATTAAACAAATATTGTTTAATTAATAAAGTAAATAACCAATTAATCTAACACCCCCCCTTAAGCTAGACTTAGGGAGAAGCTAAAACCTAGAATAATCTATTGAAAGCAAAAGCAATGGGTCCCGACAACAAGGCCAGACTAGGTACCCATGTACAAAATCAATGCAAACTAAATAAAACGGGGTAAAGGAGAAAACCCAGTGGGAACAAAACTCCTCCCCAAAATAGAATGCAACGAAGGAATGCAATGCACTAATGAATGGAGGATAGGAGGTGGATAACATGATACCCCCCATAGACAACTTCTATCATATAAGTACATGTACAATGGTCTCCATAGGAGAGATAGAAAGAGAGAAGAAGGCCCCCCCACAATGAAGAAACTCTTGTCACAATGGTAGATGTCTGATGTAGAATCCAAAAGGAGATCCTGAAGCAGCAAATGATATTCCTCCCCTTGAAGTTGTTTCCCTTTTTGAGCAGCTTGCACTAAATTGGGCGTAAAATGGGCATTTTTTCTCAGATTTTTGAAAATGATATATCAACAAGTATTAATCAAGGGGTTTCCGGTGTTGTATTTGGGGAGGAGTTATGTTCCCATTGGGTTTTCTCCTTTACCCTATTTCATTTAGTTTGCATTGATTTTGTATATGGGTATCTAATCTGGCCTTGTTGTCGGGGTCAATTGCTTTTGTTTTCAGTAGCTTCTTCTAGGTTTTAGCTTCTCCCTAAGTCTAGCTTAAGGGGGGTGTTAGAGTAATTGGTTATTTACTTTATTAATTAAACAATATTTTTTTAATTACTTAAAGTTCCCTTTTACCTCTTTTACACTTAAGCTAACATTAGGTGCATAATAATTAATTAATTTATTAATTATTATTGTGCAAGCCTAGGGTTTTCCTTTTTAGGGTTTTCACCTATATGTGGTTGAAAACTATCTTTTGTATCATTATTCATTTTACATTTTTGGGTGAATACATTACTCCACATTCTTGAGCATTCTCTTTGTTACTGAGAGTTGAGAAAATACAACACCACAGGAGCCCAGTGACCTCTGCAAGCAAATAATACCTGTTACAAGAAGAAGCAAAGAGAAGCAACAAAGAGAATGCTCAAGAATGTGGAGCAATGTATTCACCCAAAAATGTAAAATGAATAATGATACAAAAGAGAAGTTTTCAACCACATATAGGTCAAAGAAAACTCCTAGGCTTGCACAATAATAATTAATAAAGTAATTAATTATTATGCACCTAATGTTAGCTTAAGTGTAAAAGAGGTAAAATGGAACTTTAAGTAATTAAACAAATATTGTTTAATTAATAAAGTAAATAACCAATTACAATAACAACCCCCCTTAAGCTAGACTTAGGGAGAAGCTAAAACCTAGAAGAAGCTACTGAAAGCGAAAGCAATGGGTCCCGACAACAAGGCCAGATCAGGTACCCATGTACAAAATCAATGCAAACTAACTGAAATGGGGTAAAGGAGAAAACCTACTGGGAACAAAACAAGATATCAACAAATATTAATTAAGGCATTTGTGGTGTTGTATTTGGGGAGGATTTTTGTTCCCATTGGGTTTTCTCCTTTACCCCATTTCATTTAGTTTGCATTGATTTTGTACATGGGTACCTGATCTGGCCTTGTTGTTGGGACCCATTGCTTTTGCTTTCAGTAGCTTCTTCTAGGTTTTAGCTTCTCCCTAAGTCTAGCTTAAGGGGGGGTGTTAGAGTAATTGGTTATTTACTTTATTAATTAAACAATATTTTTTTAATTACTTACAGTTCCCTTTTACCTCTTTTACACTTAAGCTAACATTAGGTGCATAATAATTAATTACTTTATTAATTATTATTGTGCAAGCCTAGGGTTTTCCTTTTTAGGGTTTTCACCTATATGTGGTTGAAAACTATCTTTTATATCATTATTCATTTTACATTTTTGGGTGAATACATTGCTCCACATTCTTGATCATTCTCTTTGTTGCTTCTCTTTGCTTCTCCTTGTAACAAGTATTATTTTCTTGCAGAAGTCACTGGGCTCCTATGGTGTTGTATTTTCTCAATCATGTTATCCACCTCCTATCCTTCATTCATTAGTACATTGCATTGCTTCCTTGCATTCTATTTTGGGGAGGAGTTTTGTTCCCACTAGGTTTTCTCCTTTACCCCATTTTTTTTTTTTGCGTTGGATGGGTTATGTTGATATGCTTTATCATTGCTAATATCATTAGTCTCTTTTTTTTTCATTTGAAGAGTTATCATGGGTTTTTCTACTCACCCTTCAGTTGTTATTCTGGAATGGGGTAATTATGAGTCATGGGCAAAGGGTTTACTTACACATTGTAGGTGGCTTAATATTTTTCCTTATTTGTATTATCTCATACCTGAACCAACCACTTCAAAGGGAAAATTAGCATCGGATATTATTAGAAATCACATAGTAGGACTTATATTGTCTAGTGTTGATCATGACACTGTGTTGGCTATATCGGACATTGATTGTTCTCACTCACTTTGCACACGTCTTTGGGAGATCTATGGAGACCCAATTCTCTCTCCATCCCTAAAGGATCCTACTTCGAATTGTCTCTTACCCATTGCTTGGAGAGAGAATACACCCTTTGATCATGATACTTTAGAGGAGCTTGAGTATTTAGACATCCTTACATGTTCTGATGGATCAGAGGTTTGTCTCACAATTCCTACTCTTCAGACTCATAATTCATCAACATCTCCTATTGTTCTTGATTCAGTGCAGCAAGGAATCATACATCTTCCAGACATAGCTACTTTGGACTCTTATGTTTCTGACATATCTTTCTTGTTTGTGGAGTCCTATATTGTAGATTTGGA
The DNA here is from genome assembly GCA_007115665.2 of Sequoiadendron giganteum. Lineage (NCBI taxonomy): Eukaryota > Viridiplantae > Streptophyta > Pinopsida > Cupressales > Cupressaceae > Sequoiadendron > Sequoiadendron giganteum. The sequence goes on along the minus strand of CM021104.1, from coordinate 392,517,756 downwards.
GGATTATTTTGAGGACATTCATCTCCTCTACCTTGACACTCAGGTTATCACTATTCACCCACCATTATCCATGCATTCAGAGGTTGCATTTCAATATTCTCCACATCAGTTTAGATTTGGCATCATTTGTTTCAGTTCAGACAGTGAGATTCTTTAGCATCCTATCATGGCACACATCTTGAGATAGATTGGTTCATCATTCTTCACAGGGTTTCTTTGACATCATCCTTTGGATCCATTTCTTCCCAAGGGGAGGAATATAATTTGCTGCTTTAGGATCTCCTTTTGGATTCTACATCAGGCATCTACCATTGTGACAGGAGTTTCTTCATTGTGGGGGGGCCTTCTTCTCTCTTTCTATCTCTCCTATGGAGACCATTGTACATGTACTTATATGATAGAATTTGTCTATGGGGGGTATCATGTTATCCACCTCCTATCCTTCGCTCATTAGTGCATTGCATTCCTTCCTTGCATTTTATTTTGGGGAGGAGTTTTGTTCTCCTTTACCCCGTTTCATTTAGTTTGCATTGATTTTGTACATGGGTACTTGATCTGGCCTTGTTGCTAGGACCCATTGCTTTTGCTTTCAGTAGCTTCTTCTAGGTTTTAGCTTCTCCCTAAGTCTAGCTTAAGGGGGGGTGTTAGAGTAATTGGTTATTTACTTTATTAATTAAACAATATTTGTTTAATTACTTAAAGTTCCCTTTTACCTCTTTTACACTTAAGCTAACATTAGGTGCATAATAATTAATTACTTTATTAATTATTATTGTGCAAGCCTAGGGTTTTCCTTTTTAGGGTTTCTTTGACCTATATATGGTTGAAAAATTCTCTTTTGTATCATTATTCATTTTACATTTTTGGGTGAATACATTGCTCCACATTCTTGAGCATTCTCTTTGTTGCTTCTCTTTGCTTCTCCTTGTAATAGGTGTTATTTGCTTGTGCTTGCACAATAATAATTAATAAAGTAATTAATTATTATGCACCTAATGTTAGCTTAAGTGTAAAAGAGGTATAAGGGAACTTTAAGTAATTAAAAAAATATTGTTTAATTAATAAAGTAAATAGCCAATTACTCTAACAAGAACCAATCACCAAAATTTTTTGTATGGCCTTGTTCTTGTCCTAGGGATAGAGGCCTTAATAGTTGTAGTATTTTAGTAGGAATTTCTCGGTATTGAGTAACCAAGGACTCCCAGGATTCTATGCACAAAATCTTAATAGAATATCACAAAACTTGAGTTTTTACATCGAATATCCCAAATATAGCACCACCTCTGAATAGGTGTAGGATTCCCTTGTTCATCAATTCCGGTTAGGTCCATTTGTTTGGTCCATTTATCTTGATTCTAATATAATATCAAAGGGCACAATATAGAATAGTGTCTAAATGTAATGGGCACTCTATCTTTAATGACCTGTAAGAATTCTTCATTCAATGCCTTCTCTAGGTATGAAGCAAAGTCATATTCTATATTAGTCTTAGGATTTTGGATTCTCATGGCCATCATCATTAGGCTTATTGAAATCTTATCTTGAGCATCCATCCCCAATATTTGGCACATAGCAAGATATGTATTCACAAATTAGTATTGAAAGTTTTCCATAATGATTGGTTCAGTAATGGATGGGGAAATGGGGATTTTTTTATTTCCAATACCTCTCTTCATATACAGGGGAAGCTCATCAATTTTGTAAGTTCTTCTCAACCTGGTATATTCTTCCTCACTCTTTTGCAGGTTTATCTTAGTCAAGGCATGTTTTTTCAAGTCGAAGAACTCAATGATAGTTTTCCTGGTTACCTCAACCAACACTAAACCATTTGGAAACCTCACAATTTTAGTAGTAGGATGGTAGTGTTTAGCTAATAATATAATAAATTCTACATCGAAAAATAAATTTGGGACAATCAATTTGGTCAAGTCTAACACCCAAGGGTTTGACACTAGAACTTTTCCATTTATTTTACTATAAAAATACCAAAATAGGTCCCAACCCAATTTAGGAATGATGGAATCCCTACATCCTTGTGTGATATCTATGAGGAATTTCTTGTTACCTTCCTTGGTGGATCCTTGGAGTATATCTAGAATGGAATGGTGTAGAGGCTTCTTCTTTTCCTTGGGTTCTTCATCCTTAATTTAAATTTTACTTTTATGTGCTTTTGATTATTTCCTTTTAGGTGGCATGATTCTACCCTTTCTTAAACTTTCAAAATGATAGAGCTTTTGAAACATATTTACACCAATTGAGCTTCTTCAAAGAGTTATTAATGAACTTACCTAGGTATTTGACACTTTTAGAGCTCCTCCTTGAGTATCCTTAGCTCCCCAATGATAATGTTTTGCAAATGAGTGCAATAGTCAGGAAATGTTCTTATTTTTAATGGAGATTACTATTAGAAAACAAATATACACCTCATCAGATTTGCAGAAAAATAGACTATCTATTGCAACATTGAAACTCTTTCCATACGTGGGTGATCTATAAGGAAAGAGAATCTCCAGAGCGAGTTGGTTCTCCGTATGATGATCCTATTCTAAAAATATTCTTGGGAAAAGGATAGAGAGAAAACAAAAACTTAAAACCTATAATTTTAAATGTTTTTTTAATATTAGATGATGAATTGATGACTATTCTGGATTTTCCTCACAAACAGTGCTCAAAAACCAACAAAACTTTCACAACCTCTCAAGAACAATTTTTACATAAGTACTTTGCATGAAGGTCTATTCAAAACATGACATGCAACCTGTATCTTTGCACTTTTCTACATCAAACTATAGCCTAGGACATCACAAGGACTTCTTGAACTGAAATCACAAGATAAACATCAAACTATAACTGTAAATGGACACAAAATGATAGGTAGGAATGCTATTTTTTATTCACTATAGGAGTATGCCAAGAATAATCTCAACTGAGTACAAAACAGTTTTGAGCTCAAAAATGTGTAAGAGTAAAAAACAGACTGAACTAGAGAAACCTAAGTTTTCATATGTCTAGCTCTTGAAAAAAGCTCAAGGAAAAGGTCCCAAAAACTATGCAACAAGTCGACATAAAAGTGAAAAGTCACACTTTTTGCATGCATCAACTGTCAGGCTTCTAAAAGAAGAAAAAAACTACTTTTAAAGCAAGGAAAACACCTTATCTCTCCAACTGAAAACTCCAATCTGACCAAGGAGAAGGTCAATGCTCAATTGCCAAAAATAGCAAGAAAACAAAGCAATTTATAAAGCATTTCTTTGCTTCTGCTTTACATGATGCATTTTTATAATTATTCCATTTTAAAATTAAAGATTTAAAAAATATTTTGCATATAATACTTTATATCTGCTTTACAAAGTTTTTATTTTACTATAAAAAATCATAAAAATAATACACTGCACCTTACATATTTTCATTGTTTTCTCTAAAAACAATTAAAAAATAAATATAAAACAAGCCTAGGTCTTAACCCTAATCCTAAGGCATATTTTCAAGACCTAATGATTCCTCATAAAATCCACTTGATTTATATCCCTAAGGCAAAAATAGTTTAATTAATTTCTAAAAAATTAATCAAAAATGTGACTAAGGCATGAAGCCTTTCCCATGGTATGGCCATAGAAAAAATGCCTTAGCCTTCACTAGTCAACCATCATAGCATATTATTTCAATATTCTAACTTAAACAACCACCCTAAAGTCGACCGAGGGACTTGGGAAACTCTAAAGACCAAAACTCGAAACAAGTCCTAACATTTCGCATCATTTCACTTTATGTCTTTTGAGAGGAAACTCTCTGCAAGAGCCGCTGCCATGAACTAGGGTTTGAAACTTTGGGGTGCTTGGAGACTTCAATTTTTATCTTTAGCTTGGTCGACTCATCCATATACAGGCTTGGTAAGTTGCTTTCCTTGTATTTTGATGGCTTCTCCATTGTTTTCAAAGCTAAAATAGGCCATAAGACCATGGCCTCTCCTCCATTCTTCTCTGATTTTTCTCTTACATTCTTTCTCTATGCTTGCTTATCATTACCTTGGGTGCAGTGATAACTTTAAGAAACCCCCCTCAAAAAAAGATATAAAATCTTGGCGAATTTTTCATTTTTTTAGGAAAGAAAATAATTTCTATTGGCGAAACTTTCCTTTTTTTCAAAAAAATAATTAGTTTTATTGGCGATTTTTTTACATCACTATAATTTTGTGGAAAATTGTGGTGAATCTTGAAAAATAATAGGGAAATGCATTAATTACGATGGCGAATCTATCCAATCTAAAAATAATTCTCATGGAAAAGTAGGGGCCCGATGGTGGAAATTATTGATGAGTTGAAGGGGTAGACTATAATATTTACTTTCCACCATTGTTCTATAATATAATATAATGGCCCTCATTATATTCTACAAGGTAAAATGTAACCATGATCTATAATTCTCATGGGGGCTCAAAACTACTTTTAGATAATTGGTCTAACAACCCTTGTTGTACACTATAAGGTGAAATTTACCTAGAATCTATAATGCTCATGATACCCAAAATTGTGGGCCCCATGAGCATTACAGATCATGTGTACATTTTACCTCATGGAATACAACAAGGGCCATTAGATTATATTTAAATCAATGGTGGAAACTAAAGATTAGAAATATGGTCCTCAAGCAACTAATAGTTATGATATACTATTGGCGAATTAATGTAAGATTTCTACAATAATTTATAAAATTAAGGTGAATCTGATCTAATCATGTATCGAATATTGTGGTGATTTTTTGAGTTAAATTTTTTAATAAAACAAATTATTTGGTGATTTAAATAAGACTAGAATAAAATTTTGTAAAAATGTGGCGATTCAAGTCACATTGTAGCTCGAACTATTAGCCAATTTTGGATTCCCAAATTTCAACTATTAGCCAATTGGTGAATATTAGCCACTAAAAAAATCACTGCTTGGGCGCCATGAGAGGGCTCAACCCTTAGCTTTTGTGGGCTCCAATGAGTTGGGCGCAGCATGTGAGTTCTTGAACAGAAAACATAAGGGTAAGTTCTTCATTGCATATTGTTTTTGTATTTCTCTCTTTCACACTAAAGCCTACGAGCTATATTTTCAAAAAATGGTTGTTATTTTTAGAAGAAATGTAGGCCTATTGGTTGGCCGTGCCATGTTTTCCTAAAAGGGCATACTGAAGCTTTCTGGGCTCGACCCAAGAAAGGAATCTCTTTCTTCTTTCAAAATTTGAACGAACCCCCATATGAGTATCATGTAAAATGAAGAAATCTGTATTCTCTGTCCGAAGCTTGACCACCATGATTTCTTTTACTTCTTGTTGCTTTATAAAAAAAACCCACACATGGGTATTTCAGAAAATTGGAATATCTTCTCTTTAAATTTGAAACCCTAATATGGGTATTCATAAAATGAAGAAAAACTTTACATTTTGATTACTCATGAAAAACTGGGCCATTATGTATTTTTGCTTTTCTGTACCTACTTAAACTCCATCATATGGGTATTTGTTATTTATGAAGAAATATTCCAACTCGTCCTTCTTTTTGTAGAAAATTCTCATGTGGGTATATAATACTATGAAGAAAACACATTTCTTTTGCATAACTGTTGAAAGCCCTCACACAAGTTTATGAGATTCGAAAAATGTATCCTTTGTTTATATTTTCAATTGTCATCTCCATGCTATTTCTTCCTTGCACACATAAATTTTCTTGATCGAATCTTTAAATTACTTGTTCACCTTTTCTCTTATGCACTCTGAACCCTCATTCATACCATGTCCAAAGTATACATGTTGTTTTTTCTGAAGATAATCCTTATGTATATGAATCCTCGAAAACCTACCCGATAATTGAATTTTTTTTGAAGGTATAGTTTGAGTGACAAAACAATTGACTGATAGAACAACATAGATATCCAAAATAGTGAGGTATTTTTTATTCTTAGCCAAACTGAAATTGATTGTTTTGTTAGTCATTTGTTTCACTAAATTAAACATCTGGTGATTGGTCACTATATTGATCTTTGTAATCCTTCATTCTAATGGGAAAATGAGACTCTTCACAAGTATCCATGCTTGATTTCCCTTTAAAAGTATGCTCTTCTACCTGGCACTCTTCATGCCTTTTATGCTCTATTTATTCTAGTAACAAACTCTTCACATCCTTACCTATCCTTGACATAACTTGATAGCTTTGCACTGTTCACTATCATTGTTAAAAAGATAGAGCACTGCTATTCCAAAACAAAAAATATGAAACAACACTACAAAGTGAACAGTCTTAAAAACAACAAAACAGTATTTAAAATAGTAGCTCAAAAACATGATAGATTGATAGTTTTAGCTAAAACAAGTTGTCCAGTTAGCATTCATTTGCAATTTTCACTTCTATATGTTGATCTGATTGTTATAAATGCATGGTAGTTTGATCACTTGTTTATTTGTAAATCTCAAAAGAGCATGATGATTGCATCTTCCTTTCTCAGCCCTCTTGTAACATATAAGGGCAACATGTCGGGCTCTACCCTTGTGGGGGCCCGATTTTCCCCACATGCTTGGTCTTCAAAAGATAAACAGCTACATGGCTTTCTCTATACCTGCACAAGGAAACAAACAATGTTAGCATAAAAAAAAAATATCATGATTGTGTTGATGTTTCTCCTTCAGCTCATGTCTCTACACTTTTCTTGATTGTTTCAGTGCATAATTAGTATCATACTACATTATCATTGATGGTTTATATAGGTATATTCATAGTCAGAGCCTCTAAGATCCCTCTCTTCCTTCCCATAGATCAATGGAGCTCGAAGAAGACAAATGGTGCACCACTTCTACGTCAGTCATCAATCAATCAGGCAATGATGATTATGTTAGTACTTATGTGATTCTTTTCTTTTATGCATCTTCCATAGTGTAGTGTGTTATTTATGATGCACTATGATAGTCACATCCACAACTTGTGTAGATATTTGATTTCATTCTTTCTGCTTTTCATTTGGAAAAGAAAAAATGTATCTCAATGCAAATTTGTACTAGCATTTGTATTCTCGCAATCAAATGACTTATGTTGTAAATATGAATCACTTTGTGAAATAAATGAAAGCCCTTGAAAATATTTATTGTTTAACGCTCAATCCTGTACTTCATTTGATTGTAAAACATTGAATAGCAATTTCTAAAACTATGATTCCTCTTTTCAAAGCTTAAATGTCACTTAATGAACTAAAACAAAGCGCAAAAAAAAACTCAAGCACATTCAGAAATAATAGCATTTTCACTTTAAAATATAACAGTATTTAAGTCAGCTCCACCATTTGAGTTGTAGCGAAAAATTGGTAACATTTTGGCGATTTCCGCTAGATGCTTGCCAGCTAAGCATAGATCAGTTACCTTTGAAAACTCCATTGGGTGTGGAGTCAAAATTTCCCCTTCATGAACTCAAAAAAACTGGAACAACAACTCTAAAACAACAACAAAACAAAACAAACAAGGCTGAAAGAAAACTAATAGGCCCTAATGGCCAATAGAACAATGCACAACAATGCTTAGGGAAAGAAAACTACTGAAAAAAAATGTGTGTAACACACTTATTTGTAACAAATACTCTATTTATTTACAAGATAGAACTTATCTCAGAGGCAATGCTTGAGGTGAATCCCATTAACTGGGATAGACATGAGCACCTCTCTAGTCAACTTTGAAAGATGGAAAGCGTTGTGCTCCTTACACTCCATGATCACATAAGGCCCATCCCAAATTGCATCGAACTTGGAATGTCATCCATGTCTGCTCTTGTATTCATTCCAATTGAAGACCAGATCACCAATGATAAAATCCCATGGTCTTGCTCTCTTATCAAAAGAGCTTGATATATTTCAAGCTGTTTTAAAGCTTCTCTTCTAGTTTCTTCAAGCTCTACCAGTTGTGCAAACCACACTTCAAGAGGTTGCTCATTCAGTAATTCTAGTTCTTTCACATAACTTAAGGTCAACAACTCAATAGAAATGGGTAACTTAGCTTCTTTACCATAATCAAGTACATAAGAAGAACAACTAGTGGCCCTTTTAGGTGTCACTCTATTAGCCCAAAGGGCTAACTTAAGCTTTCCATGCCATGTTCATTGATTGTCCTCGAAATTCTTCTTGATTATTTAGATCAGATTCTTATTTGTAGATTATGCCTTCCCGTTTCCCTGCGGATAATAGTTAGAAGATGTATTCAAATAAATGTTATTTCTAACTAACCAATCAAAAATTCTTAAACCAATGAAGGCCAAACCATTTTCAAAAATTATAGAATCTAGAGTACCAAATCTTGACACTAAGTCTTGATAAAAAATAAGCACAAAAGTCTCATTTGCTTCTTTTAAAGCAACTGCCTCGTTCCATTTAGCAAAATAATATGTGGCGGTCAGTATCCACTTATGACCCACGCTTGAAGGTGGGTTAATTCACCCTATAAAATCTAAGCCCCACTTAGCAAAGGGCTGCTCCACTTGAATCAGATGCAGAGGTAAAGCTGCAAGTTTCTGTTTTTGTGGAAACAGATCACACTTTTCACATTTTTAGACCCAAGCAATGGCATCTTTGAACAATTTTGGCCAATAATAACCAGCTTGCATAATTTTTAGGGCTGTTGTTCTTGCAGCAAAGTGGCCTCCTGAAGGCCCATCACGAAATTCTGCTAAAAGCTTATAAACTCTGTCAGGTTCAATGCATCTTAATAAAACACCTTGAAAATCTCTTCTATACAGAATGCCATCAATAATTATAGAAGGGATAGATTGTAATCTATAATACCTCCTTTTCACTCTGTCTAGACCTTCAGGACACTCGCCAATTTGCAAATAAAGCATTATTTGTTGCACCCAGGTAGTAGCAGGAATTGGAACAACAGTTGCATCATCATTGTTTAGCACTGTACCAACCTTTTCAGTTTCCTCTAAGCTGCTTCCTGTTGTGCTTTCTACAATCTGTTCACACAAACCCTTTCCTCTTAGGAGCTTGGTTATTTTAATATCTATGTCAAACTCCATGACCTTGGTTATCCAGCCAACACGCTTATCATTAATTTCACGGTTCAGCAAGAAATATTTAACAGTTGAATGCATAACCAGCAAATGAATCTTGTTGTTTGACAACATATGTCTAAACGTTTTTAAACTTCTTACACTAGCAAACACATGCTTCTTGACAAAGGAATACTTTACCTCATAATCATGTAGTACCTGGCTAAAAAAGGCCACTGGTTGCTCCAAACCTTCATCGTTCTACTGGCAAAGCATAGCAGAAATAGTATCAATTCTTCCAAATGTGTAAAGAATGAAATCTCTATCATACTTTGGATTAATGAGGGTAGGGGCAGTTGCAAGAGCTTCTTTGATTTGATCAAAGCTCCTTTTACCCTCCTTGGTCCATGCAAAACATATACTCTTTTTTCAGCATAAGAGTGAGAGGTTGCAATAGAGCTGCAATATTTGGTATGAACCTCCTCACAAAATTTATTCTTCCAAGAAAGCTTTGCAAGACTTTCTTGTGAGCTGCCAATGGTAATTTGAGAATTTCATAAATCCTTTCAGAATCTATGGAAATACCCTGCTTTGAAACAATGTGTCCAAGGAGTTTACCTTCGTGCACAGAAAAAATATACTTCATATGATTGAGAGACACTCTGAACTCCCTGCATGTCTAAAAAATCTGTTCTAAATGATCAAGATGTTCATTAGCATTTCTGGAAAAAATAGCAATATCATCTAAATATACTAGAACGATCCTATTCATGAGGTTGCGAAAAGCCATATCCATCGCTTGCTGAAAAGTTGCTCCAACGTTGGATAAGCCGAAAGGCATCCTTTTGTAGGCCATCATGCCCCACTTAGTTGTGAATGCTATTTTGAATTGATCCTGCTATTTAACCAAAATCTGGTTATAACTTGAATAACCATCTAGCAAAGAAAATCTGTCAGAAGCAGAAACCACCTCTAAAATTTTCTCCATGGAAGGGAGTGGGTAGTGGTCTTTTAGTGACACTTTATTTAAATCTTGGAAATCAACACATAATCTGATCTCCCCACTTTTCTTCCTAACTGGAACTAGGTTTGGCACCCAAGAAGTATGCTTGATGGGAAAAATGATACCGCTTTCAACTAATTTATTTAGCTCGGCTTTCATAAGGTGTTCTAATTTGGGATTGAGAGGCCTTTGTTTCTGCCTTACTAGTTTTACAATAGGCTCTAATTCAATAGTATGCTAGGCTAATTCTAGGTCGAACCCCTTCAAATCTTTATACTCCCAAGCAAAAATATCACTAAATTTTTGACATAATAGAATAAACTCCTACTATTCCTCTTTATTACATACCTTTCCTAGCTTGAGGAGCTTACCTTTGAATATTTCGATTGCTTCATAGTGTTCCTCTTTAACAGTCAGGTTGCACTTGTCTCTCCTTATCTGGTCATCTGAGTTGAATGCGGATTCGAAAGTCACCAAACTCCTTGGTAGCTTATTGGTCCTCAACTGTACAATTTGATTGTCATATTGTTGCTACCACTTTTGTTGGTTTCCATCTGCAAACTCAACTTCAACAATTAAAAAATTTACAATTTTCTCATCGCTGTCAAAAACCTACCAACTCACATTATTGTCAGGAATAGAAGGTCTAACGAGTATCTTTACATATTGATGTGCCTCTACTTTGTGGATTTTCTTTGGAATATCAAACTGAGCCCTTATAGCAGCAAGCCTATCTGCATGTTTATTTTCATTTCTAGGAACTGAACAAATATTAAAAGCATCAAGGTCTGCTATTAAATCCCATACACGATGCTTATATTTCTTAAGCAAGTCATTCTTTGTAGCATTTAGATTTGTGACCTGATTTTCTATTAACTCAAAATCACAATAAACACACAAACATTTAATACCTCTTTTTCAGGCCCACTCTAGGCCGTGTACAAGTGCCTCGTATTCAACTATATTATTTGTATAGCTGAACGCAAATCTGAAAGCAGAATAATATTTTTCTTCCTTTGGTGAAATTAGCATGGCCCCGCCACCAACACCTACACTACTCCTCGAACCATCAAAATAGAGTTTTGAAAGTTCATTTTCCTACTCTGCAAGTTGTACTTCCCTTTTAATTAGATTAGGCATATCAAAATTAGGTTCACGAATCATGTAAACCCCTAATCCTACCTCATCTATATGTTGGAAGGGATCAAGCTCGTGATCTTCAGCTGCCAGTTCATCTAGATTTATGCTTTCTACATGGGTGTTGTGGTCTGATGTCATGGTTTTCTCCTCCAGTATAGGGGTGACATAGAGGTTAGCGTTTATAAGGCTTGGGACATATGGTTAAATGTGGTCTTTAGCTAAAGGCTCAGACTTTATGGTTACCTTTGTACCATACCTTTTTCTAAAAAATAGATGAGACTAGTCAGACAACAAGAAATCCCCCAACTTGGTTGTAAAATCCCTTGATAGGCAAATGGAAAAGTGTGGTGGCAAATCAATTACATGTATATCTTGATGAATCACAAAAATAGGGGATGCGTGCAAAGTAAGGGCTAATTTTTTTACTATACCAGCAGTTCTAACAGTAGACCCATCTAACTGAACTACACCCTTCTGAGGGTTGGGTTCATAGACAAAACCTAATGCATCAACTAATTTCTTAGGCATGACAGAGCTATTTGTACTAGAATCAACCATGCAGTTATGCACTAATTTATCCCCAATGATTAGAGTCAAATAAAATGGGGGAGGCTTTACCTTCTGAACTGTTAGTGAACATAGATTTGGTAGCACCTTGATAAGCATCATCAGAAATAGACAACTCAGCTAAAGCATTTTGCAGCAAACTTTTCTGACCTAGGATGTGCAAAGCATCTAATACAGGCATGCTAACAGGAGTCTTTTTGAGGTGTTCAACAATATTAAAAGAAGTAGCATTTACCTTTTGCTGGCTTTTTGTGACAGCAACATCATTTTGCTTCTACAAGGGCTACAAATGTGTCTTTGACTGCTCTTTTCTAGGTATCTCTTGCCCCTTTTGTAAAAATTGCACCTTGGATTGTGTTGTAGCGTTAGTACTGGGTGTAGAAATAGGTTGCTTATCTTTCATAGGTTGTTGTTGTGAACTTCCAGCTTGTTGTCCTAGGTCCATTGCTCTCTTTGTTCTCTTGTGTTGGTTATGATAGGAGAAACTTGTTGATCTTGGCCATTCATGCCACATAACTCAGAACTCTGCTAGTTTGGCAAAGCGACCTCAAAACCTTCTTGTTGTTCTAGGCTTTGATTTGAAACACTTTCTGAACCTGCATAACTATTTTGAACCATTAAGGCCTAATTTATCATGCCATTATCACATGCTGAATAGTTATGGGGTTGGTTGCATGGATAACACTAATCACAATCCTGGGCGATATTATTTTGAGGTATGAGCTCCTTTGACAAATTGGCTGCATTTGGGTTGTATGGCTAGAAGGGTCTTGGGTTAAAATTTCTCTTCAAGCCTTGGTAATCATTCTGAAAAGCAGGCCTATTAGGCTAGTTTTGCTGATAAGCGGCTTGATAGGGTTTATGTTCATGACCTACTTGCTTCTTTATGCTCACAAGATCATTCTTGAAGGTCTTGAGTTTACTCTTAATCTCCTAGATTTCTTGGTTTTGGGCTGGAGCAGCAATTTGTTGTGCTGCGGTCTGATAACCTATTGTTGGGACAGCAGGAACATTAGCTAAGGGAGGAAAACCAGTAGGGGTGGATGGCTATATTTTAGGAAATAGTGGCATAAGATGTCTAGGAGCTATATCTCCAACTTGGATGAGATAATTCTTAGCTCTAATGGCGATATCATAAGCGTCAAGGAGTGTATTCCCACCCATAGATTGGGTCATGACTGAAATCTTACTGTTCAAAGCTTTTAAGTAAAACATAAAAGAATGAGCTGGTAAAGGCCTTACCATTGTAGGAATTTTGGCCCAAGTTCGTTGAAAATAGTGATTGAAATCCACCAAGTGTTCGTGCGGTGCTCTATGAAATGTGCTCAACTATTCTAGCGGGGAAAGATTATCAGATTTATCAGCAAAAAATTGGTAAAGACCATTACCTAATGCATCCCATGTCATGATTGAGTTGGCTACGAGGCCTCTGAACTAATGTAATGCTTTACCCTTCAGTGATGAAGCCAAGAGCCTTAATGCAATGTTCTCCTATGTGACATTGTGAACCAAGCATAAGGTAGCTATGTCACGGATGTGCTCTATCGGTGTAGTGTGATCCTCTCCTATGAAATATGGCAAGCTTCTAAGGGTTGCAACTGGGATGTCATCATGTTGAGCAATGTCTAATGGATTGCCTCCATTAAAATCTATGAATGGATGTTGCCTTGGCACTGCCATCGGTGGTATCTGTGATATTGGAACTGGTACTCTTGGTGATAAAACCAGAGAGCTAAAAATAGGAGGTGTTAATTTTGACCTTGTTGGCATCTCAAATAGCCTCCTTTCTATTTTTCCAAATCTTCATGGCGGGGACAGCTGTTGGTATCAGAAAGGTGCAACACTTGATCTAGTTTGTACCTTTCTCATGTGCGGGCTGCACTAGGTCTGCATGCAAAAAATCAGAAGTCGGAGTCGCAAGGTATATTGAACGAGCCTTCAAAAGGCTGAGAAACCTGTTGCATACACCAAACAACAAATTTTTAGAATTTAAACTTCTCTCAAAATGATTTTCAGAGGTCCCACTGGGCATGCCAAAAACTATTAGCAATCAGATATGCACCCCATCAGATCTGCAAAAAATCAGACTATCTATTGCAACATTGAAACTCTTTCCAGACGTGGGTGATCTATAAGGAAAGAGAATCTCCAGAGCAAGTTGGTTCTCCGTATGATGATCCTATTCTAAAAATCTTCTTGGGAAAAAGATAGAGAGAAAATAGAAACTTTAAACCTATGATTTTCAAATGATTCTTTAATATTAGATGATGAACTGATAAGTATTCTAGATTTTCCTCACAAACAGTGCTCAAAAACCAACAAAACTTTCACAACCTCTCAAGAAATTTTTTTACATAAGTACTTTGCATGAAGGTTTGTTCAAAACATGACATGCAACCTGTATCCTTGCACTTTTCTACATCAAACTACAACCTAGGACATAACAAGGACTTCTTGAACTGAAATCGCAAGATAAACATCAAACTGTAACTGTAAATGGACACAAAATGATAGGTAGGAATGTTATTTTATATTCACTGTAAGAGTATGCCAAGAATAGTCTCAACTAAGTACAAAATAGTTTTGAGCTCAAAAATGTGTAAGAGCAAAAAAAAGACTAAACTAGAAAACCCTAAGTTTTCATATGTCTCAAACCCTAATCTGAGCTCTTGAAAAAAGCTAAAGGAAAAGGTCCCAAAAACTGTGCAACAAGTCAGCATAAAAGTGGAAAGTCACACTTTTTGCATGCATCAATTGTTAGGCTTCTAAAAAAAGAAAAAAATTGCTTTTAAAGCAAGGAAAACACCTTATCTCTCCAACTGAAAACTCCAATCTAACCAAGGAGAAGGTCAATGCTCAACTGCCAAAAATAGCAAGAAAGCAAAGCAATTTATAAAGCATTGCTTTGCTTCTGCTTTACATGATGCATTTTTACAATTATTCCATTTTACAATTAAAGATTTAAATTTTTTTTGCATATAATACCTTATATCTCTATTACAAAGTTTTGATTTTTCTATAAAAAATCATAAAAATAATAAACTCCTCCTTACATATTTTCATTGTTTTCTCTAAAACTAATTAAAAAATAAAAATAAAACAAGCCTAGGTCTTAACCCTAATCCTAAGGCATATTTTCAAGACCTAATGATTCCTCATAAAATCCACTTGATTTATATCCCTAAGGCAAAAAAAATTTAATTAATTTCTAAAAACTTAATCAAAAATGTGACTAAGGCATGAAGCCTTTCCCAAGGTATGACCATAGAGAAAATGCCTTAGCCTTCACTAGACGACAATCATAGCATATTATTTCAATATTCTAACTTAAACAACCACCCTAAAGTCGACCTAGGGACTTGGAAAACCCTAAAGACCAAAACTCGAAACAAGCCCTAACATTTCGCATCATTTCACTTTATGTCTTTTGAGAGGAAACTCTCTGCAAGAGCTGCCACCATGAACTAGGGTTTGATCGTTTGGGGTGCTTGGAGACTTCAGTTTTTATCTTCAGCTTGGTCGACTCATCCATATATAGGCTTGGTAAGTTGCTTTCATTGTATTTTGACGGCTTCTCCATTGTTTTGAAAGATAAAACAAGCCATAAGACTGCAGCCTCTCCTCCATTATTCTTTGATTTATCTATTACATTCTTTCTATGTGCTTGCTTATCATTACCTTGGCCACCATGAGAAGGCTTGACCCTTCGCTTTTGTGGGCTCTAATGAACTAGGTGTGGCATGTGAGTTCTTGAATAGAAAACATAAGGGTCAGTTCCCCATTGCATATTGTTTATGTATTTCTCTCTTTCACACTAAAGCCTACGAGCTTTAATTTAAAAAATGGTTGTTATTTTTAGAAGAAATGCAGGTCTATTGACTAGCCGTGCCATGTTTTCTTGAAAGGGAATACTGAAGCTTTTTGGGCTCGACCTAAGAAAGGAATCTCCTTCTTCTTTCAAATTTTGAACGAACCCCCATATGGGTATCATGTAAAATGAAGAAATCTGTATTCTCTGTCTAGAGCTCGACCACCATGATTTCTTTTACTTCTTGTTGCTTTATTAAAAAAACCCACACATGCATATTTCAGAACATTGGAATATCTTGTCTTTAAATTCGAAACCCTAATGTGGGTATTCAAAAAATGAAGAAAAATTGTACATTTTGATTACTCATGAAAAACTGGGCTTGACCCATTATTTATTTCTTCTTTTCTGTATCTACTTAAACTCCATTAGATGCGTATTTTTTATTTGTGAAGAAATATTCCAACTCGTCCTTCTTTCTGTAGAAAATTCTCATGTGGGTATAATATTATGAAGAAAACACATTTCTTTTGTATAACTGTTGAAAGCCCTCACATGGGTTCATGAGATTCTAAAAATGTATCCCTTGTTTATATTTTCAATTGTCATCTCCATGCTATTTCTTCCTTGCACACAAAAAGCTTCTTGATCGAATCTATAAATTACTTGTTCACCTTGTCTCTTATGCACTCCAAACCCTCATTCATACCATGTCCAAAGTATACATGCTATTTGTCCTAAAGATAATCCTTATGTATATGAATCCTTGAAAACCTGCCTGATAATTACAATTTTTTTGAAGGTATAGTTTGAGTGACAAAACAATTGACTGATAGAATATCACAAATATCCAAAATAGTAAATTCTGATGGTCTTCCTTCCAAAACATTGGGGCATTTCGCATTCTCAGCCAAACTGAAATTGACTATTTTGTTAGTCATTTGTTTCACTAAATTAAACAACTAGTGACTGGTCACTGTATTGATCTTTGTAATCCTTCATTCTAATGGGAAAATGAGACTCTTCACATGTCTCCATGCTTGATTGCACTTTAAAAGTATGCTCTTTTACCTGGCACTCTTCATTCATTTTATGCTCTATTTATTCTAGCAACAAAATCTTCATATCCTTACCTTTCCTTGACATAACCTCATAACTTTGTACTGTTCACTATCATTGTTAAAAAGATAGAGCAATGCTGTTCCAAAATAGAAAATATGAAAGAACACTACAAAGTGAACAGTCTTAAAAACAGAAAAACAATATTTAAAACAACTCAAAAACATGATAGATTGATAGTTTTAGCTAAAACAAGCTGTCCAATTAGCATTCATTTGCAATTTTCACTTCTACATGTTGATCTGATTGTTATAAATGCATGGTAGTTTGATCACTTGTTCAGTTGTAAAGCTCAGAAGAGCATGATGATTGCATCTTCATTTCTCGGCCCTTTTGTAACATATAAGGGAAGCATGTTAGGCTCTACCCTTCTGGGAGCCCAATTTTCCCCACTGTAGACACTGAAAAATGTCATAAGTCTATGAGCATCATTTTTCCTAGTCATCATCTTTCAATAATTGAATAATTTTAATTATTCAATTATGTTTGATCATATTCCTTTATTAATTAAATAGTTTTTAATTATTTAATTGATTCACCTTCTCATTTCTATCTTGATCAATTAAAATTATTTAATTGCATCACTAATACCCCTTTCTTCAATAATTAAATAAATTATTATTTATTTAATTATTTATCTTTTATCACATGTCTATAGTCAGATAATAATAATTATTTGACCTTTTATTTTTCTATAATTAAATAATTAACGAAATTATTTAATTATGTGTCATTCTTCTCCTTTAAATAATTGATCCTAATCAATTATCCATATTTAATTTATATCTCCTCCTTTAATTAAATTTATGAATTTAATTAAATCTCCTTTTTCATTTCCTCCAAATAAATGATTTAAAATAAATTATTTATTTGCCACTTGTCCTTCTCCTCCATTTTCGAATAAATAATTTAAAATAAATTATTTATTTGCCACTTGTCATCCTCTTCCATTTTCAAATAAATAATTTAAAATAAATTATTTATCCCTCTATTTTGGTCAAAGATCCCCTGTCATTATTTCATGTCATAGTCTGCATGTCCTGCATGTCTGTCATAGCCGTCAGGCGTCATAGCCGTCGACATCATATCTTTTCCATGCATGGCATATTCTGGTTGCATCAATTCTCAACCGTAGATCTTGGCATCTTTCTAGAAACTCAATCTTGGCCATCCATTTCGTAACTTTCCTCTCATGAATCCTCATCCGTTGATCTTAGAATCTTTCTGGAAGGTCAATCTCGTCCGTCCATTCGAATGGTTGTCTATAAAAGAAACCCTTCCCCTCCATTTTCAATTTAACAGTCATTATCTCCAACTTTCTTGCTTACTATTTGCAGGTATTTGCACAACTTCATCAACAAATCAGAGGGCAATATTGGCATAAGAAGAAATAGGAGAGACAAGAGAAAAAATCAACTTCAAAGAGGAGTGCTTTATTTCATTTGCTTTCATTTTGATTGCTCTCTTTGTTTGTATTCTCTTGTTTAGATTGGGATAATAGTTTAGAAGTGTTGGCTGTCACTTTATCTAATACTATTTGATTTTCCCATTCTTACATTGGTGAACCCGACGTGAATCGAATAATATTGCAAAAAATCTTTTGTTTTCTTGTTTGTTTGGTTGTTTTGCAGGTTACAGCCAAGAATTCATACGAAATCCCGTCATCTTTTTTTGAGCATAGAAAAATGGGCGCATAAATCCTTTAAAAATGATCATCTAGGTTTTGTAGCCCTCGTTTTCAGCTTTCCGAAACTTCAAATGGTTTAAAATTTCGTTAAGATTTGAGAAAGTTATGGCTATTTTAATATTTGCTGTTTTTTTAGTTTAGCTGTTAAAACCCGCGTTTTCTTTTGCCTATAACATTTTTTTCATGCAGAATCTTGGAAAAATAATTTTTGGGTTTTGAAGGTTTGAGTTTTAGCTTTCCATGGATATAAACCAGTTAAAATTTTGTTAAGTTTTGAGAAAGTTATGATTATTTTAATTCGTTGGTGTCATTTTCTTTTGAGTTACTAATCTCTTGTTTTTAGCATGTGGCACAGCTTGGAGGGAGTCTAAAATAATTGTTTCTTTAGAAACAAAAATCGAGTTTTTAATTTTTTTAGGCATAATCAATTTTGTTTGCTTTCAACAACTACAACAAATTGTATTTACACTCATCGATTAAAATGAATATGCATTTCATGTCATGGGCTTAAAATGAACACAAATTGCATTTCCACTCATTGATTAAAATGAACATGCATTTCATTTCATGGGATTAAAATGAACACAAATTGCATGCACACTCATGGGTTAAAATGAACATGCATTTCATGTCATTGGCTTAAAATAAACTTTTTTTGTTCAAGTTAAATTTTTAAAATGAACAAAGTGTCTTGTGTGTCCTCCTCACATTATCATTCGGTAATTAAAATTTATAAGTGTCTTCAATTTTGTGTTACGCTTTGATGCAATAATCGAAGTATCCTCTCCCCTTGCGCATTTATGCGATCCTGGGTGTAAGAGAAACGGTTATTGCCTCTAGAACTTGGGCCTTCCTTGGTGGGAAAAAGTACTCACCCCAAGGCGACTCAGACCGGCAACGGAGCTTTTTGGCCAAGCTACCCCCAACCGGTATATAAATGTGAATCCTAAGGGAAAGCCTAAGATTACGAGTGCAGATGTGTCATACGGACCAAGTAGTACTCCCCAAAACCCTGTTGAGCGTAACCTCTTCGGGCTGGAGTGCCTCCTAAATGGAGCTTAATCTTGTGCCCCATGTATGGCCACTCGAACGGGGGTCCCGAACTGAAAACCTTTGTGTAGTTGCCAAAATCCTTCTATTTGCTAGCGCAGCAACGGTCGTTGTGAAGGCATCCACATTCTCGCAATTCTTAGTAGAGGTGATCAACCTGCCATGGGAGTTTTATGGGGGTTGGAAGCTTGGTTGGCCTGAGAAGTGAGTGCAATGTAAGGGGGAGCCCGTGCAGCCAAGCTTCTGGATTCACACGCTAAGAATAAGTGCGGTTGGGGAAACCCACGTGGAATCTAGCGAATATTGTCCTTGCTTAACCTAGGGTTGTGCTTGTCTTCATTGTGCATGTTTTCAATTTTTCAAAGACAAGATATTGTGTTTGCCAAGTGTTTTTCTAAGACATTGAGACAAATAAACACCTCTCACAAACTTGGAAACAAACATTCAACTTGTAAAAAATTCCAAATTTTGCAACCCAAGACCAAACTTGTCCAATTTGATATCAAACATCTTTTTCAGCAGCCATTGTTGAAAACCAGAGAGAAAATTGCTTGAATGTTCCATTAGTGACATCTTTAGTTTGCATTTACCCATAGGTGCATTCTTGCAAAACTTAGTTTCATCTTTGAACATCATCATCTTCATAAACCAATCCTTGCATCCTCATTTCATTTTCAAATTTTGGATTAGGAAAACCCTACCATACTTTGTGAAATCATTGCCTTCAAAGAGTAGGTTGTCATTGGACTTAGTCAACATCATTTTCCTTAGTCATTGTCCTTTTGTGAGACCTTCCCAACTCAAGAGTCTAGTTAGGAAAACTCACTTTATCATCTTGTCCTACCAACAAGTCCTTCAATGACCCAAATTGAGGCATAGATCAAGCTTAGGGTGGTTGAGTAGCTCCTTTTTCCAAATCATTTAGACCTTTTGCACATCAAGGTCATTTTATTCCTCACCTTGCATATTCTATCCTGAAAATTCAAAAATATTGTCATACCTTTTATCTTAGTCCTCATTTGGCACCTAGACTTTGCATTGGTCATTACCTTAGTCAACATTTTTCATATTAGTCCTCATTGTCACCTTGCATTAGTCATATTCCTTAGACAAACATCATTATCACATTGCATTAACATCCTTTATTCCAAAAAGAAAAAAAAACATAGTTTAGTGGCATCCACATCTTGCATTATCCCTCAAACTTGCAAACATCTCCCATGGTTGAAACAAGGTCAAAATCCAAAAGAAAGGACATGGAATATTCAAGTGACCCATTTCATGACACTACCCTTGGGTTTAATTCAAATCAATCCACACCTCACAGAGAGGTTCCACAAAGAGATAAAACTGACAATTGGGACAATCTAAATCACGACGAATTCAACAAGAAATGGGAAAACCTAAGCATATAAGAATTCAACAAACAATTGAATCCTCAAGAAATTGAAAGAGCTTACCAAGATCCAAAAATTTTAAACATGATTGTTCAACTTGTTAGTGCTGATCCTAATAGATACTTCTATGCACTAGCTAAAAAGGGTGCCAAACTACCTCAAGGTTTTGATGTATCAACCCTTGTAGAAGAGGAAACTGAAAATCCATTTACACTTGGCATGCCATCATCATCACAAACAACAAATATACCCCTTGGGATAGCCTCACACATGAGTACCACCACCACACATATCTCAAATATCCCAACATTTGGCAACAAGGAAACCCATACTTCTACACAAGGACAAAATTCTACACTTGGAAGCAACTCTAATTCCTTGGGTAAGACCTTTACAAATCCCCTTTTCCAAAACACACATCAAGGTTCTAGTTCACAAGGTCCTACACCTTTGACTCAAAATGCAAACCAAGGTCCCATTCCTACACTTCAAAATGCAAACCAAGGATCCTTGTTCCAATTTTCAAGTCAACCTAGAAAGGTCCACATTGTCTCACGAAAAATCCAAAAGCAACACAATAATCAAGGATCCATCCCATCATTCCAAAATGTGAATCAAGGGTCCCTCTCACCACTCCAAAATTCTAACCAAGGAAACATTCCATCGCAAAATGTCAATCAAGGGCCTACATCTTCATTTCAAAATACCAACCAAGGGATCCATTCTTCATCACAAAACATTGGTCAAAGACCAACACCTTCATTTGCAAACCAAGGACCTAATTTTCCAAACCAAAACACAAATCAAGGGTCTACACATCAATTCCAAAACACCATACCACATGCAAAAATGACCTTTGGGACAAACCCAAATGCCAATTTCATTCCGAACCAAACCAACACAAATCAATATGGCAATCAAGGTCTCACTTCACAAGGCATCAATCATGATTCAAATTCAACCTATGACCTTAATGCTAGCATCATGGCACCAAGTCAAAGCAATGCAACACCATCACTTGCAGACCTCTTGATACAACAGGTGAAAACCCTTCAACAACAAATGACTAACATGCAATTGGGGACCAACAAAAAGACCTATTATGTGGAGGAATTATGCCCCTTTCCATTCGATCGGAATTTATATATGCCCCCCTTTCCCCCTCATTTTACAACACCACCTTTGCCTAAGTATAAGGGGACAGGGGATCCAATAGAACACATTCGATAATTCAACACATCATGCATGGAAGTATCATATGATCCAACTTATTTAATGAGACTATTTCCGCGAAGTCTTACAGGGGCAGCTTTAGATTGGTTTTCACATCTTCCTCCAGGAATAAGAACATGGGGTGAACTAGCTGACAAATTCATTAACAATTTTTCCTTCAACATTAAAAATGATGTCACCCTTGCAACATTAAGCACCACTAGACAAGAAGAAGGAGAATCCCTTACCTCATTCTACCAAAGATGGCGAGGTTTGGTTAGCAAATTCCCTTGTCACATTCCTGAAAAACAATTGGTCACCATGTTTGTGGAAAATCTTAATGGAGAACTCATGAGCCGAATTCAAATCCAATGTTGTACAACCTTTGAAGAGATCCTTGAGAAAGGCGTCCTTATTGAGAAAGGTCTTATTGCCAAAGGACTAGTCAAGATAAATAGAGAAAATCATAAATCCAACAATGATAAGAGCAAATACTGGTCCTAAAACAAAAATATAACAAGTGATGGAGTTGTTGATGCCAAACTGATAAATACAGGTCCGGCCATTCAACCTAAAGGTCCCTCGTTGTCTAATACATCAACCCTGCCAAACTCATGAATCTAGAGTCAAAACCAAACATTAAACACTATCCAAAACAATCAACAACGAAGAGGACCTCCTCGTGCCAAGAGAACATACACCCCCTTGGGCGAACCTATTGAATCAATTCTCAAACAACTCTTGCAAACCAATACCATCACACTACCTGACACCAAGAATTATGAACCTTCCTTGATCAAACCAGATTGGTGGAAAGAAGATGAATACTGTGTATACCACCGTAGCAAAGGACACAAAACACCAAGATGTTGGACACTCAAGAACATTATTCAAGACCTCATTGAAGATGGAACTATATTAGTAGGAGATTCACAAGGAAAAACTAATACTAATCATACCATATTCAAAACTCCCTTGCAAGACCATGATAAAGGGAAAGCCTCCAGTTCAGGGAACAACAATAGTGCCAACTATGCCACAGTCAAACATGACTATAGCACTATCATTCTTAACATAACACCCTTTGATGATCGCATTGCTACCATCACCATAAACAAGCCAAACTCAAATTGTGTTGTTGCTACTCGCAAAAGCAAGATAACTATTCCAGGACCTCCACCGAATCCTCAGCCCAAGAACCAATATAATCTCCTAGAGCAGTTGGGAAAAACTCTCGCACAAATCTCTATCTTGGAGCTCCTTCGCACATCCCCACAACATAGAGCTATACTTGACAAAGCATTGCAAGAAGCATCTGTCCCTACCAACCTAGATGTCAATGCATTTCAGGCCATGGTCGGATACCTAGCTATGCCACATCATGTCACCTTCTCTGAGCAAGACTTTTCTACACCAAAATCTGATCATAATGATCCCTTGCATCTTGAAGTTTGTGTTGATAAATGCAAGATTAGACGAGTCTTAGTAGATGGTGGAGCGGGTCTAAATATTTGTTCACTAAAATTGGTGAACGCATTGGGATACTCTGAGAATTGTATAGATCGAACAAAGAAAATCACTATCAAAGCTTATGATGATGCTAAGCGTTCATCTGAAGGTGTCATTTCACTTCCTATAAGAGTTGGCCCAGCCATACAACATACAATATTCCATGTCTTGGATCTAGACTTACATTATAACCTTCTCCTTGGTCGTCCTTGGATTCATGCTATGAGAGCTATCCCATCCACCTACCATCAATGCCTCAAATTTCCACACAATGGCACTGAAATCACCATTCTAGGCAACCCCAATCCTTTTCAGTATTGTTCAAACTTAAGAGGAACTATTGAATGTCAAGTGCCCATCAATCGAGAGGCCTCACCTTCCACTTCATCTGCCACTTCATCCCACTATGTTGACCCATCTATGTTGGTCAAATCATCCATTCCATTCACCACCCCCTCCATGCCTAAGATCCAAATCCAAGACAAAGGATGTGGAGAATATAACATGAAGAGTCTCTTTTTCATTGGAAAATTGCCTAAATCACCAAAGTATTATGGAAAACCACATCCCATGCAGCCTAAGGTCATCTTTCATAATCCCCCTACCACCTTCACCAAATGGGGAGAAGTTTCCAAGGAATCTCTAGATGATCACATTCTCACATGGTTGTACAGAGAAGAAGAAGACACTAAATCTAAGAGGTTGCCAGTTGAGCAGTATCCGAAAGGGTTCCCAATAATGAAACGACAAGGATATGATGGACACAGTGGTCTTGGCCTAAATAAACAAGGAATGATAGAACCCTTGCAACCTCCTAAGTTGATTAAACATCAAGGGTTAGGGTTTGTGCCTGTAAAAGTGACTATCCAAGGTATCGGATTACCTTCAAGTGAGGTTGCTAATGCTTCAAATGAGATCGAGACATATCAGGACCCTTGGGATTTTGATGCCGATTCTAATGAATATGAATGGGATTCCCTATCCTCCACTACCTTTATGGACTTAGATAAATTTTTTGAAATATTTGATGAGCCTCCTCTTGAAACACAATTCAGTCAAAAGCTTACAATTAGTTCCCTGTTGAGTCTACCAAGCCCTCACCCCAAAGCCCCCTTAAATAAAGAAGAATGGGTTAAACACTTTTGGGAAACCATCGACGCTGCCTCCTGGGAACCTGATGACTCTACGTCTATCTTTACCCTCTCTACCTACACCATGACTCTTAATAACAATGATGATGGCTTACCCCTTGTCTGCCCACAACTCATAGATTGGGATCAACAAGACCCACCAAGTTTGGACACTTTCGAGAACGATGAAGCAATCGCTGAGTTTATGGGACTTCATGAAGGAATACCTAGTGGGGATCATCAGGCTGGATTTTCCATAGAACTTGATTATACTGCATACTTTGGTGAGGCTATCCTATCCTCTAGTCACAAAAATGAATATGATAAAATAAAAAATAGAAATAATAGGTCTTCAGGTGAAAACCGAAAGGCGCCTGTTGATCGTGAAAAAGTAAAAATAAAGGACGTATCTCAAGGTGAAAACCTCCTTGAGGCACCTGAAGATGGAGGATTGGAGTGTCTCCCAATAGACCGAGAGAGATCACCATTGTTGATAGAAGAAATAGAAGAGGTGAATATTGGAACACAAGATAATTCCAAGATCATACAGTTAGCAGCATCTTTGACCGCCAAGGAAAAGCCCGAGTTCACAAAATTCTTTGTAGAAAGACAAGTCAATTTTGCCTGTTCATATGCAGATATGCCTGGATTGGATCCTAAATTGGTTTTACATCACTTACCACTTCTACCTAATGCCAAGCCATACAAACAAAAGCTAAGAAAAATGCATCCACAAATTGCACTCCTTGTCAAGGCAGAATTGAAGAAACTTCTAGATGTGGGATTCATTCGTTCTATTGATTATGCAGATTGGATATCAAACCTTGTTCCTGTCACTAAACCAAATGGTCAAACTAGAATATGCACAGATTTTAGAGATCTCAACAAAGCTTGTCCCAAGGATGATTTTCCTCTGCCAAACATCGACATCATTGTAGACCTCACAGCTGGGTATGAAATGCTATCACTCATGGATGGATTCTTAGGTTATAATCAGATAAGGATTGCTACTGAAGATCAACAAAAAACAGCTTTTACATGTGCTTGGGGAACTTTCTATTGGAATGTAATGCCGTTTGGACTAAAAAATGCTGGAGCTACATATCAAAGAGCGATGACCACAATGTTTCATGACTACATGCATGTGTTGATGGAAGATTATGTTGATGACCTTCTCTCTAAATCCATAGAATGAAGTGGACATTTAGCAGTATTAGAAAAGATTTTCACACGGCTCGAGAAATACCAACTTAGATTAAATCCAAAAAAATGTGTTTTTGGGGTCCAATCAGGAAAACTCCTTGGATACATAGTATCACGCAGAGGAATAGAAGTTGACCCAGTGAAATTCAAAGCTATCTTAGAAATGCCACCACCAACCAACATCAGTCAATTGAGGACGTTGCAAGGGAGACTACAATCAATTCGTAGGTTCATTGCTCAGTTAGCAGACAAGATCCACCCATTCCAACATTTGTTACGAAAAGGCATTCCCTTCAACTGGACAGAAACGTGTCAAGAAGCATTTGATCAAATTAAAAATTATCTACTAACTCCACTAGTTCTAATGCCTCCAATTGATGGAAAATATTTGATATTATATGTGACAGCAGCAACATCAACACTGGGGGCATTATTAGCACAAAATGATAATGATGGAAAAGAACGAGCTGTATATTACATTAGTCACACCCTGGTTGGATATGAGGTGAATTATAGTCCTATTGAATGGGCATGTCTAGCAGTGGTATTTGCAGCACAAAAATTGAGACATTACATGTTGAATCGTAAGACAAAGCTGATCACCAAAATTGATCCTCTGAAATATCTTCTCAGCAAAGCAGCACTAACAAGAAGACTAGCTAAATGGGTTATGATGCTAAGTGAATATGACATTGAGTATGTAGATCGAAAGGCAATAAAAGGACAAGTGATAGCAGATCAACTTGCAGATGCACCCGTAAAGGAAAATCATCCTTTGATATCCGATTTCCTAGATGAATCAATCTTTGTCATAGACACACCAATTACATGGAAGTTATATTTTGATGGATCTCACACAAGTCACGGTTCAGGAGCTGGAATTTTGTTCATCACACCCCAAGGAGACTCCATTCCTAAGTCATTTCGAATAGCATTCTCTTGCACTAATAACATAGCAGAATATGAGGCACTATTGACAGGACTTCGAATAGCAATAAAATGGAAAATCAAGGATCTTCAGGTCTATGGTGATTCACAGTTAGTGATAAAACAAGTCAATGATGATTATGATACTAAGGATGAGAAATTGATGCCCTACAAACGCATGGTGGGTAGTTTCAAACTATACTTTGAAAATGTTTCTTTTGAACAAATCCCGAGAATCCAGAACAAAGCAGCTGACGCAATGGCTACCGTTGGATCTCTCTTGGACATTCCCAATAGTGCATCACAATATGAGTTCTTGGTAGAATAGTTGTTGATCCCTGCATTCGATGTCCCTGAAACTGAATTTGTGTGTGAACTTGTTGGTCTTGATTCACCTTGGTACAAAGGCATTTATGCCTATTTACATGACTAGATTATACCTCCTGACTTGTCCCTTAACAAACGTAAGACCTTTATCTGAAAAGCATCTAAATATGCCATCATCGGAGACACCCTTTATCGTCGTATCCTAGATAGTACCCTCCTTCGATGTCTCGACTCAAATGAAGCACAAACAACCTTACAAGAGGTACATCATGGTATATGTGGAGCTCACTCTGCTAGTCCTACCTTAGCCAAAAAGCTCATGAGAACAAGATATTATTGGCCTACGATGGAACATGATGCCTATCATTTTGTGAAGAAATGTCACCAATGTCAGATTCATGGAGATCTCATACATGCACCAGCTCAGGAATTACAGCCGCTTACTTCGCCATGGCCATTTTCTCAATGGGGACTCGACCTCATAGGAAAGATCCATCCCACCTCTTCCAATGGGCATAAGTTTATCCTTGTCGCCACTGAGTACTTTACGAAATGGATTGAAGCCGTTCCATTGACCTACATTACCGGTAAGCAAATAGCCAAATTCATCCTAAATTACATCATTTGTCATTATGGTATCCCACACTCCATCATTACAGATAATGGTCGCCCTTTCAAAAACCAAGATGTTCACGAACTTTGTGACAAATTTCATATTCAACATCATTTTTCCACTCCGTATTACCCCCAGGGTAATGGTCAAGCTGAGGCATCTAATAAGACTATCCTAAAGATCTTAAAGAAGACTGTTAATGATGTTGGTTGTGACTGGCACTTACAACTTAACCCTGCTTTATGGGCCTATCGCACATGTATTCGTACCCCCACAGGAGCCACACCATATTCCCTTGTTTATGGATCTGAAGCAATACTTCCTATAGAGGTCGAGTTACCATCCCTATGAGTCTCTATGCATGGCTTGATTGACCAAGAAGAATACCGTGTATCCCGTCTACATGAGCTAGAGTTACTAGATGAAAAGAGACAAAATGCTTTGACACACTTGCAAGCATATCAGAACCGCCTTCGACGCAGTTATAATAAGAAGGTTCATCCTAGAAGTTTTGACATTGGTGATCTAGTCCTAAAGGAGAATCCAAAGAACCAAGTTGAACGAGAAAAACCTGGTAAATTTGAGCCTAATTGGTTGGGCCCATACATTGTCACAATAGCATATGGATCTGGTGCTTATCAGCTTTCTACTCCTGAAGGAGAACCATTGTCTGAACCCATCAACAACATGCACCTTCGCAAGTATTATACTTGATTCTCAGAGTATCCCTTAAAAAGTCAAAAATACAAAAAAAAATCAAAATAAAAATTAAAAAAATAGTAAAGAAAAATAATTCATCCAAAAGTGAAAACCACTTCGGTGGCACTTTGGATAAGTACCATGGTGAAAACCTAGCAAATAGGTACCATGTGTAGTTGATCTATGCTCCTTTGTCTACTTTCACTCCATCTGGTCTTTCGTCCATTCACACCCATTACTCATCCATAATAAAGCTTTGTCATCTTTCCCA
This sequence comes from Sequoiadendron giganteum, assembly GCA_007115665.2. Taxonomy (NCBI): domain Eukaryota; kingdom Viridiplantae; phylum Streptophyta; class Pinopsida; order Cupressales; family Cupressaceae; genus Sequoiadendron; species Sequoiadendron giganteum. The sequence continues at coordinate 392,489,090 of CM021104.1, read as the reverse complement.
TGGCCTAAAAACCATCGACATTTAGCATCCTTCACTTCCATATCCACCTGTCGCATTCGCCACTTCCCCTCGTGCATAATAAGTTATTCCTATACCTGACTGGGGGCAATTCCTTGACTTGCATCTTCATGGGAAATAATACATGGTATCAACCCTTTAAAACCTTCAAAATCCATAAAAACCATAAAATGTCTTGAAAAAATCCAAAAAAACCATAAAATGTCCTGAAAAAATCCAAAAAACCACAAAATGTCCTGAAAAATCCAAAAACATCAAAACCTTTCAAAATCCAAAAAAAAACCAAAATATTTCAAAATCCAAAAAAAATCAAAACATTTCAAAATCCAAAAAAATCAAAAAGCTTCAAAAATCCCAAAAATAGAGTCTGAGTCTGAATCAGTTTTGTTAGAGTGGTCGAACTACGTTGCCTCTGCGCGTTTGCTACGTAGGCAAGACTCATCTTAAATGAGCCCCCGAGGCATTAGGTCAGTCCCTTTAGGTTGTCCAAATAAAATCATGACCTAGTATTTTGTCAAATAAGACAAATTCAAGTCGTGTCGAACTACAAGGTCTCTGTGCACTGCTACGTAGGCAAGGCCATCTATCGATGAGCCCCCGAGGCCCCCTAGGTCAAGTCCTTTAGGGTTCATCGAGTTGGGTCGTGTGCTTGATCCGAGAGCAATCATCATTCAAACTACATCAAGAAACAACAAACAAATTAAATCTTTCATCAATCAATTATCCTATCATCAACTCAATCAAGTCACTAGTCTTATATCGAATGGGGCATCATGTCATTTGTCTCATTTGGTCTTATCTCTTGTCTTTTATCAAGATACATCCTTCCTGGGATTGGACTTTCTCAACCTTGTCATTCACCTTAAGCAGGATGTGTCTTTCTTGCAGTCAGGGTGTCATGTCAACACTTGTCACTTGGTCAACTTTATCAGATGTGTCCTTCCTATGGTTGGGTATTGTCACATCGCTTGGTCATATTCATCAATCTTTGTCAAACAATCAAACAATCTTGTCAACTTTGTCAATCAATCTTTCTTTAATCAAGATGTGTCCTTCCTGAAATCGGGCATTATCATTATCAATCAACTTTGTCACACCACTCAATCTTATTAGCTTGGTCAATCAATCTTTCCTTCATCAGGATGTGTCCTTCTTGAGGCTAGGCATGGTCAATTAAATCACTTTATCGATCCTTATCAACCTAATCAACCAACCAAACAATCATCATTATCACTAGAAAACACTCTCTTGGCAAACACTTTGTTGGTATGGATTTTCTTATCTTTTTGATTGGTTTTGGGTCATGTTACTAGTCTCCTCGAGGATGTCCTATCAATGGATTTAGAGGGACAATGATGGATCATGGCCTCTTTTCTCTGTTTGCTGCCTGTGGTTTGTCTTGGAAAAAAGACTGGGACAATCGGGTCCCTAGTATGAGCTGGGGAATTCCTTGTCTTTTTTGATTGTTTGTCTCTCCCAAATGGTCACCTTAAACACCTTGGTTTATGTCATACCATGGTGTTTGTGGTCCATTTGTGACATTTTTGATGGCCAATGATGATAAATATAACAACGTAAGCGTGGAAGTTGGTTCCCTTATCATTTCATGTCTATCTTCTTTCCCCTTTTCACGCTAACATCCCATCTCCTTCATGCTAACATTTCTTCCATCTTTCATCCTCTAGTCTTCTCTTCCATTTCGAGAGCACATTCCTGTTCTTTGAACCTGCATGTCCTCTCAAGGGGGCATACCACAACCCTCTTGGTCATCCTTCCCCTTTCTCTTTACACTGGGGCATATTTTAGAATTAAATTTCTTTGACACAATGAGATGAACTACATTATGTCAAAGAGGGGCAAAATGTAGACACTGAAAAATGTCCTAAGTCTATGAGCATCATTTTTCCTAGTCATCATCTTTCAATAATTGAATAATTTTAATTATTCAATTATGTTCAATCATATTCCTTTATTAATTAAATAGTTTTTAATTATTTAATTGATTCACCTTCTCATTTCTATCTTGATCAATTAAAATTATTTAATTGCATCACTAATACCCCTTTCTTCAATAATTAAATAAATCATTATTTATTTAATTATTTATCTTTTATCACATGTCTATAGTCAGATAATAATAATTATTTGACCTTTTATTTTTCTATAATTAAATAATTAACGAAATTATTTAATTATGTGTCATTCTTCTCCTTTAAATAATTGATCCTAATCAATTATCCATATTTAATTTATATCTCCTCCTTTAATTAAATTTATGAATTTAATTAAATCTCCTTTTTCATTTCCTCCAAATAAATGATTTAAAATAAATTATTTATTTGCCACTTGTCCTTCTCCTCCATTTTCGAATAAATAATTTAAAATAAATTATTTATTTGCCACTTGTCATCCTCTTCCATTTTCGAATAAATAATTTAAAATAAATTATCTATCCCTCTATTTTGGTCAAAGATTCCCTGTCATTATTTCATGTCATAGTGTGCATGTCCTGCATGTCTGTCATAGCCATCAGGCGTCATAGCCGTCGGCATCATATCTTTTCCATGCATGGCATATTCTGGTTGCATCAATTCTCAACCGTAGATCTTGGCATCTTTCTAGAAACTCGATCTTGGCCATCCATTTCGTAACTTCCCTCTCATGAATCCTCATCCGTTGATCTTAGAATCTTTCTGGAAGATCAATCTCGTCCGTCCATTTGAATGGTTGTCTATAAAAGAAACCCTTCCCCTCCATTTTCAATTTAACAGTCATTATCTCCAACTTTCTTGCTTACTATTTGCAGGTATTTGCACAACTTCATCAACAAATCTGAGGGCAATATTGGCATAAGAAGAAATAGGAGAGACAAGAGAAAGAATCAACTTCAAAGGGGAGTGCTTTATTTCATTTGCTTTCATTTTGATTGCTCTCTTTGTTTGTATTCTCTTGTTTAGATTGGGATAATAGTTTAGAAGTGTTGGCTGTCACTTTATCTAATACTATTTGATTTTCCCATTCTTACACCCACATGCTTGGTCTTCGAAAGATAAACAACTACATGTCTTTCCCTATACCTGCACAAGGAAACAAACAGTGTTAGCATAAAAAAAAAATATATCATGATTGTGTTGATGTTTCTCCTTCAGCTCATGTCTTGATTGTTTCAATGCATGATTAGTAGCATACTACATTATCATTGATGGTTTATATAGGTATATTCATAGTCGGAGCCTCTGACATCCCTCTCTTCTTTCCCATAGGTCAACAGAGCTCGAAGAAGACAAATGGTGCACCACTTCTACATCAGTCATCAATCAATTAGGCAATGATGATTATGTTTGTACTTATGTGATTCTTTTCTTTTATGCATCTTCCATAGTGTATTGTTATGTTTATGATGCACTGTGACAGTCACATCCACGACTTGTGTGGATATTTGATTTCATTCTTTCTACTTTTCATTTGGAAAAAGAAAATGCATCTCAATGCAAATTTGTACTAGCATTTGTATTCTCTCAATCAAATGACTTATGTTGTAAATATGAATCACTTTGTTAAATAAATGAAAGCACTTAAAAAGCTTTATTTTTTAACGCTTAATCTTGTACTTCGTTTGATTGTAAAGCATTGAATAGAAACTTCTGAAACTCTGATTCCTCTTTTCAAAGCATACCTATCACTTAATGAACTAAAACGAAGTGCAAAATAGCACTCAAGCACATTCAGAAATAACAACATTTTCACTTTAAAATATAACAGTATTTAAGTCAGCTCCACCATTTGAGCTGTAGCGAAAAATTGGTAACAATTACACTCAGTCATATCGACATTAATACCCACCTTATGCCAAATATTTTTGTAATAAGCTCATACCTTGAATTTGATTATGCACCATTGTATTTGTGCATCAAGGTTACTGATGTGATCTCATACATTTATTAACTCAATCTATAATGATGACACAACAAGTCTTACCGTACTACCGATATCACTTGTTACTCTTAGTACAGTATGGAAATGCCATTTTTTTATGTCTTTTCATCTATTTTTTTCTATCTTTATGATCACGAGACAGCGATATACATACCATTTTTCCATGACTATAATATCCTTCTTATGCAATACTGTGATATTCGCTATCCTTGTTTAATACTTACCGCACTATTGCTCTACTTGAATCTTCTCATTGTGGGGTGGCGGTACATACTACTCTATTATGTACACTGATTAACCCCTTGGAAATATGGTGGTGTGTACCTCTTGACCATGCATGTTGATTGACCCCTTGGCAGTATGGTGATTTATGCCTTATTTGATAAGTTGAAAACCGCCAACCCATTTGGACTTCATTTTGTTGTTGTGGTATTGCGGTAAAGGTATAGATTATTTTCCTAGTGATTGTATAAAATAATTAATGGATATATACAAAGGGAATGGTGCTGATTTTATGGATCTTGTCACACAAATTATTGCATTTCATATCGAATACAATACAGAACCAAAGACAGTAGATCTTTTGATGCAGGTGAAATGTGGTGGATATTTAGGAGATGTTTTTATCTCTAATAGAAGTATTGACCCATCTTCATCTAGTTGAAAATTACTTGTCATAGATACCCCTATACAGTCCCAAGTTACTTAAATCTTACCTCATAAAACACTTAACATCAATCATAGTTTGAATGCCTCCCAATCAAAAGAACTGATTGAGATGTTGTGTGCCCACAAAGAAGCCTTCACTTGGGATTATCAAGACATGAGAGGTATTCATCCCACTACTTGTAGACACCATATCTATAAAGAAGAAGGGAGTAGACCTGTGCGACAATCCTAGAGAAGGTTAAACCCAGCCTTACGAGAAATAGTTAATGAAGAACTTCAAAAGTTGCTTAATGTAGGATTTATCTACCCTATATCAAATATCCAATGGGTGTCCCCACTTGTAGTAGTACCTAAAAATAATGGAAAGTGGTGAATATGTGTCAATTATAGGACCCTTAACAAGGCCACCAAGAAAGAAAATTTCCCACTTCCTTTCATTGACCAAGTCTTAAACACCTTAGTTGGGAAAAAGTCTTTTTCTTTTCTTGATGGGTTCAATGGGCATAACCAAATCCGTATTACCCCGGAAGACGAAAACAAAACTAATTTTACCTGCCCTTAGGGAAAATTTTCCTACAATCTCTTACCTTTTAGATTGTGTAATAACCTGCTACTTTCCAACAAGTTGTTCTAAGTATTTTTCTGATTTAGTTCATGATTATGTAGAAGTGTATATGGATGAATTTTCTGCTTATGGTAACACATATGATTAAGCTAAGGAATATTGAGAGAGTGCTCAAATGATGTGTTGATAATAATATTTATTTAAGTCATGAAAAATATCATATCTTAATGAATAAAGGAATTCTTTTGGGTCACTATATTTCTCAAATAGGAATTGAGGTGGATCTGAAAAAGATACAAATTATTCAAGACTTGCCTATACCTATTTTCCCAAAGGATCTGCATAGTTTCCTAGGAAATGTTGTTTATTATAGGAGGTTTATTCAAAATTTTAGCAGGAATGCTTCATCTCTCTTTGCATTGATTAGAAAAGATGTAGAGTTCATATGGACACCAAAATGCCAACACTCATTTGAGGAAATAAAAATTAGGTTGATAACTAAACCTATGTTGTGAGGACTCAATTAGGAACTACCATTTCATATACATACCGACGCATCAAATAATTCTATGGGAGTTGTCCTTAGACAAAAGGAAGACACTTTATTTTACTCTATTTACTATATCAGTAAGGATTTCACTAGTACTGATGTAAACTATATTGTTATTGAAAAATAATTCTTGGTTGTAGTTTATGTAATAAATAAATTTCACCAGTATATCACTAGATATAATTTTTTGGAACATACAAATCATTTTTCCATTTTATTTTTGATGAACAAACGTATTGTTACAGGGTGAGTGATTCGATGGTTCTTTTGCAGGAGTTTGATGTTACCATCCTCAACAAACCAGGATGAGAGAATGTAGTGGTCTATTTTCTCTCTAGGCTGCAACGTGAAGATGAACCAACTCCAATTAATGAAACCTTTCTAGATGAACATATTTTTTTTATATCAATTTTTTTTTTGTGGTACACTGACATGGAGAATCATTTGGTTACTTGTAGGTTCCCACCTCATTTCTCACCTAGGGAACATCAAAAGTTGGTGGGACTCAATAGTGATTACACGTGGATTAATGGAATTCTCTTCTGATAAGGCCTTGATAATATCATGAGTTGGTGTGTGCCAAAGGAAGATATCTTCGATATTCTATGTGCATGCCACACAAAATATTATAGAGGACATTTTGATTCTCATAGGACTGCCCAAAATATCTTAACTATCAGTTATTATTGGCCCACACTCCATAATGACAATAAGCATTATGTTCAGCATTTTGATAAATTTCAACATATGGGGTGGCCTACCCACTCTGATGAAATTACTTTACAACCTCGGTTATCCATAGAACCATTTGAAAAATGGGGACTAGATTTTGTAGGGCCCATTAATCCTCCTTGTTAGAAAAAAGAATATATCTTAGTTTTTATAGATTATGTCACTAAATGGGTAGAGGTAGTAGCCCTAAAGTATGCTAGCGATATTAAGGTTGCTAACTTCTTTTATTCTAATGTTTTTACTAGGTACGTTGCGCCTCACAAAATTGTCATAGACCAGGAAGCATAGTTCACCTCTGACTTGATTGCAACATTGGTATGAGAATATGAAATTAAGCATCAAAACTCTTCCCCATATCATTCGCAAGAAAATGGGAAAGTGGAAGTAACCAACTAAGAATTTGAAAATATTCTCATGAAGACAGTAGCATTGCACAAGATTGATTGGGTAGAAATACTTCCCAAAGTAGTTTGGGCATATCACACAACCTGGAAGACAACCACAAGGCTAGCACCATATGATACTATTTATGGCAAGAAGGTTGAATTGCCAATTGAATTCAAAGTGAAGACTCTACACATTTCCCTTCATCTTGGAATGAGCCTTAGTGAAGCACAAAAGGAGAGAATTTCTCAACTCCATTCACTTGATGAAATGAATCAAGAGGCTCTTTTCCATGTATAAGTGGTATAGAAGCAAAGAACATAGTGGCATGACCACTTCATTTGGTCACACACATTCCAACTAGAGGACTGGGCATTACTTTATGAATCCTATTTCTAGGACTTCAAAGGGAAGTTCCACACTCACTGGTTTAGTCCCTGTGAAATTCAAATTGTGTATGATAACGGTGCTATTCGACGATGTATTGTGGATTTTGAATGCACGACTCTTCTTGTTAATGGGAATCATTTGAAGCTCTACAAATATCCCCTTTTGAAAGAAACATTTTCTTGTATTGTGATGGAGGAACTAACCCTTGTTCCTCTCACTTCTTCTAAATAATTTTTTTCAAAAGGGAAAAAAGAAATAAAATATCCAACAACAAAAACCTTTGGGCATTGTTAGCTAGTTAATGTGTAAAAATTGGTTTCTAGAAGGCATTAGCTATTCAATAATCTTAGGGGTGAAAACTAGTTTTCTAGTGCCTCTAGGTAGTTATAGGGTGAAAACCAAGTCACTAGTGGTCTATCATTCAAAAGAAAAAAAAGAATAAACGGTTCCTATCATTTTTATGCTAGGAACCTAAGGGGAGGTCAATATTCCTATTGCTACCTATTCTATGGTGTGATGGGAACACCGTTCTTCTTGCTCCATTATCCTTTCGACCTTACTTCTTGATCATTTTTGGCTCTAGTTTGGTTGGTTCCTATTATTTTTCTAGATAGGCCCATCTATCTTATCGATACTTGTGATTGGCACCCATTCTTGACATTACTGACACTCTTCAGATAGGAACTTCCTTTTGTTCTAGTTTGACATTATTTACATTTCTCATCATTGCGAGTTGTGTTGTCGCTTCAATGCTTTAATATATTCCCTATCAATAGTACGATGCTTCCATCCCATCAAAAAAATTCACTATTGATGACCGAGCATCATTTCTCATGTGTCCAATCCTTTACTTGGCTTTTCATGATGACCCAGATTTTTCTTCCAACAGTTCATGATTGCCACCTTAGCTCCGTACAACATGACATGATCGACGCTTCACATCGGTAGTAGTACTCTTTAAAAGTTTTATTTTTCTTTACATTTTTTAAATTCTCTTATTTCTCGTGATGAATGGCAATGTCTTGTGGATGGTCCATCATTAAGCTAGGGCGTAAACTTGGTAAGCTTGTCTTATTAGATTATTTTATTGCTATTTGAACTTCTCTATCATCTCCCCAATGTTTGCCACCCTCCTTCATAATAGTAACTTAATTTTTCTTGGCTTCACTATACTTGCCCACATCTTTCACCATAAATCCAACTCCGGCTGTTATGATTACTAAATTTCAAATACTTTTTCCCTGATTTGGTAAAACCACTCTTATTTTCCTTTTGGGTAATTTTTCTTTTGTCGTTACTGTTAAAATCATTCGCTGTTGAAACTTGTTAAGCTATTTTCACGCTTCCTAGAAATGATTTCCCTTGCCAAAGTATAGGAGGATTCATTATGAACCTACCTCAATGGAGGAGTTGTAGGAATGTAGAATTAAGGAAGTTTATGTAGTATTCAAAGAGGCTAAGTGGGATGTGTATTTCAATAAATTAAGGGGTTTTGATAAGAGGGTTGTGTTGTGTGGTCTCAAAACACACCCAAAGATTGTAAGGCTTGGGGACCCATTTTTTTTTCTTTAACTTTTATGGTGCAAGCTAGCTAGTTGGAAGATCACCGAGAAAAAGAAAAGAGGTAAAATAAATCTTTGATTAAAGAGTACTTCATAATAAAGTGTTTCAAGTATTGTATACTAGGAACCGAGAATGTTTGAAAGGTGAAAAAGGCAATATGGATATGAGCTAAGAATTTCAGTCTGATATTTGAAGCTTGGGATAGATGGAAGTTTGGAAAAAATAGAAGTCTGGGGAAGTTTATGGGTAGAGTTGAATGCTAGGTACCGGGTTGCGATATAAATTGAAGTTTTGATATTTTGTGATTATCTAATGAGTTTGATAGTCTAGTGATCTGGTATATGTGAAAGATAATCATGTAAAAATTTATAATGTTCTTGGAAAGCATGTAATTTATGGAAATTTGTGCTATAACATTTGAATAATGGTTTTATTTACATGAGATGTTTATAAATGTTTTTTTTTAAGGGATTTAATATGTGGAACTTGTGATTATAGGAAATATAGATTGTGATGAAAAGTTTGAGTATGGATGGTCAAGAAAACTTAAATTGTGGATATAATAATTTCCATATCAAGTTGTGTACTTTGGGAGGCTATAATTTAGAAGGCTTTGAGTCCATCAGAATGCTAGATATCATGGTATTTTACATATAGTGGAAGCAAATGTCAATCTTTGGGGAAGCCCATTCCCGAGAGTAGCATATCTGAAGCAAAGCCAAGTGTTGGAACTGAGCGATAAAATGATCATTCTGAATGTATGGGAAGTTCCAACACACTATCCTGATTCAGGTTATTATCCTCACAATAATAAAAAATTAAAAATCAAAGAGCTTCAATGAGAAATTGAAGTTGATCTTCATTGACTTCAATTGTAATTTTTTGGTCAAGCACTACCTTCCATGTGCCTTGATATGATTATTCCCTTAGATTCTCTCACATGTATTTTTCTTATACTATCCGTGCCTTTTGTTCTATAAAATACCAAAGGATATCTTTCTTAAGTTAAGTTCATAATTTGTGAATGTTAGAAGATCCAAAAGTTCTCTAAGCTTTATTCCTTTTTCCTATTTTCTCAATCATTCCGGTCTAAAAACTTGTATGCACATGGACATTGATTAATATCAAAGCCAATTTTATAGCTACCTATCTTGTGAATCTTTTGTAGCTTATTTTGTTAGTTCAACTGAACAAGACTATATGTTGCATTGCTTAATGGTGCATACATAACCTACTCGGTGTCCAAACTAAAAACCTCTCTTTAAAATCTTGCACCATTTTATATGTATTTGTGAAGCAATCTGGTGAAGTATAAAGCGATTTTCTTTGATTTAATTAATCCTTTGGGGCATCCATGGAGAATAGCTAGGAGGAATTTTAATTTAGTATTTTGTTTGCTTTATTTTAGAATAGATGCTTAAATTTTGAAAATGCTTCAAAAATAGATGACTAGATGGAAATTTAGTAAAAATATTTCATTTTATATTGAAAATTATTGAATGATTAAAGCTAAATCTACTAAGTGATAGCAAATGAAATTGTTGATGTTCATGAAATATTATTTCAAATATTTTGATTTTATGATACTTGTTCTTGAAATTCAAATTGAAAACTCAATGCCTAGTAAATATGTGATTTTTAACAACATATTCCCTTTGAGATTAACAACAAACTCGCATCATACCCTAAAGTGAACCTAGTATGATCATTACTTGATTACCAAAGACTTGGGATTGAACTGAGCCAATCTTTTTGTTCTATTTAGGTAGACTTCCCCTTTGAGATTGTCTTGTTCCATATATTTCAAGAAGAATAGGATTCTTTGCAGTTTTTCTGTGAATATTTGTATTCACCTTGTTGCTATGAGTGAAATCATCATCAACGGGTTGCTCAAGAATTTTCTTTGGGTTTCGATGGGAATAAGGTTTTTGTGCGAGGGTTGGAATTCCCTATTACTATTATAGTTGTGTCTGATGTCACATGCTTTCCCTCAATAGGTGAGAATTATTTCCCCAGTGGTCCAAAGAAAGTAGCAGAATTGAAACATCTATCCATGATATTTCTAAAGAGGGGTGAGTCTGTGGAAATCATGTAGGGACAAGGAACTGAATTGGGTTCATTACCATACATTTGGAATGAGGTTGCCAAGTTTGTGATTTAGTATGTCACTTGTGAGGGAAGGTATGTTTATGTATACGCTCAACATTTCAGATTGTTAACCCATTTAAGATGGAATTAGCTTGTAAATGTGCCTTATTTCTTGCATTTCTCTTTGCATAGAATGAGTAAAGTTTTTCAAAAAGGAAAAATGAATTCACTAGCTCATCATGGTTTTATTCAGTTTCTAGTCATTGATGCTCACAAAAAATTTCTCCCTAGGTGAGTGGGACACATTTGTTAACGTAAATGATGGTACTAGCTCCGATGCCTCTAAATATCCCTTGGATAAATCCTCCTCTAAAGATTCTGAAAAGGAAGAGAAAACCCTTGTCACACCTAAAGGAAGTTCTGAGGAAAGTCATGAACCTAGTAAAAACCCTTCAAAGAAACAAACCACCAAGAAGTCACCTAGGAACCCCTTGAACATTAAAGAGATTGGAACTTCCAGTGGTTAGTCTTCTAAGGCCTCAAGTTCATCTGGTAAAATAACTAGGAGGAATATTTTTTTGTCTAAGGGATGTTCAAAAGAATCGGTCTTGAGTCTCCATGTGACAAAAAGAGTAAGAAGGCTACCACTAGTCCTATCAATCGAATAGAAGACTTGGCCAATGTGGCCAGTCATATGGACAACCCTAAAAATGTAGACACAAGCTCAGATGTTGAGATTTTGTTTGAATTTTTGAAGGAAGGAAAGGAAAGTAGGGAGCATAGAAGGGTGAAAATGGAAACTACCCCTACAATAGGAAAAAAGAGAAAGGGAAATAATCGAAAAGAAATTAGGTCTCCTCACAACTCTAAAGATTTTTCTAGTGAGTCCCTTGGAAAAGAACCCTTAGGTGAGCAAGAACATGTCCCATCTTCCTCATAGAGTCCATCCTCACTGCTTTGTAATGATGAGACCAATATAGAAATAGAGGATATAACTGAAACAAGGTTAATACATCGAAACAAAGAAAATAATGAGGGGATTGATGAAATTCTAAACCAAATTGGAAAAGGATAGTTTACTAGAATTAATGGGGAGGAAGAAGAACTAGATATAGGGGACAAAAAAAGGTATGAGGACCCTCTCTCCCCATTGCATCAGTTTAATGAGGAGACACTTAATGAAGTTGATGGAGAATTAGGGATTAGTGTATCCACAATAAAAATAGGGCTTGAGAAATTAAGTGTTTCTAAGGGAAAAAAAATGGATAATGAACTAGAACAAGAGGTATCCATAGACCCAGTTGCTACTAATGTAGAGAAACAAGACAGTTCCTTCTCCCTTGTTGAATAATTTAGTGTAGAGAATCTAATGATAGTAAAGTATGTGGAACAAGGAAATGAAGAGAAATTCCCTGACCAAGAAGAGAAAAAGTATGACACTAATATGGAGATAGGGGTTGAGGTAGAGGTTGAAGGTGAAGAGGAGTTTGAGGAGAATGAAATTATCCTCAAACAAATCAAGAAGTTGTAGAATTCAGTTGAGAAATTATAAAAAGAGAATAAACAATTACAAGATTAGCTTCACCGAGCCAGTGCCAACTCTCAACTCCAAGAAATTGAGATTCAAAAGCTAAAAAAAAATTGGAATTTGTAACAACCTCCGAGGATGATTATATGCTTGTCAGTGATCATGAGGTACAGATGGAAGAGTTGTGGCAACAGTGATCCCATGGGATTACCAATACCATTCAAAGTCTAACCAGGTTAACATGGTTTGTAATTTTCCTCTCCTTGCATTGGGACATGCAAGACATTCAGCTGGGGGAAAATCATGGGGTCAAATTTTTCCAATAATTTTACCCTTTGTTTTCCTTTTTCCTTTATTTTTCCTGCCATCTTGTCATAATTTGTCACATGAAGTATAGTATTTGATGAAATTTAATAGGAAAATAAAATGAGGAAGAAAGTGCCAATATCAGTTGAAACATTAACTAATTTATGGCTGGTGTGGATGGGAGTAATCAAGCTATTTTTTCCATACTTATTTAGAAGTGAATGCTTGTTAAAAACTATTTTATATTTCTGTCCAGCAAGCAATTCTTTTTATCAGACTTGTATATTTTTTTGTTTATCAAAATTAATGGTTTGTTGGCCATAAGCAAACCATGTGAACTTATCAGTGCTTGCTCTAGTATAAATATGTATCGGTCTAAAGACTTCGGATATATAATTGTTAATATAATATTGTCTTGTTGTTCAAAGACCATTTAAAATATGTTGTATGTGCATATGTTTGAGCTAAATTAGAAGAGAACATCAGTACCTCTATCATCAATTGGACAAGGAGGAAGGGCCCACTCCTCACTCCAGTTAATGATCTATTTACAATTTCCAATGTGGTAATTTAATGTGTGATTTGATTTTAATTTTATTTCATTTTTGAATATAAGTCAATTATTTATAGTCTTGTGGAGCTTGGTTTTTTGTACATAGATTTAATTATCCAAAATTATGATTGGTTTCTTTACTCATTCATATATCTATTAAGTCATTCTAGGATTAAAGATTTGGTTCATGCAGATTATAATTCATGGTTGGTAGCTTATTATTTCGACAGTACACTTCATCATTTTTCTATCACACTTTCTATTATAATTCATGTTACTATAATTCCTGTCATAGTTTCTAATAGTCTTCATGTCTTAATTTCTAGCAGGAAGTAGGGGTAGTAGAATCAATCTTAATTCAGAATTAAAAGTTTATTATGTAATTCTAGGATACTGGTTTTGATAGTATTAAATGAGAACTTAAAAATTGTGTATTGGATTAAAGATAGGATTTTATTCATTTTCAAAGTGTGTTTTAATTTGAATTTTAAGTTAAAATGTGTGTTTCAATTTCTTAGATGCATCCATCTCCCCTTAGTTCACTAGTTTCAACCCTTAGGTATATTTTCATAGCACTATTCACAAGCTTACACCCACAGATTGACATTGAGCAGTAAATGGAGGAAATTCCAAAGATTGATCCAAGTGCAAACTAAGATAGAATCACAAGGATGGTTTTACCCATGATAGCAACCATAGTTTAATCCAATAATTTTGGTGTCATTGCCAAGGAATGGTGTTAAAGGCCTATTAGCCTAGTGAACTAAGTTAGGAACATTATGCTAAGGAGAAAGTATACACAACATTCGAACTCAATTTGATAACTACCCTTAGTTATCTTTGTGGTAATTCATTTAGGTGTATGAACCATAGTAGGGATAGTAGATGGAGATTTGTTAAAAATGATAAGGGGAGTGATACACAACCTGAAAAATCTAAAAACAAATCAAAGTTGTTAATTAAGGGAGGCAACTCACAACAAAAATTCAAAGCTAAATTGCAACCACTAGAGTTACCCCAACCCGATATCGAATGGTGTGTCGTTGAGTCTATCATTATTGAGACACCCATAGGTACCCATCGAGGGTCTTCCAAAATATTATGGAAGAAGGTTGAAACATTCTTTCAAGAATCTTATGGGTTTGAAGCTAGTCCATTCTGGAAAACCCAAAAGCCATTTACAACTTGTTTTACCCCTTGGGCACTAGACGTCATGGTTGATCCCAACAACAAAAACAACAACATAAATAACAACAATAATAATAATAATAGGGCATTGGTCAACAAAATTTGTTTACCTTTGAGCTTCCAATAACACATTCTGAAGATGATGCCCCTATGAAGAACATTCCTCGTTATGCTTTACCTATCTTTTGTGCTCTCTCTATTGAGGATCCTAACATGTTCTTGTTTGAGTTTTATGTGTTGTGTAATATCTTTGATTATCAAAGTGATGCACAAAATCTCAAATTATTCCCAACCATATTGAAGGATGCAACTCTATGATGGTTTATGAACCTCAGAAATATCAGAACATGGGAAATCATGAAGGAATTATTCCTGACCAACTACTAGGAGTATTTTAAAACAAAGGATGTTTGGAACAAAATCTTCTGTGTGACACAAAAGGAAGATGAGTCCATGGAGGACTATCTTGAATGCTTCATGTTCAGTTTTCAATGATCACGAAAAATAAGGGCTAACTCCTGATGCTATTAAAATGTTGTTTCTTAGAGGAATTAGAGATGATACTATGGAAGCATTAAATTTAATAAGTAAATGGAATATCTCTAAAATAGACTTTGATGATATTGGTGATATTTTCAGGAACTATTCAAGGTATTAGCACTCATGAAGGAACTACCGAGTTAAGCAATATTCTACGAGAACCTCAACAAGTATCACTAAGTGTGAGATAGGTAATCTACTTGAAGACTTCAAGACTAAATTGTTAAGTCATATGGGTAAATAGATAGATACTTTATATACACGAAGGAAACAAGAGGAGGCCAAAAAATCCTTAGTTGTCTTTTGCCCCATTTTTCAAAAGAGGCATAGTGTCGAAGAGTCTTAGTATAATAAAACAAAGATATCTTCTTTAGAGGAAGCAAGTAGGGACACTACTTTAAAATCTCTTCCTATAGGGATGATTGAGGTAGAATTCACAAATGAACCTATTTACTTTATGGCCCAAATAATACCTTGGAAAACAAGATCAATGCCCCCACCTGATTACCAAGCTACACCCCAGAATCCTTTCCAATAGAATTCCTTCCCAAGCTAGGTGGATGGTATGGAAGCTGACAACAACCTCCATACTATCCTTAGTGGTCACAACAATAATCACCTACTCCATAATCATGGAAATCATGGGGAGCACTACCACCCTACCCATAATATCACTCATTTAATCCATATCCACCACCTCCAACAATAAACCCATATCAACAATCACAACAAATCCTACCACGTATCTTGTCATCTAATCAACAATCTAGTTTGACCCAACCACCAAAAACTACACCAATTCCCACACAACCAGCATCCAATCCAAACAATAAGGTTCCTCAACTACTCTATAATAATGAAGTGACAAGGTTCTCGAATTATCTTGTTCATGCATTGGAGATTGATAGTGTAAACTTAAGGTCAGGGAGGAACCTTCAAGGGCCAACCATCACAGAAGTTGAAGATCATCATCTGGTTGAGATAGAACAAGAGCAACCAAAGCCTCCATTTCTAGATAGGTTGCAAGATCAACCAAAACAACAAGAAACATCTCAACCAAGTTTTGATTTTATGAATGAATTACGAAATGTCAACAATAAAATTCCTTTATTGTAGTCTATTTCAGATGTTCCAGTATACACTAAAGTAGTCAAGGAACTTTGTGGGAGGAAGCAATAGAAGAAGTAGGACCCCAAGACAGTCCAATTAATTGGCCAACTTGCAAACTTGATACGAGGGATAATACTCATCACTAAATATGCAGATCCAGGGAGTCCAATGATTAAGGTATGTATTGGTGACATAACCATTCTAAATACCCTTGTGGATCTAGGAGTAGCTATAAATTTTGTGTGAGGGTGAGAAAGGACATTAGATTTTGATTCAAGAAGGACATGAAAGAAAATTGACAAAGAAATATAATCTACAGCCAAAATGCACAAATCAAAAATCTATAAACTCCTACACATATGAAACTGAACTATTTTATTGCAAACATGACGAGGAATCTACTGATTACCAAATTGAAAACAAAAGATAGCTTTTACCATCCCGTAATAGAGTGTATTCACTTGATGTTGGATTTATCTTATCACATTGAAGCCTCCATAGTTCATGTGCAAAGTGTGGATGAATTCTTGTTGTGTTTGGTTGATTGAAGACAATGGTGAAGCTTTGTCAATGGTGTTCTCAACAACACTTCATTGCTCAATGTATGTTGATTCTCCGATCCTTTTTTGTGAGAGAGGTTTGTTATATAGAAAATGCGATTTGAAATGGATGATCAAGATCATTTTGAAGAATATCTAGATGAACGGTCGGAGTGTGTTGAGAGGATTTAGACATGAGAGAATCATGCAAAGTTGATGCACAATTTGTGTGATTGGGAAATATATTGGTTAGTCAAGGATGTGATTGGTCGATTAACATAATAGATTGATCAGTCAAATTTTTGATGGCTTAGTTAGGAATGTGATGTCTTAGTTAACATAATAGATTGTTTAGTTTAACAAATTAGATTGCTTAGTCAACAAGCATAATTTTCTCAATTAGAAAGTGGGTGAGGAATATGAATTAATTGATTTAATTAATTAATTCCTTTTTGGAGTTGAATGTGCAAATAAAGTTTGAATTTTGCAAACAAAGTTGCATTAGTTTGATTTGAATAGTTTGATTTAATTATTCAAATTTTGGAGGGAAAGTGTTGTAATTAAATTATTGTTTAATAATTTAATCCACTTAGGGGAATATGGTGATTTAGCAACGTAAATAAATAATTGGGGCTATTTAACCAATCAAGATGAAATAAAGTGGGATTAGGCCTTTATTAAATAAATGAGATTTATTTAATTGTTCAAAATGATGAAATGTGAATTAATCAAATAATGTTTTATTTAATTAATAGAGGAATTAGGATTTTTGGGACTTTATTAAATAACTAAAATTTATTTAATTTGTCTGAAATGATGAAAAAGTGAATTAATTAAATAATGTTGTATTATTCAATTAATAGAGGAATTAGGGTTTTTGATGTCGTTTTGATGTGATGCGGTGTGGTGCGATGCGAGAATGTTTCAGTATGATTAAGAGATGATCTGAGATATTACGAGATAATTCCGAGATGTTCCAGGGTGATTCCAAGATGTTCTGAGACATTACGAGATGATTCTGAGTTGTTCTAAGATGTTTCAGGATGATTTCAAGTTATTTTAAAGTGTTATAAGATGATTCTAAGTCATTTTAAAGTGTTACAAGATGATTTTGAGTCATTCTAAAGTGTTACGAGATGATTCTGAGTCATTTTGAAATGTTACAAGATGATTCTAAGTCATTCTGAAGTGTTAGAGGATGATTCTGAGTCCTTACAAAGTGTTACGAGATGATTCTGAGTCATTTCGAAGTGTTACAATATGATTTCGAGTCATTCTGAAGTGTTATGAGATGATTTTGAGTCATTCTAAAGTGTTACAAGATGATTTCGACTCATTCTGAAGTGTTATGAGATGATTTTGAGTCATTCTAAAGTGTTATAGGATGATTCTAAGTCATTCTGAATTGTTACGAGATGATTCTGAGTCATTTTGAAGTGTTATAGGGTGATCGGAGAAGATGTTCTATATCGTTTGATGTTGTTTGAGGTTGTTTGATGTTGTTCAATGTTGTTTGATGTTGTTCAGTTTTGTTTGATGTCGTTTAGTGATGTTTGATGTCGTTCAGTGTTGTTTGATGTTGTTTGAGGTTGTGTGATAGGTGTCAAGTCAATTTTACATGTCTACATTTTGCCCCTCTTTGATACAAAGTACTCCCTGCTTTGTTTCCAAGATTTTATTTTTAAGATTAAGTTTTTGTGAAAAAAAATTATGCCCCAATGTTTGGTGGAATGATGATAGGACTCTGTGCTAACCCCTCAAGAGGTTGGCCAAAAATTTCAAGTTTTGAGGTCAGGCTCTTGACACTATTGTATTGTCATTTCAATGTTTTCAAATGAAATGTTATATGTCAATGTGCATCATTTCTCGTTTCTCATATTTTTCAGAGCTTCTTTTTTGAAAGTAGGAAGATTCCCTAAGTGTATTAGGGTTTCCTAAATTAAATTAGGGTTTTCTTGAGGCAATTTCTCTTCAAATTGGGTTATTTGAGATTTGTTCCTCTTGCTAATTCTTATCTCTGGATTCCATATTCTATCAATTGTTGAGGGAGAATGCTAAGATTCGATGTTGCATCACATCGTTCTGAGCTCGTTCGGGAGTATAAACGGCCTCCAAGCATCAATGTCCTGCTATGTACCTTTTTTCCCTTCAATTTCATTATGTTTTCATTCTTGTTTTGTGTGTGCAAAGTCCTATCAAAAAATTGTGCTGGTTTTAAGATTCTTGCATAGTTGTCTTGGTTTTGGTGCATTTGTCAGGTGAATTTTGTGCATTTGTCCAAAAATTGCATAGTTGTCCTAAACTGGTGCATTTTTCATGAGCATTTGTCCTAAAAATGTGCAATTGTCCTAAAACTGTGCCCATATTTTTGTGCAATTGTCCAAAAACTATGCTTTTGTCTTGAAATGGTGCTTTTGTCTTGATTTTATTGAGCATTTGCCTTGGAACCTAGTAATTGACTCCTTGTTTACCATTTTCTGCTTAGCTTTGTTCTAAACCCTAGCGTGTATATGTTTATTGTTATAAATGTCATTTTGTTACCATGCTTGTGTTTTAAACCCTAGCTTGTGTTTGATTACCATCATAAATGTCATTTTGTTACCATGCTTGTGTTTTAAACCCTAGCTTGTGTTTGATTACCATCATAAATGTCATTTTGTTACCATGCTTGTGTTCTAAACCCTAGCTTGTATTTGTTTACCATCATAAATTTCATTTTATTACCATGCTTGTGTTCTAAACCCTATCTTGTGTCTATTTACCATCATAAATGTCATTTTATCACCATGCTTGTGTTTTTTTACTATCATAAATGTTGTTTGCCACCATGCTTGTGTCATTTTATTTTTCTTTGCATATTTAGAGTGAAACCCTAACATCTTGGTTTATATTGTTTTCAAGCAAATCTTTGACTACTTATGATGAGAGAGAGACGTTCTCATCACTTGTTTGATTTAATTTCCCAATTCAGTGCATTGGATTAGGACTTTATTGATGCACTAGGATTGCATTATATCTATTACATGCCTCTGATCAGGACCCATATGACAATGTTGACCGCTCTCGTGGAGAGGTGGAACTTTGAGACTTCCTCTTTTCATTTGCCTATAAAGGAGGCAACTATTACTCTAGAGGATGTGTGGAGGATACTTCGTCTTCCTATTCATGGCGAGCTTGTTACATACTAGATTTTACGAGGTGCCTGTGCTACGTAGCATTTGTTAGGTGTGGAACATGTGGATTTTCATGATGCATAGATTGATTTATTTGATTTTTAGAGAATGAAAACCCTATCATTCTTGTCCTTTGTATCCTGGTATTGAGATTAGTTGTTCATGATAGACGAGATTGATAGTTTGCAGTGGGCTGGGGTGTGGTACGAGACATGTCAGGGGTGCCTATTTTCTTGCCCATCTTTACTAAGATACGTATGAGGTGGTGTATTGAGCTGGGAGGTCATTGTCTATAGGTGTATCCCTTTTGCATATTGCAATGATTCATCCTGATAGGATTTAGGATCGTTCTTCGGGTGATCCATAGTGTTATTGTTATGGGGATTTTATGCACTACACTTTTCCTGGGGAGCTGCATTATTGGTGTCGTGTGTTTGATGAGATGCTTGGTTTTGCATGGAGACCTTAACTGAGCAATGAGGTTTGGCCAAAGGATGTAGATGAGCTTGTGTACTACCGACAGACCCATTGGTTGCTTCATTGTTCATTATTTGTGATAGAACATTATCTACCGGACTTAGTCTATCGCTAGTTTGGTGAGAGAAAAGGGAAGATTCCTAATGTGTATGAGGCTCAGTTTGATTGGACTTGTTGGGAGGTATGTATGTGGGGTATCCAAGTTGATGGAGATATTGTTATTGTCGAGTTTGCAACACTTGCACCAGTTGGTTGGGTTTGGTCAATTGGAGTGGCAGATCTAGGTACTACTCATGATTATGAGGAGTGGTGGAAATGACATAGGCCTTTGAGCCTTATTGATCCTAGAGGTGATCCTATTCTAGGTAGAGCGGGCATCATAGGTCATTGCAAGGAGCAACAAAGTGTTGAGGTTCTTATAGAGCAGTTGGTTTGAGCTCGACGTGATGAGGTAGAGGATATTCAGGGTGATCAAGTAACTCCTGCACAGGGTCAAAGATAGGTTCCCGATCCTCCTCCACCAGCTAGGGATGCTGATTTGTACCTAGCTCAGATGACTTTGGATAGAGATGCAGAGATTGCATGACGACATGCTATAGAGGCTTTGGTAGACACTCTGAGGGTTGAGTGAGATAGTGCAATTCGTAGACTGCATGCAGCAGAGGCTCAGGTAGTATTACTAATAGTAGAGAGAGATTCTCTTTGGGTAGATCAAGAGAGTGATATTGGTAGATGACATGTTGTAGAGGATCAAGTTCTCTTATTGACAGCACAGAGAGATACTCTCCAGGAAGAGTGTGATGGTATGTGAGGTGAGCAAGATAGGTATCTACAAGAATCTACCTATTATCAAACTTTATAGGATGCTACCATTCCTAGGGTCTCTCAGTGACCATGGTTTGGGGAGCCTAGTGCTATGAGTGATGACGGTGGTGGTGCTAGTGCTGGTGTAGGTGATCATTCTGTGAGACAGCCAGATCATTTTGGTTTTCAGTAGTGTTTTTTCCATCCTACTAGGGTTTTACTATTTTTGATACCTAATCTCCATGTTGTTTCATGGTGTAGAGGTACTTTGTAGACATGTGTTCTATACATTTCTTGGTCTAGTCGAGACCTTTTATATATGTTATGATTTATTTTTTCTATCACACTTGTGTCATTGCAGATGTACTTATGATATATTCCTTTTTTATGATGATATATATGAGATATACCTTTTTTGATTAAGCCTCATTTTATGTAATATGATGGTGATGATGATGATGTACGTGTATATGTGTTTTTGTTCTTTTATGATGTGTGGATATTTTTTATATGAAGGAATCATACTTTGTCTCATTTTATGATGTGATTGATGTTGATAGATGAATTCCCCATACATGATACATGATGTTTTTAATTTTTTTATTATCATCATGATATGTATTGATAAAATTTGCAGATGTAGAATGGATATGGTACTGATGATGTGGTATACAAGATGAATGTTAATTAGAATAATTATGATGATAGATATAATTTTTTTGTTAATTAGAAGTAATATGATGATGGATAGAATTGATTATGTCACTTTGCTTCACCTAAGATACGTTGTTGTTGAACAATCTTGTTTGATGTAGCAAACAAATATGATAAACCAGGGTATGAATTACCAAGGTGACTTTGTATCTATTGCGTGGAATTTGACTTTACAAACAAAGGGTATCTTTGTTCATACCAGACATATGATTTTTTTTTTAAATTATAGGGGGATTGCGTGAAAATGTTTCAGACCAGTCACACAGAGAGGTATAGAACACCTAACATGTAACTGCTTCATGAACTATTTTAATACAACTTCCATACTCAATAAATCAAGTATCTGTCATGGTAACATTGCAAACATATCTTACAAAACAACAAATCTAAATGATGCTCAATTTCCCCCATTCCTTCTTCTCTAAATCCTTATGGACATCCTTGAGAGATCTTGGGAATGAGTCAATAAAATAAATCACAAAATTATGACCACAAAAAGATAAAAACAAAGTTGTAGTATCACTTGCGATATCTATTTAGGGTGGGGCTATTATTCGTTGTTGATCATTTCTATCGTAGGAATGAATCTGTGAAGGCATATCTCAGGATGTTATTGGAACTTGTTTAAAAAGATAGGTAGTTGATACTTTGGCTTTGTTTTCTTTTGTTTATAGTCAACTCTTATGCAATTTTTATTACTTGAAATTTCTATATGTTGATGTTTACATTTTTTGTTCATTTGTTTTGTCAAAAGGTGATTGGGACAGTTTGTTTTATTATGGTTGGAATGGTCATTGATGTTGATGATGGGATGAGCCTTCTATTTTTTCTAATTTTTATGATGTTTTTTTTATTTTTTTTTCAGGGGACTAACATAGGGCCTTGGGGGCTCATCAAATATAAGTATTTCCTATGTTGTACACGTAGAGGCTCATAGTTTGCTTGGTTTGACCTTTTTTGTTTTGTTTGTGAATGTTTTTGGATTTTGCAATTTTTAATTTGTTTGGATTTTGTATTTTTTGACTAAGAGAAAATAAAGCATGTTGGAAACCTCAGGGGATTGACCTAGGGTCTTGGGGGCTAAAACTCCTTGCTTACATTGTACACACAAAGACCACTTAGTTCAACTGTTTGACTCAAAGAATGAACTATTTTTAAGTAAGAAACATCAATAGCATGGATTCATATCCTATTTCTATGTCTAGAGGATATGTTGTGGGAAATTCACTTGAACTAGCTATGAGGTTCAAGAAAATGTTGATATCTTAGATTGTTTGAGTGTAGGAATAACCTAATGATGTTGTTTTGTTTTGATTGCTTTCAAATGTTTTTTATTTTTGTTGTTTCTTAGTGTTTTTGAATTTTGTTGTTTTATGACCTTGATTGAATTTTCCCAAATCTAATTCATGACTAGCTTCAGGAAGTTGCCCCCAATAAAATGAATAAATCTAATTAGTGACAAGCAATGGTTGGACACATAGTTCATGAAATGGATGGGTGGATGCTGTGAAAAAGTGTTGATAGATAATAATGTATGTTCTATTCATGCATAGTGCTTGTTTAATAGGTTTTCACTATGGTACCTATTATAGGAGTGCCAAAAAGTGGTTTTCACTCAAAGAATGGTTTATTTCTCTTTACTATTTTTCTTTATTTTTGATTTTTTATATTTTTTATCTCTTTTTTTAATTTTTTTTTGGATTTTAGCCATTTTCCTGGGGTATTCTGACACATTTCATGTATAGAAATTTTTGAGGTGGCTATTGTTTAGCAGTTTAGCTAGAGGTTCTCCTTCAGGAGTAGCTAGTTGATATTCCCTAGAGCCATAACTTGCTATTATGGTGAATGGACCTAACCAGTTAGGTTCAAATTTACCCTTGTCATCTTGATTCATTGTATCTTCTAATTTTCCTTGAGGACCAAATCACCAAATTGAAATTTTCTATTAATGATTCTCTTGTCATATATTTGTTTGAGCCGATTCTGATAAACCTACAGATGGTTTAACACACTCGAACACCTTTCATCTAGGATCTCTAATTCATTCAATCTGGATACCTTGTATTCTTCATTACTTACCATTCCTTTTAGTGAGACTCACAATGAGGGGATTTAGACTTAGATAGGTAACATTGCTACTAATCCATAGACCAACGAAAAAGGTGTGGCACCAGTAGGTGTGTGGATGTCAGTTTGATAAGCCCATAAGACTGGGTTTAGCTGCAAATGCCAATCATGATCGACACCATTGATAGTCTTTTTCAATATTTTCAAGATTGTTTTATTGGATGCCTCTGCCTAACCATTTTCTTGAGGATATTAGGGCATATAAAATCTATGTTGGATAGAGAATTTGGAATAGATTTCATGGACATCCCGGTTCTTGAATGGGGTGCCATTGCCTGTTACAATTGTTTGTGGGATTACATATATACAAATGAGATAATTCAAGATGAATTTTGATATATGTTTTCCAGTGATATAGGTTAATGGAATTGCCTCTATCCATTTTGTGAAGTATTCTATTGCGGTGATAATGAATTTATGCCCATTGGATGAAGTGGGTGATATATTGCCTACCAAGTCTAATCCCCATTGTGAAAAAGTCCATGGTGTTGAGATGGGTCTTAAATCTTGTGTTGGTGCATGAACTAGATCATTGTGTTGCTAACATTGTCAACACCTTCTAGAATATTGAATGTAGTCTTGCTCCATGGAAGGCCAATAGTATCCTACTCTGAGTAGCTTTTGGACTAAGTTAGGTCTTCTAGAGTGGGATCTACAAATATCTTTGTGGACCTCTTGTAAATATTTTTGTACTTCTTCTGCATTAAGGCACTAGAGTAACATACCATCTAGGCTATGACGGTATATGGTTTCTCCTAAGATCATAAAATGAGAGGTTTTACGGGTGAAGGTTTTCTTCTGGGTAGTCATTAAGTTTGGTGGTATGATACCATTCTTGATATAGTCAAAATTATCTTGGTACCATGGGGAGTTAGGACCAACAACAACACATACCATTTCTGATTTTGGGATGTCGAATTCCAACATCAGTAGTTGTTCCATAATGAATTCATATTTAGGCATGTTTTGAGGAATATCTAACAGTGAGCCTGTTGTGGCCATTGCATCTACAACTCTATTATTAACCCTAGGAACCTGTTCAAAGGTTATTTTTATGAGGTACTCCTTGAAGATATCCACCATCCTTTTGTTTGATACTCGTCATTCACCTGTTTGATTACTAGCAGGGAGTCTCCAAAGACATGTAGCTCTTTTATTCTCCATTTGATTGCCATTTTGAGCCATGTGATAAGAGCTTCATATTTTGATATGTTGTTTGTATAGGGGAATGAAATCCTATAGGCTTTGGTTATACTATCTCCCTGTGGTGTGAGAATTAAAATTCCTCCTCCTGAACCATGTTGAGTATGGGACCCATCAAAGTATAGAGTCCACTAGCTTGTTTGTTCTGTCATCAAGACACTCTCATCTGGAAAATCCACTATGAGAGGTTTATTATCATCTATGGGTGCTTCGACCAATTGTTCTACTATAAATTTTCCATTTATAGCTCTCTTGTCTATGTATTCTATATCAAATTCACTTAGGATCATCACCCAGTTAGCTATTCGACCTATTAAGGCTGCTTTTCCTAGTAAATACTTGAGTGGGTTCACCTTTGATATCAATTTCACTTTTTTGTTTAAGATGTAATGTATCAACTTTTGTGTTGAAAAAATGACTTGGAGACAGGTTCTTTCAATGGGTGAATAGTTCAGTTCCTATCCCACTGGTGTTCTACTAATATAGTATACTGCCCTTTTTTTATTGTTATCATCTAGCTATGCCAAGAGAGCTCCCAATGTTGCTTGTGTGGTAGACACATAGAGTATCATCTCCTTTTCTGGAATTGGTGGCATGATTACAAGAGGAGTAAGTAGATACTCATTGACTTGATGAAATGATTGGTCACATCTCCCATCCCATTTGAAGGTGATGTCCTTGTGTACGAGATGAGTGAAAGGGTGGCATTTTTCTGCTAGTTGTGCGATACATTTCTTGATTGATCATAACTTCCATTGTAGGCTCCTCAGTTGTTTGAGTGTCTTTGGTGGAGGCATCTCCATTATAGATTTTACCTTAGTAGGATCCACCTCTATCCCTCTTCTTGACACTATGTACCCTAATAGCTTTCTAGAGGTTACTCCCAACACACATTTCTTAGGGTTGAGTCTTAGATTGTACTGTTCCAATTGATCAAATACCTTTTCTAGGTTTGTCAAGTGATCTACCCTTTTGATTGAATTTTCTAGGATGTCATCCACATAGTCCTCCAATATTGTCTATAGCATGCCATGGAATATGGTCATCACCACTCTTTGATAGGGTGCTCGTACATTCTTCAGACCAAAAGGCATCACATTACAACAAAAATTTCCCCAAGCACAAGTGAATTTTGTTTTATATTGGTCATCTAGAGAGATATTTATCTAGTTTTATCTCGAGAAACCATCCATCAAGGAAAGCATCTCATTCCCTGCTATTAGATCTACTATCATGGCAATGCTCGATAATGGAAATTCATCTTTTGGGAAAGCCTTGTTCAAGTCCCTCAAGTCTGTACATATCCTTATGCCCCCAGTAGGTTTGGACACTGGTACTAGGTTTGAAATCCATTGTGTATAGTCGATGGGTCTAATGAAACCCACATCTAGTAACTTCTTTAGTTCTACCTTCACTAATAATGTTGTCTGGGGATGCATCTTTCTGAGTTTTTGTTTGAT
The DNA here is from genome assembly GCA_007115665.2 of Sequoiadendron giganteum. Classification (NCBI taxonomy): domain Eukaryota; kingdom Viridiplantae; phylum Streptophyta; class Pinopsida; order Cupressales; family Cupressaceae; genus Sequoiadendron; species Sequoiadendron giganteum. The sequence goes on along the minus strand of CM021104.1, from coordinate 392,462,473 downwards.
AGGATTTGTTCCAGGGATGATGACTAGATGATGCACCACTAATGCTGGATCTAGTCCAGGCATGTCAACATAGGTCCATGAAAATTTTACCTTTTTCTTAGTGATGGATGCTGTGAAATTCTCTTTCTCCTCAAGATCAAGTGATGTTGCATGGTATGTTATCTTTGGGTCCTCTGTTGTACCAACATTTATGGATTTTATTTCTTTTACAAGTAGTTTTGATCTTTCTTGTTATTCAAATATGGGGAGATTGAATCCTCCATCCTCGGGTGCCTTTGGGAGGTTTTCACCTTTGGATGCGTCCTTTATTTTTCTCTTTTCTGGATCTGATAGAGCCACAGTGTGGTTTCCTCTAAGGGATAATATCTTTATGTTTTTTCTTTCATTTTTGCGACTAGAAAATTCAATCTCTCCACTGAAGTATGCCTCTTGTTACAGTTCCATGATGAACCCTACTTTGTGATCTCCTAATGGTATGTTTTTTTGAAGTCCCATGAACTATGCATTGGCCTCATCATTCTGGAATTGATCCAAAATAGGTGCATGTTTTTGTTGATCCCAATCTGAGTTATGGATAATAGAGTGGGATAATATCATCTTGGTCTATAAAGCTTATAGAAGTAGGTGAAAGGGTCAATATATCTCTGGTTTCTTTTTCCCACTAGGTATCTAGGTCATTGTTACTAGAGTCAAGCGAATAATATCCTATGATGAAGGAAGGAGAATCCCATTTGTATTAGTTAGAGTTTGTTTTAGAATGGTAATAGATGTTGGGAATGGTTTCCATGTATAGGAGAGGGAACCTATCAATTCTAAAGTTGTTGAATAAGTCTTTAATGGGTAATTTGTTGTCCATGACATGGTAGATATCTAGTGCTTTAACACTAGCAGAAGTTTCTCACATCCAAGAGGTTCATCCAGTTTTTGGAATGACCACATCTTTTGGTTTATAACCTAGCCTCATATTCTTTTGCCTTTGCTCCACTATGATAGGCTTCGATTGGCCTTGTTTTTATATCCCTAGGTCACCTATTGCATTGTATCCCATTTTTATAAATAATTTATACCCCTTAGTGTTAGGATCAATTAAAATGGGTTGTGGCCTTTGTGATTCTTTTTGGTCCTCCTTGTAGATCATGGATGAAAGGTCCTCCTCAAATATATCTTAATATTTCATGTCTCCCCATTTGGAAACAAATAATGGGTTTGACTATCATTTTTACTATCTTGATCTCTTTTGGACCTCCATATACTCTAGGTGTTGGTGGAATCATGCTGATGCATAAGACTTAGTTAAAATGATAGTGCTCATTTCCTTTGTCAAGTGCTTGAATCTTGGCTTCTTCTTTCGATTGCTCACTTGATGTGTTCTTGGTGGAGGTTGATAGAAGCGTGGAAGGTTCAAGATAAGAAAAGGAATGGAAGTCCATATCATTTCTAGGAACATGTTGGATTTTATTGTATTTCTCCTCCAACTTCACATAAAAATGGAAAGGTTCAGGATCAGCATATAGTGTTACCTCCTTTCCTTCATGGGGAAACTTTAGGCATTGATGGAAAGTGGAAGGGATTGCTTGTAATGCGTGCATCCAAGGGTGGTGTAGGATTAGGCTATATGGTAACTGAAGATACATTACTTGATAGGTAGTTTCTGTTACTATTGGTCCTATCTACATTGGAAACCTAACCTTCCCTTCAGAATTTCTCTCTAAGTCATCATAAGCCCTTATGGTGACACTCTTGCCTTTGTCAATCACGTGATCAGAATACCCAAGCTATTTTATGAATTTTAAGGTAAAAATGTTTAAACCCGCTCCATCATCTATCAACATTATTTTGACCATGGTTTTATGAACACCAACCTATATGTATAGAGCTTGATTGTGGAATGTTATTTGTGGTAAATATTTCTCTAAAAATACTAAGTGATTACTTTTAGTGATTTTTCCAATCATGGCTTGGAACTGATTGGGATCAAGGTCATTAGTGATTGACATTTCCAAAGATTTTTCCAATATCTCCCTATGTGTGGGTGATAGTTTTAAAAATTCTAAGATTGAGATGAGGGCAGGTGTCTTCTTTAATTGTTCCACAATTTCGTAGTCACTTGGTGACTTGATGGTGGGTTTCGGAGGTGCTCCTTGTATTGTAACTCTTCTGTGATAGGTAGTTATATTGCAATTGTTGTCTCCTCCTCGTATCATCACTATGTTTTCCCTATTATCATCAACTTGTGAGAGGGTTCCCAAAATTGTGTCACTGTATGTGTAATTAGCATTATGGTATTCTTGTCCCTTTCCTTTATAATTCCTCTTAGCTTGGTTTGGAATTGGGTTTGAGTATATTTGTAGGTCCTTGTTTCTAGGTCGATGATCAAAATCTACTTCTCCTTTGTCTATGAAGTCTTGAATGATATGTTTGAGGAAAATACAATTATTAGTTGTATGTCCTTTAATCATATGGAAATCACATAAGTCTTTTTATTATACCATGGTTTCTTAAAGCTAGGTTCCTCATAGTTTGGTCAGTCATTTTTTTTGATGAGGTTCTGTTGCACTAGTTTGCACATGATGGTATATATTGACTCACTTAATACAGTAAATTTCCTCCTAGGTTGATCATATTGCCTCTATTGCCCTCCCTGATTAGTCTATTGGTTTACAACCTGATTGTTCTTGGGATAGGTAGTTTGGTTTCTTTGTTTGTTGTTGGGACCATAATTTGTTTATGACACCTGTGGTTTATTTTAATTTGTGTTCTATGTGTTCCATACTACTCTAGCATCTACCACTCCATTGTTTGTAACGTTCTTGTTTTTAGCCCAGATTTTGGGTTTCTCATTTGAGCTAGAGGAATTGTCTTTTGAGTTGTTTGTATTTAAGGTTCCTCTTACTATGAGATCTCTCTTAATATGTAACCCATTTTTTATTGTTTCTTCAAAGTCTATAGGATATAGCATAGTGATCTGGTAGTTTATTTCAGGCAAGACATTCGTGATGAAAATATCCACCAATTCCTTGTCTAGAATGGGCCATTTGCACCAAATTTCTTTGTGTCTCCATCTTTGTAGGTAGGATGTGAAGGAATATTTTGGGTTCTATTTGATCATGGATAGACTGGTGATGGTGACATCTTGTTCTATGTTAAATGTGAAATGGGTTATGAATTTTCTAGAGAGTTCATCAAAAAAATTGATTTTGGTTGTAAACGAGTGAACCAGTCCATAGCATTACATGTAAGGCTACGTGGAAAGAGCCTCATGAGATAGGAATCATTTTTATACACCTCTATACATGATACTAAGAAGTATCGTACATGCTCTACTGGATCTCCTACTCCTTTGTACTTTCTTTCAAACCTAGGTATCTCAAAGTTTTTTGGAAAGGGTAGTGTCATGTTGGAATGATCGAATGGGAACAGACAAATTTCCTGCATGGTGTAGGTATTCTTTTGTTTTCCTATCTACATATCTATTATTTGTTGGGTGACAAAATCTAGTCTTATTTCCATCCCTATTTTGGGTATATGTGTTTGCGAAGGCTGTAATTCATAACCTTGTTGTCCTATCAGGTTTTGGTTATAGATTGGGTATTGTGAAGATACAGGACCTTAATAGCCATATGGGATGTAAGGAGGGTTAATTCCTTGTTGTGTATAAGGAGGGTTAACTCCTTGTTGTTGGGGTGGAACATACAGAAGGATTCCCTGATGATGCGTTGGTAGGATACCTTGTTATTGGGGTGACTAAAGAAGGGTGCTCTATGGCACACCTTGTTGGGTAGGACTAAAATGAAGGTTACCCTGATGATGCATTAGCGGGACACCTAGTTGTTGGGATGATTGATCGAGGGCACTCTGTGGCACACCCTGATGATGTGTTGGTAGGACACCTTGTTGTTGGGATGACTAATTGAGGGTACTCTATGACACACCCTGTTGGGTAGGACTAAAATGAAGGTTACCTTGATGATTTTCTGGTGGGACACCTTGTTGTTGGCATGAATAATTGAGGGAACTCTATGGCACACCCTACTAGGTAGAACTAAAATGAAGGTTACCCTGATGATGTGTTGGCAGGACACCTTGTTGATAGTATTGTTGGTTCATAAGGGGACCCTATGTTCCAACTTGTTGAAGATATTGGTTATTCTAAGGGGGGCCTTGTGTTCCACCCAGTTGAAGATACTGGTTATTCTTAGAGGGGCCTTGTGTTCCACCCTATTGAAGATATTGGTTATTATGGGAAGGGTCAACATTGGATGTGTTCTGAGGTATGTATTGAGATGTCCCCCCTTCATAAATTTGTGCTACTATTTATTGTTCAACCTGAGTTGGTTTTCTGAACAAGGGGTTCTCTTTGGGTTGATCGCTATTTTGTGAGAACATGAGTGGCATATTTCACATCTCTGGAGGTTGGGTTATTTATCTCACAACTGATTTGTCCCCTAATGGAATAAGATTGGGGTCTTTAAGAGATTCCACGTTGAAATCCCTAGGTAATTCAACTTCGCTTTGTGCCAACTTGAATAAGTAGGAGTTTGGGTCCTTTCTTAACAAACTATCCATTAGTTTGAGAACCTTGTGGTTGTTAGAATGTTCAAATAGTTCTTCCTCATTTATCTCTTCTTCATTGTTTACCTCCTCTATAATCAATTGGTTTGGGTCCTAGTTACCTTGTTCCATAAACTCCTTTTTTTTGTGGCTTATTTCTTCCTTAGTGAAAGTGTCAGTGTATATTGGTCTCTTCTTGGGAGTTTCAAGGTCACTTGGCCTATAGCCCCATGGGCCACTTTCATCATTCATGGTGTTTTTTTGTGGGATACTGGTGGTATTCTTGTTGGCTTCCATATTTTTCCTATGATGTGATCTCATGGTTGTCATAAACAAATTGGGTCTCTTATAGGAGAGTGGTGTACTCTCTAGTTGACTCAAATTCTAAAGACCTAATGTTGTCCCAAATGTGGGTATGTAAATCTAGTTCTTTCCTCTAGAGAAGTTTAGTATCATGGAAAAGACCAAGATTTTGACCAAAGAACATATATAACTCTAGATTGTCCTTGGAAGCGTGTCTATAAAAAATTTCCACCAATTTGTTTATGTTTTTATGTATCACTAACAGGTGTTTCTAGAGAGCCTTTAGACTCAAATGTCTAAGTCTGAAATGAAAACCTATGGATTTTACCTTAGGGATCTTGACCTTGTGTGAGATCATGAAGGGAATAACTAGCTGACTAAAATTATAAAACCTGATGTTTCTTTATAGGTTATGTAAGATACTGGAACTGTTGGAATAGATCCAAATTATGACAATAGTAGAAGGAATACAATTTTGTATTATTCCTAGAAGCCCATTTGTAGAAGTTATATACCAACCTAGCTTTGGTTTCATGAAGCATCCAAAGGTGTTTCTTCAGAGCTTTCAAACAAAGATGCCTGAGTCTAAAATGATGAATTGTGGTCTTTATCTTGGGCATCTTGACCTTATGTGAGATCATGAAGGGGATAATTATTGCCATATGGGTGGTGGTAATATGAGTCTCTTTGTTGCTATATCATCTTTCTCTTCTCCTTCTTCTAGGAAAATTGATGTGGTGAGAAATTAACGGGGTGTTTCATTCTTATGAAAAATAAAGGATCTTAAGTTGATTATGTTGTTCATTTGTTCGCCTTCGATATATGCGAGACTAGGTTGTGTAGACACATAAAATTACCAAGACCTGTAGGCACTATTTTACCACCTTTCGTCATGACATGATTATAGCATTTTAATTATATTTCTAACCCACATTCAACTATTAATTAAATAATTTATAATTATTTAATTAATTCATAATCTCTCATTCTTCATGATTATTAAATAAATAAATCTTATTTATTTATTTTAATATGTCACTAATTGTCAAAGTCTTCTCATAATTAAATAAAGTCATCAAATTTATTTAATTAATCCTTGTCATTAATGTCCTCCTGATTATTAAATAAATATATTTTAATATATTGATTTAATGTGTCACTAATTCCTAAATCCTCTTAATTAAATAGATTTGCTAATTTATTTAATTAATTAACTAATTCTTCTAAATTAAATAATTATTTATAATTATTTAATTATTGTATGTGACACTTCTATATTTTTAAATAAAACAAATCATTTAAAAATATCTCACATACTTAACTGATTCTTCATTTAGTAATTAATTTCAAAAATCAATTACTTCTTATCTCACAAAATCCATATTTTGAATTAATTTAATTTAAAATAGAATTATTCTTCTACAAATCAAGTAATTTCTAAAATTACTGATTTTTTGAAATCCCATCCTCTTGTCTTTTGATTTTTACTAATTTCATCTCAACTGTCACATTCAGTCTTGATTTAATTCATTTAATTAAATCTTATTCACACATATGGGTATTTTTCCCTAACCCTAATTGAGAGTTGCCTTATTGAATCTTGACCTTTGATTCTAGGACATTCCTCAATCTCTCATCTTGTCCATCCATTCAAGATTGCATTTTCTATAAAATGACAATCTTGATCTCATTTTCCGATCCATGATCATTTTCTTAATCTACTTTTATTATAGGCATTACTCATATCCTAGGCTTTTAATTACTATTTGCATGCTAGGATTGAATTGCTAGTTGCATATTAGTTTATTTTTGAAATCCTTCAAAGGCATTGCTAGGGCTAGACATACATTATTTTCTCACAAACCTGAGGGAATTATTATCATAGCAAGCTTGAGGAGGTGTAATAGAAGTAAGACATGGAGTGTTAAATGGGTGAGATCTTTCCAGTATTCTTCCAGTTTCAGTTTTTCTCCTTTGCATTTATTGTATGATGTTATGAACTTGCAGGTACAAACTAATCAATTCATTTGATCTTGCAGGAATTTAATCGTCATTACATTGGTGAACCCGACATTCTAACACACATTTGCAGGTTTTATACGGCCTCAAAATTTTATTTTTTGTAGGAATAGGTACGGAATGATGCATTTGTGCGACACAATCATTCTTCCATGCCGCATTCACCTTCTCTTGTGATGCAATCGCTCTGTTGCACCACATCCACCTTCACGTGTGATGCAAATGACCTGATGCACCACATTCGACACTCCGAGAGCCACATCTATTGAGCCGCATTCGCGATACCATGCCGCAAACGACTGGTAAAGTTCATTTTTAAAAAAATAAAATAAAATAAATTGTAATCTAGATCCGACACATCCACGGCCAGTAATTGGTTAATTTTTTTTATTTTTTTGGATTAAAAAGAACCAACCCTAGGATAGACATCTAATTGGAAATCTATCAATCCTAGGATAGGCAATTTTAATTTGGAATTTACCAACTCTAGGATAGCCACCACATCTTAATTGTTGGTTAAAAATGAATCCCATGCATGTTGTGAAGCAATATCTTCACTTAGTTTAGATAATCTTCATTTGGGTTTAAAATTGATCCTTTTGCTATGCTTGTTTGGTAATAGGTATATGCTATCCCCTTTATTAGGTGATCAAAAAACCAGACTTACCCATTTTATCTTTATGCATTTTACTGCTTTATTAAATCCTTTAGAAGGCCTGCCATAGTGGGAAAAAGTACTCACCCTACGGGAAGGACCTAAGTGGGAACAACCAAAGCCAGGTTTTCCAACCCACTATAATCAAAAGCGAATTCGAGGAAAGTCCGCAATTTGAGGGTAGTGTGCAAAGATAACCATCCTCAAAACCTTTGTTCTAAAGGTTGGGAGGTCTCCTGAGGGAGTTTATCATTTGCCATGCCGAATGGAAACCTTGACTAAGAACCATAGTGTAGAAGCTAGCCGTGTCAGTAACCAGACATTGTTTCAATCATGGTGCAAGGGGAGGGAAGAATCTCCCCCCAAGAAACTCACCATGTAATCACCATAGACTGTTTGCTCAGGGGATTCGGTATCCACTTCTGTCAACTTGAGTATGCACCTAGAAAAGACAAAAACATGAGCGCCCTCTAGGGGGAGACATGGTTGTGTGAGTCGACGTGATTTTAAGCTGTGGGTTGTGATTGTTATGATGACCCATTTGACTATTAAGAGTGAGTCTGCTTGAAAATACATTTAAGGTTTTAATTTCTATGTGTTTGCCAACTGCTTTTAAATGGACTTCAACAAATTGAAAATCACAAAATCTAAACTAAAAAAAAAAAACTTGTCAAAACTGCAAAAATGTGTTCGGGTTTTCCAAAAAATTATCCATTGCGACACAATCGCACTGCTGCACCGCAATCACCAAATATCAAGCCGCATTCACTCTGATGGGCCACATTTGAGTCATACTGAGCTGCATTCACTTTGATGGGCCATATTTTCCATCAGTAAACTACATTTGGTAACTTGAGCCGCATTCGATAAACATCAACCCCCATTCACGAGACTGTGCTACAATCGACACTTTCTGAATCGCATCTGATTCTTTGAGCCGCATTTGCTCTGTCATACCACATTTGTTAAGACACATTTGCTAAAACCTGCAAACAATTTCTCACTATCAAAAATAGAAAGTCCACAACTTGTCTTCAATTCAATCAAGTCTTCATTCACTGTTATAGTCCAAACCAGACTTTGAATTGCTTAATTGTCCTCAAACATTGCATTTTAGGCTCACAATAGGTTTTCATTTGGCCTTCCATTAGATTGCATTGGTAGCTTCACCATCTCCTTAGATACTCACTTTTGCAGATTTAAGGAGTTGACTCTTACCATTCATTGTCCAAACTTTGCATTCAATAGTAGGTTATCATTGGACCCAATTATCTTTGTCACTTTGTCAATCCTTTTGCGAATTATTTCCCACTCAATAGTCTAGTGTGGAAACTTCACTTTTTCCTATTTATGGTCCTTCTATAGTCCATTGGTCTTCCAAAATTGAATCATTGCAAAAACTTTGTTTGCCCAGGTTTGTCGTCTTTAGATCTCTCACTAGTAAGTGCATCTTAGGATCCTTTATTTCATATCATTTGGCATCTCCATTTAGTGTCACACCACTTGCATTCACAAGCCTTTAGTCTTACTTGCATTTCATAGCATCCTTTAAAAATCCAAAAAGAAACCAAAAACATTAGTCTCATACTTAGATCATTATCATCCCAAGTTGAGAAAAACATTGTATGGTTGAAACTAGATTACAGAAAAATAAAATACCCATGGATTCTTTTAGACAAGACACCAACTTTCTTGAGTTCACAACTAGCATGGACTCATTCCCTAATGCCATGAACAATCCTTGTTTTGACATGGGAAATTCCAACATCAATCCTTTTAGTGAGATGAACATACCATCATCTCCCTCACATATTTTTGAACCATTTATCAAATGGGATCAAAATGGGGATGTCTTTGAAGAAGACGTATTAGCTGGTGCTCAACATCTAGAAGTTGTTGCTTTTGTAGAAGAAGTAGTCTTAAATGACTCTTCTAGATTCCTAGCTATGCTCCTTGACCAAGGGGCTAAGTTACCAAAGGGATTTGACCTTAACACTCTTAGAGCAACTTCTCCCACTCCACCATCACACAATTCCTCCATGGGAGCCTCTTCACAAAATGTCATCAACACAATCAATGCTACCTCCCTTGGTCATACTACCACCACAACCAACACAACATCTATTGGGGGATCATCTTCCCAAACCAGCACCATGTCACAATCCATCCCCCAACAAACATCCACCAACCCTTCACAAACAATGGGTGCAACCACATCAAAACTCTTTGGAACTTCATCTAGTTCCATGAGTACATCAACAAACCTATTATTGGTTTCCTCAAGTGCCATAGCAACCAACTCATCCAACCCTTTTGGGAGAAATAAACGAAGAGTTTTCATTCAAGGAATTCAACCCACTTCCTCATAGGTTAATACCAACATTCCTCAAAGCCACAATCTCTTATTTTGGCAAGGCAATCAAGGCGCTCAATCCTTCACTCTATTTGGGCATAAACAAGCTCAAAATCAACAAGGCCATCAATCTTTCACTCCATTTGGACATCAAAAAAATCAAAACTAGAGAGGTCTTCAAATTTAGTCCAACATGGCAGGATATCACATCACCACTTATGCCTCTCAAGTCCATACGCAACAGCACATCCCTCATCAAAACATTCATTTCCAACAATCGCCTAATCACAACACTCATTTTTCTCACCAGAAACCCATTCCAAATTAACACATCTCATCACAATAGTCAGGGACTCAAGTTGCCCCTATCACCAACATAGGTGATGCTACCAACCATCCCATGGTGGAAGCACTCACACAACAACTCACCGCTCTTCAAACACAAGTGGAGACCTTGCAGCAATCCAATAAAAAGTCATACTTGTCACATGACTTGTGTCCATATCCATTTGACACAACCTTGTATATGCCACCCTTTCCTCATGGATATGTGGTACCCCATTTTCCCAAGTACAAAAGCAAAACAAACCCCATTGAACACATAAGAGAATTCACCACTAGCTGCATGGATATTGCATATGAGCAAACTTATCTCGTGAGACTCTTTTGTAGAAGTCTCGCAAGTCATGCACTAGAATGGTTCTCACTTTTGCCTAAGGGAATCAAGACATGGGATGAATTGGCAAACAAGTTTGTCGAAAACTATTCTTACAACATTGACACGGATATCGACATTGCCTCCTTATGCAGACTTACCCAAGAGGATGTAGGAGAGACTTTCATTCCATTATTTCAAAGATGGAGAACCTTAGCAAGCAGATGTCTGGTAGAAATACCTGAAAAGGAGAAAGTTACCATGTTTGTTCAAACTCTCCTAGGACCGCTAAGGTATGGCCTACAAGTCCATTATTGCACCACTTTTGTTGACCTTGTTGAAAAGGGTGTTTAACTTGAGAAAGCCTTGATTGCCAAAGGTGAATTAAAATATGGTGGAAAAATCCATCAACACCGCCACCAATAATAACCCAAGTAGCTCAAATGGAAAAAACAAATACTGGGTTAAGAACAAGCATATCACAAGCGATGGTGTAGTTGATGCAAAAACCATCAATGTAACAGGTCATGTACTCACAATCAAAGGAGTACAAAATCAAAAACACACCTATAACTACACCGACACCAACTACCAATGCTATCCAAAACAATCATGCACAATCTAATCAAAGGCAGTTGCGTCAACCACGACAGTTCCAAAAGCGCACATACACCCCTTTGGGTGAAACTATTGAAACAGTCTTGAAGAAAATTCAAAACGGTGTCATAACACTGGAAGAGCCAAAATCGTATGACCCTGGTCAATTCAAGCCATCATGGTGGGATGACAATTCATTTTTTGATTACCACCATGCCAAAGGGCACAAAAATCCTCTTGTCACCAATTGTGAAATCTGGTGTAAGACCTCATAGAGAACCACACCATTGAGTTGGGTGGTCAATATTTTACATCTAATGCAGATCATACCATACACAACAACCCACTGCAGGATCATGGTAAAGCTTCCTCATTTGGCACAAGGCATGCCAACAACCAAGCCAACCACATCTGTCTGGCCTACAATACTACCCATCCTACATGCAATTATCCCGATGGTACTATTATTAACAATCTTCATGCTGCTAATGAAGATGGATATGTTAATACCATCAACATTAAAAGAGCCCCAAAATGCAATGTGACTACGTGAAAAGGAAAGGTCACTATCCTAGGTCCTTCGGCACGTCAACCAAAAATTACCATACCTGGTCCATCTGCCAGACAGTGCAATCCAAAACCAGAGTTCAATATTATTGAGCAATTGAAGAAAACACAAGCTCAAATATCCATTCTAGAACTGCTTTGTATTTCACCTGTGCATAAGGCCATCCTCAATAAAGTATTGCAAGAGTCATCTATCCCAAACAACATCGATTTCAACCACTTTGAGACTATAGTCGGATACCTGAATTTGCCTCACCACATCACCTTTTTGGACAGCAACTATTCCTCACCCAAACCATCGCATAATGATGCCCTTCACATTGAAGTCTTTGTCAACAAGCATAAAGTTAGACGAGTCCTAGTAGATGGCAGAGTAGGATTGAACATCTGCTCTCTAAAATTGGTCAAATCTCTTGGCTTCTCTGAGGCATGTGTAGATGCTAGCAAAAGCATCATCATCAAGGCATACAATGATGAAGAACGTGCTTCTAAAGGTGTTATTACAATTCCACTCCGAGTAGGACCAGTTATCATAGATACCACATGCCAGGTCCTGGATCGTGAAATACACTATAATATCTTGCTTGGTCACCCATGGATTCACACTCTAAAGGCTATTCCATCCACATACCACCAATGCCTCAAATTCCCTTTTGATGGAACTGAGATCACTATCCCCAGAGATCCCGATCCATTTCAATATTGTACCAACTTGCAAGCTACTGCTGAGCACTAGGTATCCATCAATCGGGAAGCCTCATCTTCCACCTCATCCAAATAAATTGACCCATCAACGCTCATGAAATCATCCATTCCATCACCTTCTACCACACCATCTTCATCGACCTCCATCCCAAGTAAAGACCTTCAAATTCAGGAACTTGGTTGTGGAGAGTTCAAATTGAATACAACCTACTGTATCACTACAATACTGAAGCCACCTAAAGTCTATGGTAGACCATGTTTTGCAATTGAGCCCGAAATAACTTTCAAAGTTCCACCAACAAGTGTTTATACATGGTGGGGCGACATGGGTAATGAATTCATTATTGACATGGATAACTGGGTCTACAAAGACCCAATAGAATTATCTCCACTACCGTTGCATCTCTATGGCAAAGGATATGATATATGAAAATCCCAAGGTTTCGACGATACAAGCGGCCTTGGAAAGAACAACAACATAAGATGGGAACCTATTATCATAACGACAAGACCAAGATACATAGGGATAGGGTTTGACCAAGTCGAAACTGACAATCAACATACCCTTGAACTTTCAAGTAAGGTTGTAACAGTTATAGAAGGTGTTGAGACATGTGAAGAATCCCTTACCGAAATAAACTCAAATGAATGGGAATGGGAATCTGAAAAAACCATTAGTGACTATGACATTGATGAACTATTCTTGGAACCTGGCCAACCTTCCTTTGAAGAACGATTCTGCCAGAAATATAACATTGACCCTATTGACTGACATTCCAAAGACAAGGAATGGGTAAGCATTCCTTGGAATCTAGAAGAACACAAAGTGTCATCGACAATACTTGAATCATCCCACCCCATTCCTGAGCCCACCCATGAGACTAACCTATCCGAGCCCACCATCCATACTTCTAAAATGCCTACCACTAGTCACAATGTTGATAATTTCATCCTATATTATGATTTTGAATTTGATTCATCTGACTCAGAGTATGGACCATCCATTGCATCAGACATGGAAGTGGAAATTGATAACTTTTCCTTTACACTTGAGGCATCAATTTTCACACTTTTTGCATCTTCCCCATCCTTTACCAACATTGATGATGGAATCCCCCTTGTTTACACACAACTGATCGACTCGAACCAACAAGATCCACCGGTGATGGACATATTTCAAAATGATGAGGCAATTGCAAAATTCATGGGGCTAAGAGAAGGTATTCCATGGGGGGATCAAAAAATAGGGTTCTCCATTGATCTAAATTGTGCAGCTTACTTTGAGGAGACTGTGCAATCCTCCAGTCACAAAAATACAAAAAATAAAAAAGAAAAAGAAATGCCTTTAGGTGAAAACTGCAAGGCACCTTTTGACAGTAAAATAGTAAAAACAAAGGACACATCCAAAGGTGAAAACCTCTCTGAGGCACCTATGGATGGAGGATTGGACTTTCTCCCCGTAACATAGGAAAAATCAGCCATGCTCATTGAGGACACAACAAAAGTTAACATAGCCACACTAGAGAATCCCAAAATGATTCTCTTGGCCACATCATTGTCAGATGAAGAAAAACCTTAATTTAAACAATTCTTCACAAACAGGAAAGTTAACTTTGCGTGGTCATACACTGACATGCCAGGCCTAGATCCTGAATTGGTTCTACATCATCTTCCTTTAATCCTAGGAATCAAGCCGGTTAAACAAAAGTTGTGTAAAATGCATCCACATATTGCATTACTTGTCAAGGCTGAATTAAAGAAACTACTAGATGTTGAGTTCATAAGGTCAATAGACTATGTTGATTGGATATCAAACATTGTTCCTATTACAAAGCCAAATGGAAAAATCCATATCTGCACGGATTTCAAAGATTTGAATAAGGCTTGCCCAAAGGATGACTTCCCCTTACCAAATATAGACATGATTGTTGACCTCATGGTAGGGTATGAGATGCTATCTCTCATGGATGGTTTCTTAGGCTATAACCAAATCAAAATTGCAACAAAGGATCAATATAAAATGACATTCACTTGCCCTTGGGGAACATACTGTTGGAATTTCATGCCTTTTGGCCTAAAGAATGTAGGCGCCACATACCAGAGGGCTATGCCAACAATCTTCCATGACATGATGCATATTCTAATGGAAGAATATGTGGATGACTTATTAGCAAAATCCTTGACAAGGAAGGAACATCTCAAAGTCTTGGATAAAATTTTCAGACGGCTTGAGGATTACAAGGTTAGATTGAACCCAAGGAAATGTGTTTTTGGAGTCACTTCAGGAAAGCTGCTAGGATACATAGTTTCAAGACGAGGCATTGAGGTTGATCCCTCAAAAGTAAAAGCAATTATAGACATGCCTCCTCCAAAAGGAATCAATGAGTTGCGCACACTTTAGGGCAGATTGCAGTCTATTTGTCGCTTCATTACACAATTGGCAGACAAGTGTCAACCATTCCAATACTTTCTATGCAAGAGCATTCCTTTTATATGGATAGATAAGTGCAACATAGCCTTTGACTAAATTAAAGAATATCTATTAACACCACCAGTATTGATTCTACCTATTGAGGGCAAACCATTAATCCTATATGTCTCTGCAATGACAAATGCATTGGGGGAATTATTGGTGCAAAATGACCTTGAAGAAAAAGAAAGAGCCATATACTACATTAGCCACACACTAATTGGATATGAGATCAATTACACAACCATTGAAAGGGCATGCCTTGCAGTTGTCTTTGCGGCACAAAAATTAAGACATTATATGCTAAGCCATCAACCACATTTGGTAGCAAAGATTGACCCATTAAAGTATCTCCTGAGTCGAGAAGCATTGACAGGTCGCTTGGTAAAGTGGGTCATGATATTAGGCGAGTATGACATATAGTATGTGGAGAAAAAAGCAATAAAAGGTCAAGTAATAGCAGATCAACTAGCAAATGCACCAATTCAAGCCACTCATCCGTTGATAACTGATTTTTCAGACGAGTCTATTTTTCACGCAGAACCAGCTCTACCATGGAAGCTATACTTTGATGGGTCCCACATTGGTCACGGCTCAAGAGTTCTCATATTATTTATCACACCACAAGGGGATTCAATTCCTAAATCATTTCGGATTTCCTTCCCTTGTATAAATAATATTGCAGAATATGAGGCATTGGTCACAGGTCTCAAAATAGCAATTAAATAGAAAATTCAGACATTGCTTGTATTCGGGGATTCCTAATTGGTCATCAATCAAGTGAATGATGAATATGACACAAAATATGAGAATTTTCTTCCCTACAAATGAATGGTTGATAGTTTTCTGATGTATTTCAAAATGATTACATTTGAACAAATCCCAAGGACATAGAATAAAGCAGCCGATGTAATGGCTACCATTGGATCTCTCCTAGAAATCCCTAAGAATGTGTCACAATTTGAATTCTTAGTAGAACAAATGCTAATGCCTACATACGATATTCCAGAGTCTAAAATGGTGTGTGAGATTGTTGGTCCCAGTTCGCCTTGGTATCAAGACATATACGACTATCTTAAATCCCAAACCCTCCCACCCAACCTGTCTAACAACCAAAGAAAATCATCAGTGACACCTTATACCGCCATGGCTTTGACAACACCCTTCTTCGCTGTCTCGACACTGATGAAGCCCAAATGACTTTACGAGAAGTACATGAGGGTATATGTGGATCTCATCCGAGTTGTTCAACCTTAGCTAGGAAAGTCACCAAACTTGGGTACTACTGGCTGACATTGGAAAAAGATGCTCTTTAGTTTGTTTGAACATGTCAGAAATGCTAGGTGCATAGCGACCTAATTCATGCACTTGCATAGGAATTGAGACCAATCACTTCTCCATGGCCTTTTTCACAATGGGGACTCGACCTCATGGGTAAGATCCATCCATCCTCTTCTAACGGCCATAAATTCATAATCACCACCACTGAGTATCTTACTAAGTGGATTGAAGTCGTCCCTCTCACCTACATCATCGGCAAAAAAATATCCAAATTTATCCTAAACTACATCATTTTCTAGTATGGTGTCCCACAATCCATCATCATAGATAATGACAGTCCATTCAAAAATCAAGACGTTCATGAGCTCTGTGAGCGATTCCACATCCAACACCACTTTTCCACCTCATATTACCCACAAGGTAACGGCCAAGTTGAGGCATCAAATAAAACAATCCTTCGCATTCTAAAGAAGACCGTCAACGATGCTAGCCGAGATTGGCACCTACAACTTAACCCTGCTTTATGGGCTTATCGTACCACCATTTGTACCCCCACTGGAGCCACTCCATTTTCCCTGGTCTATGTATCTAAGGCCATATTACCCATCAAGGTTGAAATTCCTTCTCTCTGAGTCTC
The DNA here is from genome assembly GCA_007115665.2 of Sequoiadendron giganteum. NCBI lineage: Eukaryota > Viridiplantae > Streptophyta > Pinopsida > Cupressales > Cupressaceae > Sequoiadendron > Sequoiadendron giganteum. Next base: position 392,445,680 of record CM021104.1, on the reverse strand, counting down.
TTTGAAAGGAATGATTGATGATGAAGAGTACAGACATACTCATCTCCATGAGCTAGAAATGCTACAAGAAACATGATAAAATGCCTTAAATCATTTACAGGCATATCAAAATCGTCTCTGCCAAAGTTATAACAAAAGAGTCATGGTGAGAAAGTTTGAAATCGGTGATTTGGTTCTCATACAAAATCCCAGAAATTAGGCGGACCGTGAAAAGCCTAGTAAGTTAGAGGCTAATTGGCTTGGTCTTTATATCATTACTACCGCATTTGGTTCCAGAGCTTATCAGTTGGCCACACCTAATGGAGAACAGCTGACATAACCTATCAACAATTTACATCTGAGAAAGTTCTACACATAGCATCAGAGAGCTGGGCTAAAAGCCTACGAAATACAAAAAAAATTGAAAATAAAGAAAAAATCATCCCTTGATGAAAACCTAGCAAACAGGCATCTTGGTGACACCAAAAATGTCGAAAAATGGCAAAAATAGTAAAAAGAAATGAATTCATCCAATAGTGAAAACCTAGCAAACAGGCACTTTGGATAAGTACCATGGTGAAAACCTGGCAAACAGGCGCCATGCGTAGTCGATCATTGCTTTGCCATCTACTGTTACTCAAATCAACCTTTATCCATTTGTCATAATAACAAAGGCTTGACACATTCACGACATCCATCCTAAGTCCTGTCAATTCCGACCATGGTTAACATTTGGTTGACATCATTCCTTGCATATCCTTGCCTTTGCCTTGCATCTACCTATCTCCATATCATTGAACTTGGGTATTCCCCGACCTGTCTGGGGGCAAGAACTTTATCATGCAACTACAGTGGGTACTGCACATGATTTGGCATTCTTAAAAAGTCTTGAAAAAATCATAAAAATATGAAAAAGTCTAAAAAAAAGTCCTAAAAATGTGAAAAAAAGTCCTGAAAAAAGACCTAAAAATCAAAAAGTGTCCTAAGAAAATACAAAAACATCCAAATCAATGTCAAAATCCAAAATCAAAGTCAATCTGATCAATTCAATTGGTCAAGTCAGTCAATCTTTTGTCATCAGTCTGAACTATGTTGTCTCTGCGCTTTTGCTATGTAGGCAAGATTCATCTTTGAATCCCTGAGACATTAGGTCAGTCCTTCTAGGTTGGTCGCAAAATAAAATCATGATTCAAGCTTTTGTCCTTTAGACAATGTGATTGGTCGTGTCAAACTATGAGGTCTCTGAGTGCACGACGTAAGCAAGGCCATCAATCAATGGACCCCCGAGGCCGCACTAGGTCAGTCCATTAGGGTTCATGGCACTACACTTTCACACACATCAAACTATTTTCAAAATCAAGAAAATCGTATGTCAATCTTGAATTATCAGTCTTATTGGCAATCTTTTTCACCAACACTTTCAGTCAATTCAGCATGTTAGCAATGACATGTAGTCAAAATCCTATCAAGACAATTTATCATGGCAAAACTTTGAGATCTTCTTCAGCTATTTCCTTGTGAAAAGAAACTATCGTCACTTCTTTATGCTTTTGGATGTGTCCTTCCTAAGCATCATCATCGTCATCTTGAAAATTTTATGGATTCTCCTAACTCTGAGAATCGATCTCTTAGATATCAACGTCATTTAGGATGTGTCCTTCCTAAATTTGATATCGCTCGACATTTGACAACACTTGACATTAAAACACTTGGCAAACACTTGGCAAACTTTTTTCTGTCTTTTGATGATTATCATGATATTAGTTCCTTATGTCCTAGGAACCACGACATATCATGATGATTATCCTTGTCTGCTTATCACTCTACTATTAGTTTCTCTATGATGTCCTGACTTTAGGATTTAGAGAAGCAATGATGTAGTACAATGATTTTACTGTTTGTTTTTACTATCATGTGGGTAGTTTCTCAAGGGTGTCCTATCATCAGGACTTAGAGAAGCAGTGACGTCTCATGATTAGTTTGGTTTTTCTAGTGGTTGGTCATGATTAAGTGACTAGGGGCAATTGTGTTCCTTGCATGAGTCATGATCATCCTTTGTCTATGACTGATTGATTTACATGATGGTTCGACCTTGCACACTATTGATCTATGTCATATCATAGTGTTTGTCTACCATCATGACATTTTTTCCCAATGATGATTAAAGAGCAACAAATAGAATAGCACTATAGCAAAGCTTTGAAGAATTTTTAATTTCTACACTAACATGCATATCTTTCTTCACACTAACATCTTCACCTTCTCTTCTCTCATTCTCTGATGATATCCTGTGACATACAAAAACAAAGTTGCATACATAATGGCATGAGAATTTTATATTCACAGTGATCAAATACCATGATTCACATTGCATAAATGCTATCATTTGAATCCATTCATAAAACCATCATTTGCATCAACATATAAGCATCATAAATAAACATTTGTATTAGCATATAGGAATCACATCATCACATTACACAATGCATACATAAACACATCCATAATTGCATTCATAAATATAAGCATAAATACACCTCATAACATCATAAAGGCATCACATAAGCATCTCATAAAACATTAGAATACCATAATGCATAACATCATATAGGCCACATCAAAACTGCATCGCATATATATATACTCTCAAAAACATGTAATGTCACACGATAAAGTCATATAATATCCCAAAAATAGAGCTCGCAGGCTCAAATATCAAAATATAAATTTCTACAAAACAAGTCCTAAGACGGCCCTCCTCTGTCCTGTGGAGGTGAACTACGAGGTGGTTGTGCCTGACCAACCATGTGAAAAGTGACCTAGATGGGTGCACTGTCTTGAGTATGACTCTGTGATCCTGAGGGATCGGTAACAGGAGGCTGACTCTGCTCTACCTGGTGTCCTGATGACACTGATATATGCCCATGCTTTGATCGGTGACTATGACTTGACGAATGCCTGTGAGAGCTATGAGACCTGTGGCCTGAAGACTACCCTGATGTAGTAGACCACCCAACACTGGTGTAACTACTGCTATGAGACCTATTGTTGTGTGTCTAACTGCCACTGCCTGTTCGGCTATAGGATCGGGACAACCTTAGATCCCATCTATCTAGTAGAACAGCTTGCTCATATAATACCCTATATTGGCCCCTTCTCTCTACCATCCTGGCTAACTCCCGAGCCATATCCCCTGTTGGTCCAACACACAACTCTGCAAACTCAGTCACCCATCGATCTGACTCCTGGACCTCTAGCTCCACTGCTAGGGCCTTGTTCTAAGACAAGGTCGCATCAAATCTGCTTTGTAGGTCCGCGATCCATTGATCAATAGTAGCATCAATAGGCAAAATGGGTGATTTGTCACCCTCACCATCTCTGAAAATCATGCGCTCCCGTAGTCGTTGATCTACCTCATCCTCCTCCTCATCTCTCTCCCCCTCGACCTAGACCTCCTCCACATCTATGTCAAGAGGGTGTCCCCCAACAAGTGGATCCTCCTCTACTCTCTCCTCTACCACCACCTCCTCCTCCTCAACCTCCACCCTCACCTCAACCTCCTCCTCAACCACCACCACCTCCACATCCTCCTCACCCCCTCTGACCTCCTCGGCCCTCACCTTTAGCTCTCTCTCCTCCCCCTCCTCCTGAATGGGTGACAATGGTACACCCACTCTGTCGTGCCTATGGGCACAACCTGCTGCTCCCCAAACTTTCATAGTACCCACTAGGGTAGGTACATATCGATAATGCACTGAGTCTATACCGTGTGGCCAATCAAGTACTTGAACTATCTGCAAAAAGGACAAGTGGCCATCCTCATCTGACCACTATGCACAATCTATGTAGGGTCTCCAAACAAAACTGATCATTGTATCAATATGATGACGCCAATACCTGGTATCTCCCACGTGAGTCTGACTCAGTGATCCCACATATAAGTAAACGTAAGGCATCCCATCACCTAGCTACTGAATTTGCACTGGTGGTTGAAACACGGGAATGCGCTCCCATACCCAGATCATCAAGAGGGTAGTGCCGCAACTGATGTTGTGCCCCTGATGATAGACAACCTCATGTAAATGGTGATATAGCGTGGCCAACAAGCATGGCCCCCAAGTGAAAATAGTCCTCTATCCTCGCATGCAAATGAGAACATCTCCCCATCCAATGGGAAACCCATGACCACGACGATCTAGGATCAGCAATTCGGTGATCAAGGCCATAAGCATGGCATCGAACCTAGGAAACCGGTCGGCTACAACATCCCAGCTAATTTCATAACCGTCCATGGCCAACTGCACACCATCAAAACCTTCATACATCTCTGACAGGGTCTGTCACCCTCGATGTGGATCATAGACCACCCTCTCTCCACTAATCAGAATCTAAAGAATATGGTACATGTCCTCCAAAGTCACTGTCGCCTCTCCAGTAGGCAGGTGGAATGAGTAGGTCTCAGAATGCCACCTCTCATAGAGGGTTGTCAGCAAACCTCTATTTTCCCAAATAACAGGCATGTAGGTAACATGGTATAGGCCTAAGGCCATCAACCACTATCTCTGTCTATCACTGAGACAATCTCTGAAAGCATAGGTCGTTGGTCAGAACTCCTAGGTATAAATGGGCACAAGCCAACTCTGCACAAGGAAAGGCCAAGGATTAGCACATATGGAGCAACATTGTGGAAAGTTTACTACTACTGGCAAGTCAAGGGTACATAAAGGTTAATCTCGGCACAAGGTCAACAAAATTCAACTTTGGTCAACTACAATTGCGTTGCGTTGACCACAAATTTGTCACAACTGGTCAATTGCGACTCAGTGCATGGTAAATGTGTTGCAATATGTCAAATGCGTCATTCTGACCACTAAATTATCTAACAACGAATGCATCATTGTACATAGTGAATGTGCGATCCAACAACAAATGCATCAATTGACTTGTCATTCGCATTTCAAAATGGAAAATGCATCACAAAAACATCGATTGCATTGCAATCTAGCAATTGCATCATTTCGATTTGCGAATGCGCAATCGCACAAAAATCCTAGCCTACCCATCGCACTTGCATCGTGATGTAAGCAAATGCGGCGAATGCGAAGGCGTTTGCGGCTTACGTGACAACATTTACATCGCACCACATTTTTTTACCCCCCATTAAACCCTAATAAATGCATTAAATTTAAAATTTGACAAGTTGGATAGGGTACTTACCGATGCCTCTAAACCCTCAGGTCGTCGGAATGTGTGCACGCGATATCCACGGTGTGTAGTCGTCGGAATCACCATCGTATCTCAGAGCTCTGGTTTCTGAAATGTTCTATATGACAAATGAGAAAATGACATTTGGATTGACCTTTTCAACCTATTTATAGGCTGAAAATTAGGGTTTTGACCTAGTAGGTTCTACTGGAGGCTCATTAGACCACTTTTGATCAGAATTTTGGCTAGCTTAACGTCCTTTGTTTCTGAATCGGATTGCACCATCACGTTTCTGGTCACTAATTGAATTAGTCAGGATATTTTCCAAAAAAAATTTGACCCTGGGTTGAAATTCAAAAATTTTCCCGAGGGGGCATAGGCACTCCGTACCTTCACTAGGGCATATTTTGGACTTGTTTTCTTTTCCATAACATGATAAATTGCATTATGACAAAGAGGGGCAAATGTAGACACATAAAAATGACCAAGACCTACAAGCACTATTTTATCACCTTTCGTCATGACATGATTATAACATTTTAATTATGTTTCTAACCCACATTCAACTACTAATTAAATAATTTATAATTATTTAATTAATTCATAATCTCTCATTCTTCATGATTATTAAATAAATAAATCTTATTTATTTATTTTAATATGTCACTAATTGTCAAAGTCTTCTCATAATTAAATAAAGTCATCAAATTTATTTAATTAATTAACTAATTCTTCTAAATTAAATAATTATTTGTAATTATTTAATTATTGTATGTGACACTTCTATATTTTTAAATAAAACAAATCATTTAAAAATATCTCACATACTTAACCGATTCTTCATTTAGTAATTAATTTCAAAAATCAATTACTTCTTATCTCACAAAATCCATATTTTGATTTAATTTAATTCAAAATAGAATTATTCTTCTACAAATCAGGTAATTTCTAAAATTACTGATATTCTGAAATCTCATCCTCGTCTTCTATTTTTTACTAATTTCATCTCAATTGTCACATTCAGTATTGATTTAATTCATTTAATTAAATCTTACTCACACATATGGGTATTTTGCCCTAACCCTAATTGAGAATTGCCTTATGGAATCTTGACCTTTGATTCTAGGGCATTCCTCAATCTCTCATCTTGTCCGTCCATTCAAGATTGCATTTTCTATAAAATGACAATCTTGATCTCATTTTCGGATCCATGATCATTTGCTTAATCTACTTTTATTATAGGCATTACTCATATCTTAGGCTTTTATTTACTATTTGCATGCTAGGATTGAATTGCTAGTTGCATATTAGTTTATTTTTGAAATCCTTCAAAGGCATTGCTAGGGCTAGACACACATAATTTGCTCACAAAACTAAGGGCATTATTATCACAACAAGCTTGAGGAGGTGCAATAGAAGTAAGCCATGGAGTGTTAAATGGGTGGGATCTTTCCAGTATTCTTCCATTTTCAGTTTTTCTCCTTTGCATTTTATTGTATGATGTTATTAACTTGCAGGTACAGACTAATCAATTCATTTGATCTTGCAGGAATTTAATAGTCATTACAGGTTGAAGGATTGGTGCTACAAGATCTCGTTGTTGAACTGGGGTAGTTGGTCGACAAATGGTCATAAAGTTTGGTGGTGTTATGAGATGGTTGTTGTGAAGCTCAAGACCCTAGGGTTTGAGTGCTATTTTGGAATGATACTACTTCTTTGGGAATCAAAATTTTGAAGAAATAAGGTCTATATTCCACTTCCTTATCTAGAAGATATGTTGTGGGAAAGTCTACTTGTACTATCAATGAGTCCCAAATAATTGTTGATATCATTGACGTCTGAGTAGAGGAATTACCTTAATGTTTTTTTTTATTTTGATTTCAGATAGGTAGGAGGGAAATAATGGATGTGGGACTATTTGACCTTCTATCTTTCCAATTTGTTTGGTTTGAACAATGATCTTGTGAATAATTATTTCTCAACTTTTTCTCCATTTTTTGAAGTATGGAAAGTGATAAGACAACACTTGGGCTGACTCAACAAGCATGGACTTATGTGACCTTCATGTGTATACGTAGGTTGTGAAATCATAACACCCAATCCATAGTTCCCAAATGTTTACTTTGATTAATGTACCTTGAAATCAAAGCCAAAATGTTTGGAAACCTTTAAGGAAAGATCCTTTCAAAGGGGTGCAAACATAAGGCTTCTCTCACAAGTGTGCACTAAATCAAAGGGTGTGTGGTTTAACCACCTCATTCAATATTTGTTTTGAATATATTTTTTTTCTTTAAATCAAACACATAATTTGATGTCAAATTGTTTTGAATGTAATGGGCCAAGTTTACCATAAATTAGAAATTACAACCCTATGGGATATAAACCATTCTCTTAGGTAGGTCTGCCTCATGCTCTGAAGAGATGATTTTACACGAAACTTATGGTGTAGGCCTATAGTTAGACATGGTGAGTAACTTATCGAAAGTAAATTCTAATGCACCACTTTCAAAGAATGTTTTTGGATAATAGGGTAGCTTCTAAAAAGATTTGGTTTTTAGTGATAACTATGAATGCAGAAATATGACACTCACCCATTGGCCGATTAAGGCTCTTTAACTGTTCTTGTTCCACTTAAGGTATGGGATTAGGTGCAGTCTATTGTCAACATGGCTTGTTGTTAAGTGCAATCTAATTCTAAATATACTATTTTCAAAATCTTTGGAATCAAATTGCACTTTTTTTTCATCTCCTTCAAAAACTAGTTTTTATCAGTAAACAACATTTTAAAGGAGTAATGCTCACCGTATACAACATAAATTTTTTTGTATGAAGGATAAAATTCTGATTTTTTTGAATTTAGATTTGTAACTATGATATCTAGCCAGTTCATTTGGTTTCATAGTATTTTATTGAACATTTTTTCCTTAATCAAGTTTCGAAGTCAAACCAATTACCATTCAGACATAGGTGGAGTGTATACAACATAACCTTTTTTGTATGTATCAAAATTAAATTTGTTTTTTTTAATGGATCAAGCACATCAATACCCAATCTAAACATATTTTTTAAAACTTAATTTTGATAATCTACTATTTTTCCACATGTGCATAACAAAGAGCTTGATTTTTCAGTGAAGAATCTACATTCACAAGAAATAAAAAATAAATATAATAATCAAATTATATTTATAAAATTATATTTTTTTGGAGGCTTATAATAAGGAATACATACTTACAAAAATTAAATTTTAAATGAACTCATTTGATCCCCCAAAAGGTAAATCAAAAGTGGTTTTTTATCAGCATTTTGATAGGTGTAAAGGAGACTCCGTTATAGGTATGGTTCAAAACTAACGAGGTTCTATCCAAGGGGGATTCGTCTAAGGTGGTTTGATCAAAACCTCTTCAATTGGAATCCTTTAAATGGAAATTTTCAAGGGTTAAATCATTATATTTTCTAAAAATATGTGATTTAAGAAAAAATTAGGATCTCCCAAAAAGTGTAAACTACTATTGTGGCAGCACCCCCAAACAAAAAATTCCTAACTTAGAAATCTTAAAATTTGGTTCATTTTAACAACACCCAATTCAAGTGTGAGTTTGTTGTTGTTCATTTTTAGAGCACCAAATGAAAGTTCCTAAGTTAAAAAAGCTTAAAATTTGTTTATTTTAATAGAACCAAAATCAAAATGTGAGTTTGTTGTGTATTTTTAGAGCACTAAAATGAAAGTTTTCTAAGTTAATTAAAAGTAACTCAAAAACTGGGACCGATCATCTTCCCTACAATAAACATGTTAAAGTTATTGGAATCATGCATCAAATTTGTCAAATCCTTCTTACAAATCTAAAAACAAACAATAGTTAGAAAAATAACCTATTACAAGAGTGTAGGATCTATGCATTTGTCCATCAGAAGAACTACTTAGAAAAGGAAAGATAAATGCAAAAAAAAAGACAACTGCTCAGTTCCAGAAATAGTTGCTAAAATCCAGACAGACAAATTCTGAAAAAAGTGCAGTTCTTCTAACAACTGGATAGTTTTCTTGACAGAAAAATGCTCACACTTTTCGGACAAGTGCTCAGGTTTTCTGGACAGGCATGTTAAAACTTTGTCAGAAGAATTTCCGGGACCTACAGAAAAAGTGATTCAACTGAACATTAGAGGAGGGGATAAGTGTCCCACTAGTTGTGCCAAAATGTGTGAGGGTGAGAAAGGATGTTAGATTCTAATTCAAGAAGGATATGAAAGAAAATTGACAAAGAAATCTAATTTATAGCCAAAATGCACAAATCTAAAATCTAAAAAATCATACACATGCGAAATTGAACTATTCTATTGCAAACATGACGAGGAACCTACTAATTACCAAATTGAAAACAAAATATAACTTTTACCATCTTGTAGTGGAGTGTATTCACTTGATGTTGGATTGCTCTTATCACAGTGAAGCCTCCAAAGTTCATTTGCAAAGTGTGGATAAATGTTTGTTGTTTTTGGTTGATCAAAGAAAATGGTGAAGCTTTTTCTATGGTGTTCTTGACAACACTTCGTTGCTCAATGTATGCTGATTCTCCGATCCTTTTTTGTGAGGAGAGAGGTTTGTTATATAGAAAATGAGATTTGAAATGGATGATCAAGATCATTTTGAAGAATATCTAGATCAACGGTTGGAGTGTGTTGAGAGGATTTAAACATGAGAGAATCATGCAAAGTTGATGGATAATTTGTGTGATTGGGAAATAGATTGGCCAATTAGGGATGTGATAGATCAGTTAATAGAATAGATTGATCAGTTAAGTTTGTGATGGCTTAGTTAGGAATGTGAGGTCTTAGTTACTAGAATAGATTGTTTAGTTTAACAAATTAGATTGCTTAGTCAGTAATCATAATTTTCTCAATCAAAAAGTGGGCAAGGAATATGAATCAATTAATTAAATTAATTAATTCCTTTCTGGAGTTGAATGTGCAAATAAAGTTTGAATTTTGCAGACAAAGTTCCATTAGTTTGATTTGATTTTTGATAATTGATTTGAATAGTTTGATTTAATTATTCAAATTTTGGAGGGAAAGTGTTGTAATTAAATTATTATTTAATAATTTAATCCACTTAGGGGAATATGGTGATTTAGCGACGTAATTAAATAATTATCGTTATTTAATCAATCAAGATGAAATAAAGTGGGATTAGGACTTTATTAAATAAATAAGATCTATTTAATTGGTCAAAATGATGAAATGTGAATTAATCAAATAATGTTGTTTTATTTAATTAATAGAAGAATTAGGGTTTTTGGGACTTTATTAAATAACTTAAATTTATTTAATTTGTCTGAAATGATGAAAAAGTGAATTAATTAAATAATGTTGTATTATTCAATTAATAGAGGAAATAGGGTTTTTGATGTCATTTTGATGTGATGCAATGTGGTGTGATGCGGGAATGTTGCAGTATGATTTCAAGATGATCTGAGACATTACGAGATGATTTTGAGATGTTCCAAGGTAATTTTGAGATGTTTTGAGACATTACAGGAGGATTTTGAGCTATTTTAAGATGTTTTGGGATGATTCTAAGTTATTTTGAAGTGTTACAAGATGATTCCAAGTCATTCCAAAGTGTTACGAGATTATTCTAAGTCATTTCGAAGAGTTACAAGATGATTCTGAGTCATTTTGAAGTGTTACAGGATGATTTTGATTCATTTCAAAGTGTCACGAGATGATTCCAAGTCATTATGAAGTGTTAGGAGATAATTTTGAGTCATTCTGAAGTGTTAGGAGATGATTCCAACTCATTCCAAAGTGTTAGGAGATGATTCTAAGTCATTCTAAAGTGTTACAAGATGATTCTGAGTCCAACTAAAGTGTTACGGGGTGATTGGAGACGATGTTCTATATCATTTGATGTTGCTTGAGGTTGTTTGATGTTGTTCAATGATGTGTGATGTCATTCAATGTTTTTTTATGTCGTTCAATGTTGTTTGATGTTGTTCGGTGTTGTTTGATGTTGTTCAACGTTGTTTGATGTTGTTTGAGGTTGTGTGATTGGTGTCAAGTTAATTTTAAATGTCTACAAATGTAATGACTAACGAGACCAAGGAGAGGTTGGCCCTTCAAGGAATTAGATGTAATCCAACTATCTTGAAGATGGTTGATCGCTCCCTCATCAAGCCAGAAGGTATGATAGAAGATATAATTATTTCCATTGATTCTTGGGAGTATCCAATAGATTTTATGATTTTCTACCAAATATTAAGCTGGGGGGATACCCCTTAATTTTAGGTAGACCAGGGTTAGCTTCCCCTAATGCTTTCATTAATTGCAAGTATAGAAACATGTTGATTTCAAATGGGGAGCACACAAAGGAGTTAACATTGTATCTGTTGGTACTCAAAAATGCAAGTTTTAAACTCAAGAGTATGCTAGACTCTTACAACATTCTTGGACAACATACAAGGCTGATTATACAATAAAAACTTCTACTCTTTAGGTTCTGCTAGACCTAGGTGGGTGAACCTATATGAAATATGCAGATTTGGAATGAATTCCCTGCTAAACAGTCTACCCACAATGGCAATTACGAAAGGATAGACAAAAGAACACTACAATTACCTCCACTACACAAAAAAAGGTTTTGAATAATTTGTTTGTAATAAATTATCTACTATGGGATATGGCAGATCGGTGCCTTCCTTCTACTGGGCAATGGAGTCAAAAATGTTACAAATTACTTATAGATATTCCTCCCTGACATAATTTAAGTTGTTAGACACTCTATGGGATGAAGTTTTAATGACTGGAATATGAATTCATCAATTCATGACTGGAATTAATAGTGTTGAAATGTTTTCTTACTCAGCTCTCCTTCAACTATCCAACAAAAATCTCACAAACACTATGATTTACTTAAAGGAAATTTTAACTCTGACTTGCAGACATCAATAAATGAAATCATAAAAAGTGAAGAAATGCACTTTGAAGAATTAAAATATACTCGAAATTTGATTTCAAATGATCGAAAGACTCCAAATTGGAGAGAACTAATCAAAAATTTACAATTGTAATACCATCACAATAAAAACCAAAAAGGAATTTGGTCAAAAAATCATCTCCATTGCACTATTTCTAGAAGGTTTTTCTTACATTATTTTATTCCCAATTCCTGCCCTTGAAAAAATCTCCTTCTTTGTGACTAAGTTTTCTCAAACATTTATACAACACAACTCAACAGTCACAACCTTTCATTTTCAGTTACAGCCATTTGAATTTTATGACAGAGATAAAAATATTTAATTAAAATGCCTTTCAGAAAATTAAATATCTTATTACAATAGTTCAATCTTTTATTTTCCATTAATACCTTTTCCCACCTTTGATTTTAATTTTATCGGCACTTTATACTTGATGTTGCTTTTATCTTTATTTCCTCGTGGTTTTCATTGTTTTACCGCTCTACCGCGGGTTTGACTTTTCCACCCACGATTGCGCGGTGACTGGCTTTGGCGGTTATCTTCGTTGCTTACTGCATGACCACAGTCTTCTTTCTGACTCTCCTTCACCAACCACTACCTGCCCACCGTGGCCACCACGGTCATTATTCTAGTGGCTACGATAACACGGTAGCCATTAACTATCATCCTCGCTGCTAACTCACCGTTTACTGTGCCACCATGGTCTATGTCTTGACCGTGTGCGGTACTACGGTGAACCTTCAAACTACTTTCCCTCATCCATCTTGCTGCTTACTAACCCTTCAGTTGACCATTACCGCAATCACCATGGTCTCAGTTTTTACAACTACGGTATAGCGGTAACCGCTCACTGACTGTTTACCTCCAACCGCTAACTATTCACCGCAGTCACCGCGGTCTCCACTCGAACCTCTTGCGGTATCGCGGTGAGCCTCCTGTTTGCCTACTTGGTTGGTCAATGACCACCCACCATGCTACTGCTATATATGTTTAGACCGCACGTGGTGGCGCGGTAAACGTTTTATTCTCACCTGCTTACCACTATTGCCATATTGCAGGCCCATTGTGGGAGGCCGCGTAAGGTGGTAAAGACCATAAAAATGAAATATTAAGGCAGCAGTGTAAGGTATAAGGTGTATTAGCATTTTGGATGGCGAAAAGGATGATTTTTTCTTGATAAAAGATATGAAAATTTGATTTCAAGTGGGTAAAGACTTATGATTTTAATAAAGAATTATGGGAAAAAATTAGGATTTTTTATGGAATTTTTGGGTTCTAATAGTGGCTCCTATTGGGGATGAGTTAGTTTTCAAATCACTGCAAGAATCCAGAGTATCTTTGGCAGAGTAGACTGAGCTAATGATAGAAAAATGAAAGCCATGGCAGATGGAGGGAATGAATAGATGAATGATGGGAAAGATGGAGCAAATGATCCTAAACTACTGTACATGGAAAGGAAAGCAATGCCTTCAGAAAGGGGACTCTTGAGAATGTCCATGTATTGGAAAACCCAGACCCTTTAAAATTTCCTAAACTACTGTGCATGGAAATAGCATTTAAAGAGGGTTATTAAGAATTTTCCATGCACTGGCAATCCTTGACCCTCTGCTGATCCCTAAGAGAAGAAAAACTTTAGGAATTGCCCATGTATAGGCAATTCCTACTCCTCTTCAGACATGTTTTGCAGGAAATACGAATCCTCACCTCCTTTACTAGTTATCACAAAATGACCTAGCCATAAAGCTTCAAACTTACCATGCTTCCCCTTATCCTGACACCGAGCATTCCACATCAAAACCAAGACATCCTTTTCAAAATTTCTCTTTTTGGCCTTTTTATCAAAAAGATACTTCATTTGTGACTGCAACTTCACATTCTGCTTCTGAGCAACTCTTCTCACTTCATCAAGCTCTGCAAGTTGTTCCATTCTTTCCTCCTTTGGATCAGAAATATCCAAGTCTTCATGCAAAATAAAATTATATACTGGCAAAAGATTCTGCAATGGCATCCTAGCCTGTGTCCCATATACCAACTCAAATGGAGATTTTCCAGTTTCCCTTTTTACTTTAATTTTGTCTGCTCATATAGCCAATCTTAACTTCAAATCCCATGCCCTTTTGTTTGTATCCAACATCCTCCTTACTATCTTCAAAAGATTTTTATTACTTGACTCTGCTTGACCATTGGCTTGTGGATGATATGGGGTAGAATAAGAAATACTAATTCCATATGTTTTGCAAAAATATTTAAACTCATCTAATCTAAAACACATTCCATTATCTGTGATCAATTTGGTTGGAGTGCCAAACCTAGTCATAACATTCAACATCATGAAATTCACTACCACCTTGCTCATTGCTTGCCTAGTTGGAACAACCTCCACCCACTTAGTAAAATAATCAGTGGCCACTAATATCCATCTGTGCCCTCCACTTGATTTATCTTGTATTTCTCCAATGAAATCAACTCTCCATTGATGAAAAGGTGCTTCTACCTGCAAAGGTCTGAGTGACAATGCTCCCTAATGCCTCAGTTTTCCTGAAAATTTATGGCAAACCTCACACTTTCTCACATACGCAAAGGAATCATTGAATACCCTAGGCCAATAATAACCAGCCCTAAGAATCTTGTGTGCAGTAGTCTTAGTAGAATAATGGCCTCCACACATCCCTTCATGCATTTCTTTCAAAACATATTTTTCCTAGGATTCATCTAAGCATAACAACAATACACCATCGATATTTTTCCAGAATAAATCCCCTTTAATAAAAACATATTTAGAAGCCTACAACTTTAAATTCCTCCTTTGATTATCATTCAACCCTTCAGGGAACTTCATGTGTTTCACATAATGCATTAAATTTTTATACCATGGAGTATGCTCAATACTTGCTAGGATTTCACCCTTATCTTCCACATTGGAGATCTGGTTCGCTTTAATGTTTGTCTATGCCATCAGCCTAGCTAGACCCTGTCCTCTTACCAACTTGGTAATCTAAATCTCCATGTTAAATTCTTGAATTTTATTAATCCACCTGCATCGCTTCCCTATCATTTCTGTCTGTACTAGGATATCCTTCACAGCTACATGTGGGACATAAGCAAATACCTTAGCTCCAACAAGGTAAGGTCTAAAAGCCTTTTTTGCTTTGACCAGTGCATAAGCCTATTTTTCCATAATGTCATATTTCACTTCTGACCCCTGCAAAGATTTACTAAAAAAAGAAACAAGTTGCTCATAACCTTCATCATTCTTTTGTAACATAACAATAGCTATGGTATGGAATGAAGCAAAAGAAAAAATCTGAAAGGGCTTAGTAAAATCAGGAGATTTTAGGATAGGGGCTTCTTTGACGCTTCTTTTTATAGATACAAAGGCATCCATAGCTTCAATAGTCTAGTCCAATTTCTCTCCTTTTTTCAACATCTTAGATATAGGTTTAACAATCTCAGCAAAATTGGACACAAACCTCCTAAGAAAATTAATTTGGCCAAAGAATGACTAGATTGATTTGATAGTTTTAGGAATGGGAATTTTATCAATGGCCTCGACCCTTTCAAGATCTATCCTAACCCCATCTTTTGATACAATATGCCCCAAAAGTTTACCCTCTGTAACAACAACATGACACTTTTTAGGATTAAGACTTATACCATACTCCAAGGCTTTGATGAAGATCTTCTCTAAATTAGCAACATGATCCTCTTCCCTTTTGGAATAAGCAGTGAGGTCATCTTGATATATCACCATTATAGCATTTATAAGATCTGGAAATGCCACATCCATGGCTCTTTGAAAACTAGCTCCTGCATTTGTGAGACCAAATGGTATTCTTATATAGACATATGTTCCCCACGGTGTAGTGAATGTTGTCTTGTACTATTCAGACTCTTTGACTTTGACCTAGTTATAACCAAAAAATCCTTCCATCATTGACAATAGCTCACACCCTATTACTTTGTGCAATATCGCCTCCATGTTTGGAAGAGGATAATTATCTTTTATGGAAGCCACATTCAAATTTCTGAAATCTACACATAGTCTTATGTCCCCATTTTTCTTCCTGACTGGGACCAAATTTGAGACCCATGTTGAATGTCTAATGGTTTTTATGATACCTCCATCTCTAAACTTTGCTAGCTCCTCTTGCATTTTAGGTTCAAGAGTGGGGTTAATAGGCCTTTTCTTCTGTCTGAATGGCTTTGTGTCTAGCTTAAGTGGAATCTCATGCTGAAAAAGATCTCTATATGCCTTCAAATCCACATAAGACCAAGAAAACACATGCTTGTATTTTTTCAGCAATGTAATCAACATTCTCCTGATGGTTGGGCTTATTTTCTTTCCAATATAAACCCTCTTTGGTGCTAATTCAGTTCCCAAATTTATTTCTTCAATATCCTCTTTCTTAGCTGGTGTCTGCTTTATGAGGGAATGATCACTCCCATCATACACCCTCTCCAATGCCACAAGCCCTTTGGGAAGCTTGTTAGTTTTAAGCTGAAAAACTTCATTCCCAAACACAGTCTGTTTCCCATCCATTTCTTCCACAAAGGCATTGAAATCAATCTCCTATGCTTCATACTAATCTATACAATGAAGAAACTTCAAAAGGTCAATATCATCATCAAAAAATTTCCAACTATATATATTGTTAGGGACTGATGGTCTTGTTTTAAACTCAACTTGAGATACTCCTGCTCAAGTCATATCATCCTTCTTCAAGGCTACATTAGCCAAAAAATCAGCCATCAAGTTTTCAGATCTATCTATCCAATCAATTAAAAATGCATCAAATAGTTCCACTGTATCCCATACAACATTCCTATATTGTTTCAACCTCTTGTTCTTTTCAGCATACTTTGATATAATTTGTGACATAACCAATTCAAAATCTCCCAAAACAGACAACAACTTAATCTTGTGTTTGACAGCCATGTTCAAACCAATCAACAAAGCTTCATACTCAGCCACATTATTTGTACATTCAAAAGCCAACAAAAATGAATATTTAAATTTTGTACCTTCAGATGACATGAAAATTACTCTAGCTCCATTACCTTCTTGACTACAAGCCCCATCAAAGTACATTTTCCACACACCTTGCTGATTTCTAGAAACAAGTCTATCAATTGGGTCAGTACTCACTAGTTCTGGCTGAGATAATTCAACTCTGAAACTCTCCAAATCTACATCATAGAAGCAATTAAGTTATTCTTGAGGAACACACTCAACAATCTGATTCACCCTTGGTTCTCTATATAATTTCACCTCCTCACCATTAACTGGTATTGTGGCATATGATAAGTCAAATTGCACATTACCTCCAACTGTTGCAGTCCATTGTCTTGATAGAAGCATTCCAAACTAAGGAGGTGTATCAATCACAGTTATATCAATGTTATAAGTAGCTTGTGGGTAGGCTGCTAGTCTTACTTCTACATCTTTCATAATCTCCACTACTGGGATAGGCCTACTATACATAGCATAACATTTACCGCCCTCAATATCTATCCACATGCCAAGCTATTTCATTACCCCCATTGGCATAATATTCATAGAAGCCCCTGAATCTATCATGCAATTTCTTACCAATTTACCATTTATGAGCAAGGTAGTGAATAATGGATCAATTTGAGGTGCATTTATCAATGCATCACTTAAACAAACTTCTGCAACTTTTATCTTTCCTTTCTTATTAGTAATTCCAACATTTTCATTTTGTTCAAAATTTACATTTGGATTCCTCCCACTAGACATTAATTGAATAGCACTTTCCCTATACTCCTTAATTTTCATCATTTCAAGCAATGGGACAGACATTTTTAATTGAGATAAGGCTTGAATGAAATCAAAAGAAGTACCTTCAGTTCTGATAACCTTTTTTGATTTTGTCAACTCTCCTTTGTTTTCCTCTTTCTCCCTCCTTGATGTTTGATCCATTTGTTGTGTGTTCTTGGAGGATTCTTTCTTTTCTTCTTTGGGGATATATTTTTGTTCTTTTTTATCAGAGTGCTGATCATTTGTCTTCTTTGATATTTCATGGGACATCTTTTCACTTTTCAAGAATACTCCTCTTGGAACACCTTCATTTTCATTTACTGTCCTATTCCTTAGCCAATACTTGCTTTTAGCCTACTCAACTACTGCAATAGTCAATCTTTTAATTTCTTCATCATTTGGTCTCCTCCTATTTCCCCTATTAGGAAGATATGATGTGGCAAGAAGAGTTTGTTCATCATCACTTTCCCCATAATCAGAAAAAATTTCTTGTTCTGCCATGTGAACATTATATTTTTGATGACCAACACCATATCAATACCCTCCCTCTTCTGAAGATGAATATCCTTGCTTTGCTGAGTGGAGAATATGAGAAGTTAAATAAATGTTATTGTCTTCTTCATTATTGTTTTTTTCCATGTCTTTTCCTGGTATTGACTGAGCTACAACAAAATATTCTAAAGAATGTGGTAAGTCACAAACTAAGCACCAAGGACTATTATCAACCATGTATGTCCCTCTTTTCTTCAAAGGATCAAGTGTCTCTTTATTTTTGGTGCATCGATCACTGGCTTTCCATTTCTCCAATTTGTGTTATAAGGAATATCATGTAGCCTTGGCCTCTCATTCCTATATGTATTATCTTGTTTATTTGGAGGAGAATATTGGGGAACCCTTGGTTTATCCCTCTTGGTAATCATCCCTGTAGCTTTCCTATTGTTTTCAATGGTGAGTGTTATCCTTTGAGCTTCAACCAAATTTATGGGACCCCTATTCCTGAGCTCATAACCTGTCTTAGGATCAAAAGATTTTAAATTAATACTTAATGCAGTAGGATCAGCCAATTTAGATCTAAGAGGTCTCTTATTGTGCAATTTAGAAAACCTTTGGTTGAATTCATAGGCTAACTCATTTTGATGTTTCTAAATGGTGACTAACTCATGCAATGCAAACTCAAGTGCATATTGATTCCCATATTGCTCAAGAAATTGTTCATAAAACACATGAATAGAATTAATAGAAGCTATTGGTAGACTATTAAACCAATCTCTAGCATCTTCAATTAGTGACATCATAAACAATCTCATTTGTATATCTTCATACTGCATATCTAAATCTTGCATAAAAGCATTAAAACTCCTTAAATGCTCTTCAGCTGTAGTAGCACTGCTCCCTATGAATTTTGGGACCAAACTTCTCCAACTGTTATCCATAGGGTAAGGGCATATTTGTAATCCAACCAAGTCAAATTGCCTAATCATGGTTGCATATTGTGGAGGAGGATTTTGGTAGTACTGATGCTGGTACAATGGATTGTTATTTGCCACATATTGCTGACCTTGTGGGGGTATATGCTGTTGATAAGGAGGTGGTTGAACACCTTGATTTTGTGGTGGAACATTTTGATATCTACCTTGATTCCCTGGCTGATTTTGGTAGGCCTGTGAGGAATTTGATGGGCCTACATTATTGTTACCTTGCCTTTGAGGTGGCACATATTTTTACAGATTAGCCGTTTGAGTATTGATCTGCACTTTCCTCAATTTTAATTCTTCAAGTTCTCTAATTTCCTGGAGCCTCTGCTCATATTCTATTCTTTCCCTTTCCACTTCTTCTCTCATGTTCTAGTCTTGCATTTATTTCATCCCTAGCCATAAGTTCATAATTCTCCTCAGAGGCTGCTTCATAGCCAAGTCCATCCTGATCTTCTTCAAGAAATTTCATTTTCTAATCATATTCATGTTGTCTTCTTTCTCTCTCGGCTTCACATTCAGCCATGAATTCTTCAACCTTCTTAGGATCTAATTGATAAAAGGGATTCCTCTATTCCTCAGGAGTATGAGGTTCTCTGGAAGGGTTGCTTTCATTCACCAATGTTCCATAGGAATTGTGTATCTCCAGTGATGCTTTTGATGTTTTATTTTTGTATGATGATCCTATGTCATCGGTCACATTTTTACTTTATCATTCTTCTCTGCCCATTTATTTTTGGCATTAGTACCATCACCCTCTTTGTACAAAGACCTTCTTCCTTGCATTTTGGGAGCAATTGTGATAGTCTGAACTCTAGGAAAATTTATTTTTGATATATATTTCAATTTATCAGTCTCAATGTATTTGTTCATTCAGAGTCGCCACTCACTTTCCAAAAGTGAGAAAATCTGCAATCCTTTATTCCTAGTGGAGTCCTCTACAATGTACTGACTCTATGACAAGGCTCACATTTAGATTATTTCCCAGCAGAGTCGCCAAACTGCTGGTACTCAAAAATGCAGCTTTTAACCTCAAGAGTATGCCAAACTCTTACAACATTCTTGGACAACATACAAGGCTGATTATACAATCAAACCTTCTACTCTTTAGGTTCTGCTAGACCTAGGTGGGTGAACCTTTATGAAATATGCAGATTTGGAATGAATTCCTTGCTAAATAGTCTACCCACAATGGCAATTAGGAAAGGATAGACAAAAGAACACTACAATTACCTCCACTACACAAAAAAAGGTTTTGAATAATTTGTGTAAGAATAGGGAAAATCAAATAGTATTAGAGTAAGTGACAGCCAACACTTCTAAACTATTATCCCAATCTAAACAAGAGAATACAAATAAAGAGAGCAATCAAAATGAAAGCAAATGAAATAAAACACTCCCCTTTGAAGTTGATTCTTTCTCTTGTCTCTCCTATTTCTTCTTATGCCAATATTGCCCTCAGATTTGTTGATGAAGTTGTGCAAATACCTGCAAATAGTAAGCAAGAAAGTTCGAGATAATGACTATTAAATTGAGAGTGGAGGGGAAAAGTTGCTTTTATAGACAACCATTCGAATGGACGGAGGAGATTGATCTTCTGGAAAGATTCTAAGATCAACGGATGAGGACTCATGAGGGGGAAGTTACGAAATGGATGGCCAAGATCGAGTTTCTAGAAAGATGCCAAGATCTACGGTTGAGAATTGATGCAACCAGAATATGCCATGCATGGAAAAGATATGACGCCAACGGCTATGACGCCTGACTGCTATGACAGACATGCAGGACATGTAGACTATGACATGAAATAATGACAGGGAATCTTTGACCAAAATAGAGGGATAAATAATTTATTTTAAATTATTTATTCGAAAATGGAAGAGGATGACAAGTGGCAAATAAATAATTTATTTTAAATTATTTATTTGGAGGAAATGAAAAAGGAGATTTAATTAAATTCATAAATTTAATTAAAGGAAGAAATAGAAATTGAATATGGATAATTGATTAGGATCAATTATTTAAAGGAGAAGAATGACACATAATTAAATAATTTCGTTAATTATTTAATTATAGAAAAATAAAAGGTGAAACAATTATTATTATCTGACTATAGACATGTGATAAAAGATAAATAATTAAATAAATAATGATTTATTTAATTATTGAAGAAAGGGGTATTAGTGATGCAATTAAATAATTTTAATTGATCAAGATAGAAATGAAAAGGTGAATCAATTAAATAATTAAAAACTATTTAATTAATAAAGGAATATGATCGAACATAATAGAATAATTAAAATTATTCAATTATTGAAAGATGATGACTAGGAAAAATGATGCTCATAGACTTAGGACATTTTTCAGTGTCTACAATTTGTTTGTAATAAATTATTTACTCTGGGATATGGTAGATCAGTGGCTTCCTTCTACTGGGCAATGGAGTCAAAAATGTTACAAATTACTTATAGATATTCCTCCCTGATATAATTTAAGTTGTTAGACACTCTATGGGATGAAGTTTTAGTGACTGGCATATGAATTCATCAATTCATGACTATCATTGATAGTGTTGAAATATTTTCTTACTCAGCTCTCCTTCAACTATCCAGCAAAAATCTCACAAACACTATGATTTACTTAAAGGAAATTTTAACTCTAACTTGTAGACACCAATAAATGAAATCATACAAAGTGAAGAAATGCACTTTGAAGAATTAAAATATACTTGACATTTGAATTCAAATGATTGAAAGATTCCGAATTGGAGAGAACTAATCAGAAATTTACAATTGTAATACCATCACAATGAAAACTAGAAAGGAATTCGATCAAAAAATCATCTCCATTGCACTATTTCCAGAATATTTTTCTAACATTATTTTATTCCCAGTTCTTTCCCTCGAAAAAATCTCCCTCTTTGTGACTAATTTTTCTCAAACGTTTATACAAAACAACTAAATAGTCATGACCTTTCATTTTCAGTTACAACCGTTTGAATTTTATGACAAAGATAAAAATATTTAATTAGAATGCCTTTCGGAAAATTAAATATCTTATTACAATAGTTCAATCTTTGATTTTCCATTAATACCTTTTCCCACCTTTGATTTTAATTTTATGAGCACTTTATACTTGATGCTGCCTTTATCTTTATCTCCCCATGGTTTTCATTGTTTCATCGCTCTACCGTGGGTTTGACTTTTCCACCCATGGTTGCACAGTGACTGGCTTTGGTGGTTATCTTCGCTGCTTACCATGTGGCCATGGTCTTCTTTCTGATTCTTCTTCACCGACCGCTAATTTCCCACCACGGCCAGCATGATCATTATTCTAGCGGCTATGGTAACGCAGTAGCCACTAACCGTCATCCTCACTGCTAACTCATCGTTTACCACACTGCTGCGGTCTATGTCTTGACCATGCGGGGTACCGTGGTGAACCTTCAAACTGCTTTCCCTCATCTGTCTCACCACTTACTAGCCCTTTGGTTGAAAATTACCGCAATCACTGTAGTCTCAGTTTTTACAGCTAGAGTATAGCGGTAACCACTCACTGACTGTTTGCCTCCAACCACTAACTATTCACCACAGTCATCGCGATGTCCACTCGAACCTCCTATAGTACCATGGTGAGCCTCCTATCTACCTACTTGACCGGTCAATGGCCACCCTCCATGCTACCACGGTCTATGTTTAGATTGTGCATGATGGCACGGTAAACATTTTATGCTCACCTGCTAACCGCTATCGCCATACCGCAGGCCCATTGTGGGAGGCTACAGTAAGGTGGTGAAGAACATAAAAATGAAATATTAAGGCAGTGGTGTAAGGTATAAGGTGTATTAGCATTTTGGATGGTGAAAAGGATGATTTTTTCATGACAAAATATTTGAAAATTTGATTTCAAGCGGGTAAAGACTTATGATTTTAATAAAGAATTATGGGAAAAACTTAGGATTTTTTATGGAATTTCTAAGTTCTAACAGTATCCTCTAGCACAACCATTGTTGGAAATGGAGGATCCTTTGTGGATTGATAGTGACTTAGAAGAGTCTCTACCTATTTTGACAATAGATCAAAGTAGGGAATTTGAAGATATTTCAGAAGACACTATTATCAATCATTTATTACAAAATCTTTATTTTGTTGATAATGATCTTGAGACAATGATTTTTCCTATGGGCATAAGTGATAATTTCCCATTTGGAAATTTTGTGTTAGTAGGTAGTTCATAGTCCATTCAACACTTTATTACTTTGCATCAATTATTACCACATGATTAAATATACAATCTATTTTTGATATTTGGAAATACTAACCCATCTTCGTATAATTCATAATTACTTGTCGTAGATAACCTTGTACAGTCCCAAGTTATTGAAATCTTACCTAGTAAAAAACTTAACATCAATCCTAGTTTGAATGCCTCCTAATTAAAATAACTAATTGAGATGTTGTGTTCCCACAAAGAAACCTTTTCTTGGGATTATCAAGACATGAGAGGTATTCATCTTGCTGCTTGTACACACCATATCTATATAGAAGAAGGGATTATGCCTATGTGACAACCCTAGAGAAGGTTAAACCCAATCTTATGAGAAATAGTTAAGGAATAAATTTAGAAGTTGTTTAAGGTAGTATTTATCTACCCTATATCAAATAGCCAATGGGTGTCCCCACTTCTAGTAGTACCTAAAAAGAATGGAAAGTGGTGAATATGTGTCGATTATAGGGCTCTTAACAAGGCTACCAAGAAAGACCATTTCCAACTTCCTTTCATTGACCAAGTCTTATACAACTTAGTTGGGAAAAAGTTATTTTCCTTTCTTGATGGGTTCAGTGGGTATAACCAAATTTGTATTACCCCGAAAGACCAAGATTAAACTACTTTAACCTACCCTTGGGGAACATTTTCCTATAATGTCTTACCTTGTAGATTGTGTAATGCACCTGCAACTTTCCAACAAGTTGTTTTAAGTATTTTTGTTGATTTAATTCATGATTGTGTAGAAGTGTATATGGATGAATTTACTCTTTATGGTAACACATATGATGATGCTAAGGAAAATATTGAGAGAGTTCTTAAGCGATGTGTTGATACTAATATTTGTGTAAGTCATGAAAAATGTCATATCTTAATGATTGAAGGAATTGTTTTGGGTCACTATATTTTTCAAAAAGGAATTGAGGTGGATCTAAAAAAGATATAGATTATTCAAGACTTGCCTATACCTACTTGGCCAAAGGATGTGCATAGTGTCCTAGGACATGTTGGTTATTACAGGATGTTTATTCAAAATTTTATCAAGATTGTCTCACCTCTCTTTGCACTGCTTTGGAAATATGTAGAGTTTGTATGGACACCAGAATGCTAGCAGGTGTTTGAGGAAAAAAAAAGTAGGTTGATAACTACACCTATTCTATGAGGACGCAATTGGGAACTACCATTCCATATACATACAAACACATTAGATACTTCTATGGGAGCTGTCCTCAGACAAACATCAGACACTTTCTTTTACTCTATTTACTATATCAATAAGAATTTCATTCATGTTGTGGTAAACTATACTATTATTGAAAGATAATTCTTGGTTGTAGTTTATGCAATAAATAAATTTTACCTACCCACTCTAATGAAATGACTTTACACCCTCAGTTATCCATAGAACCATTTGAAAATTGGAGATTATATTTTGTAGGGCCCATTAATCCTCCTTAGAAAAAAGAATATATCTTGGTTTGTACAAATTATGTCACTAAATGGGTAGAGGTAGTAGCCTTAAAGCATGTTAGGGATACTAAGGTCCCTAAGGTTTCTAACTACTTATATTTTGAGATTTTTACCAGGTATGACATGTCTCATGAAATTGTCACTGACTAGGGAAAAAAGT
Source organism: Sequoiadendron giganteum (assembly GCA_007115665.2). Classification (NCBI taxonomy): domain Eukaryota; kingdom Viridiplantae; phylum Streptophyta; class Pinopsida; order Cupressales; family Cupressaceae; genus Sequoiadendron; species Sequoiadendron giganteum. Next base: position 392,420,378 of record CM021104.1, on the reverse strand, counting down.
TCACTTCCAACTTGATTGCAACATTGGTATGATAATATGAAATTAAGCATCAAAAGTCTTCCCCATATCATCAACAAGCCAATGGGAAAGTGGAGGTAACCAACTGAGAATTGGAAAATATTATCATGAAGATAATAGCATTGCACAAGAAAGACTAGGTAGAAAGGCTTCTCAAATTAGTTTGGGCATATCACACAAATTGGAAGACAACCATAGGGCTGCCACCATATGATCTTGTTTATGGCAAGAAGGTTGTCTTGAAAATTGAATTCAAAGTGAAGACTCTACACACTTCCTTACAACATGTAATGAATCTTAGTGAAGTAAAAAAGGAGAGACTTTCTCAACTCCATTCACTTGATGAAATATGTCAAGAGGCTCTTTTCCATTCAAAAGTGGTACATAATCAAAGAATGCAATGGAATGACCACTTAATTTGGTCATTAACATTCCAACTCAAGGATTAGGCATTACTTTATGACTCCCTATTCTAGGAATTCAAAGGGAAGCTCCACACCTGCTAGCTCAGTCCCTATAAAATTCAAACTATGAATGATTATAGTGTTGTTCGACTGTGTACTATGGATTTTGAACGTATGACTCTTTTTGTTAATGAGCGTCATTTGAAGCACTACAAATGGCCCCTTTTGAAAGAAACATTTGCTTGTATTGTGATGGAGGTGTTGGTGTTTAAAATACAATACACTTTAGGAAGACTCTAGAAGATAGCCAACCTTTGTCACTAATAATCTTAAAGATGAATGTCCAATTCGATGGGTAAAGGTCCTCAAACCTCTAACCCCTGCACTTTAGGCTCTGTGGAACCAGGGAGGGTATTTCCTGATTGTATTCACAAGAATCATGCTACAATGATGAACACTTCTACACAAATATGTTCCTTCCTAATGCAAACAAACCTAATTTAGTGAAAGTATGGTCAAACTTTACATAAATAATCATTTATCTGCTAGGAACAAGGCTACATTTCAGAATTGTATCTCAGAACCGATATAATTTGATTTAACATTGTCGTCATTATGAATCCATGGCTAGGTACTTTAGGTACATTGGATTACAAGAATTTACAACAAATAGATCAGTTTCTTATCAATTGGGAATGAAGTCTAGTATGTGAAAATCAATAATGCACGAATTAATTAACCATGAAATAAGTGGCCTATCTTCATATTGCCTTATGTTATGAAGACTTATAATTCCTAAAATAAGACTTCTTATTAGAATCCTGAGCAATTACTTACATACCTACAACTCCCTTCAAGTATTTTAATTAACCCCTTGAGATAAAACAAGAATAACAATAACAATTGAAGAAAAATGAAGAAACACTTGGTTTTTCCATTTATAATATGTAATAGTTGTGTACAAGAGAGTACATGCTTCAGTTTTGCAAAAAAAAATTGATATAAGGAATCCATACAAAATTGGTACCCAAGACAACATTCTAGCCTATTCATTCTACCTTCTACGTTGCTTTTAGTTTTCTATATCCTACTTAAGCCTTTCTAGATTCAAAATATGACCCTTTATAATGAGCCCTGAAATCTCTTTTGTAGACCAACGAAGCAACAAGAAAAGGGCTCATTACAGTTACATTTCAATAATTTTGATGTAATTTCATTTCATAGGGTTCTGCTCCCGAATCATTATATTTCATAATTTACACCACGGAATAGAAAAAAGGAAAAAGGAAAATAAGCACCAAACTGCTTTGTCAAAGATGCCACATAAGCCTTCCAAAAGGCATCATTACCAAAATCCACACTTCACCCAAAATTGAGAAGAGTCACCATCACCACCAGCAACCAAAACCCTTAAAGCAGCCATGTAGGAAGTACACATCACAACACCCAGGGACCAAACACAAGCAAGAAAAGTAACATGGGTGTCAGCCAGCCTTGTTAGCCGCTGAGTGAACACCATCTCCAGGCTTCTTCATAGAGAGTGGAGTTGCAACTACCACATCATCATCTGAGTCAGTATATGGGACTAGGGAAAAAGGGCAATGGCTAGCACCGAGGCTAACTCCTTCACTTTCTTCTAAAGAGATATCAGTAATTATGACTAGAGATTTGAGCTTCTCTGAACAAACCCCAGGGTCTGCCTCTAGTCTCGTTAATTTTTTCACAAACACTATAGACCCTTTCCCTTTAACTTTGATCAATTTTTTGGAGCAAGTCCTCTTCCAAAGATTTTAAGCACTTTTGACAACATACACCTCGACTCTTCTATGAGAAGTCCTATCTTCCTATTGAATAACTAGTGCTTCTGCCACCATATGTTTCACCTTTGGCTCATAATCCAATGGCTCCTATAGACTTGACCTCCTTCACCTGAAAAACTGGCACAGCAAAGGAACTTGTTCAACTCATTTTACATTTGACACCTACCCAATGCTAATTATGTAAGGAGAAAAAAAACTACAATCCCCAAAATACCCCTATGTGTAAACACTATGAACCCCACAAGCACCAGACATAGAATATATCACCAAAATGTAGCAAGAACACCATACGCATCACTACAGCAATACGCCACCTCGGTGAGAACTTCTTAGGAAAAAAAAAATTCACCTCAATACCTATGAGAGCTAACCATAGGCACCGATGAATGCAGATGAGCAAATGAGCTGCAAAAAAATCCTCATTAAATAGAGGAAATGAATGCATGCTACAATTAATGGCCATCCTGGTTCACTCACATGAGTGAAAAATCAATCATTTGCATGTCACATCTCAGTCGTTGATCACCAAGGATTTAAAACTCGATCAACAAGGATCATTAAGGATTACCAATTTCTTTATCAGTCATACTTAGAAATAGTGAGGAGATGATTTAAAACTACCACATACTCAACTGCATCCTAATTCCATCATCCTTGACATGTGTGCCATCAATCTTGAAAATCATGGGAAAATTTGGGCCACAAACTAGAGTTCATTGCCCATCACGCGTTCATCATTCTCATAAGATTCCCATCACGCAATAGCATCAAGGCCAATGAAGAGACACTAACCATCGATTTCAAGCTTAGAAGCCTCCTGACCATAGGTGACCACTTGAATCACTCATCGCATGTTGATATCCATCTCAACAATCCCAACCCATGACAAAATAAGCTCATGTGATGGGGAGGAACTCATCCCATCGGTGGTCATGGGTTCACCCTCAAAATGTAAAGGACAAGAGGTGATAATAGGGATGCAAGCAATTCCAACCGCAACAAAAACTTTGGTCACCACAGACATCTTTTCTTGCACGTTCATCCTCCTTAGACTGACGCCAACTAGCGAAGCCATATTTCCCAATGATGGGAAATCACTTTTATATCGGTGGTTGTGGGTTCCGTTGTAATATACACAAGACAACTGGTGATAGATAGAGGGGCAGCGATGGGTTACAAGATTAACTACATTTCTCATTGGGTGTTACTCCCCATCGGTGGAAAATGAACACGTGAGGGACCAAGGGCGGCCAACCAGAAGGAAATAAAAGATCATCGCTCATCGTGGGTTGCACATGGGAATTTAAAACTGAACTGATGATGGGTGATATAACATTCAAGGCCTGAATTAAGGAATGTTTGAAGCATGTGGGAAAAAGTTAGTTTTAAAAGGGGGCCACCTAGCCATGATGGGAAGGGAGACAAGGGGGGTGGTAAGAACACAAGACTTAAAGCCATGATAGATTATGAAATGATAAAAAACCGAATATAACCGGTCAACTTAAAATTAGAAGCACAAAGATCAAACAAGGCTACAAGCATGAATAACTTGTAAAACCCCAAACCTAGTGACAAACAAGACAGTAATTACCAAGGTTTGATCACAAAAAATTAGTAGAACCAAGAAAATTTTATGGGTTCCACCAGTGGCTCTGACTGGGGATGCATGCCTCCCGCAGGCATAGCAATATCTTAGAATCTTAGGTAGAAGCAGACCAAAATCCAAATCAATTGGGTGCTTCTGAACAACTCTTGTACATAGTTCATCCTTTAAAATTTCTAATTTGGTTTGGTGGCCCCAAGCCACCTAAATGAAAAGGACAATCAATTATTTCCACTATCGAAAACCTTGTCCTGTTTCACTTGCAATGGGCACACAAGAGAGTTGAACATTCTAGGACAATCATCATTATTATAATTGGTATTCTTAATTCCATCTAGTATACTACTCTCCCTTTCATCAACTAGCTAGACCAAGCTCTTATCAGACTAAATTGGAGCAGTAAAACATTCACAATTCACCTGGCTACAAATTCAGACATCATATCCCATTTTCAAGTCAAATTGGAAACTTTCATACATACATTTATGCATATTGGACTCAACCTTTGTGATGCCAAAAATAAATTATTCATATTCAATAATATCCTCCTTATAGTTGGGGTGAGTGTTGTCATTATTTGGTGGGAACAATTTGGTGATAAGATCCAAGAGTTGAGGGGTATCTACAAAAAATTGAGTGCACATTCATATTGGTTAACATCACATGCAAAGATATCCACTCTTTAATTTCTCTTTGGCCAAATTAAGCAACCCTACCATATCCACATGATCTGAAGGCTCATCACCATGTACTTGCTTGGTATCACATAATAGGACCAACACTAAATCCATAACCTGATTACCCATAGATAAGCTTCTCCTTGTACTAGGGTGTACACCATCTTCTTCACTATGGAAGGATATTATTTTAGTCATTGTTGCACTGCCACTATCTTGAATATCCTCACCAGTTGTGGTATTATATGCAATGTCATCATCAAAAGAAATAATATTCCCGACATTATTCTACTCACTACCAATATTAATACCAGTATTCTTATTGCTGCACCCCTCTGATGATCGAGAAGCTGATACATCCAGGAAACCTCAGTGAGGAAATAATCAAAATCATTAATACCATTCAGACTTTTACTTTCTATCATATCATTTGTACCATCTCCAATATCCTTACAAGACACATCTGCCAATACATCATCAGAATTTGCAATAAACAATGGGTTATTCCTACACCAATCAAATTACTTCCTATCACCTCATCTACTAGATACAGGAGGTTCTGACATATCCTCATTTTAGACACATCTATCCCTATCCCCCTAGCATGTGGATCACAACCCTCGATGTAATAGTCCTTGGAAGTGCAAAAAGGGATCCTCTCAGAATCCTCCTCATCACTTGTACTCAAAATTATGGATCCACATTCTGAAAATTCATCACATGAATAAAATTGTTCATCTTCAATCATTTGTGCCCCTCAAGACTACCAACATATCCTCTACTCGAGGCCATATATTCTATGTATACCTCATAAGATGATTTATAACCAGCATAACATAGCTCTAAATCTAATTCATCACCAAATGAACCATTGGTTTCTACATCATGATCTCTAGTTAGACCAAAATGTGGTGCCCTCCCCTGCTTCTATCCATTTTCAATAACATGCCAAGCGTGGAAATCATTCATTACCTCATTATCTTTAGGATGTTCCTCAACAACCATATTACTTGTAAAACAAAAAACATGATCAACCAATGGTTCATGCTCTAGCACATCATCTTGGCCCAATTACAAAAAATCTAGGTCCTCTTGGTAATGGGCCTCATCAGTAACATTTTGAGGTGACACTTGTCTAGTATATTCATCATGGGCTCCCTCAACAACCCTTATCCAATCAATGACTTGGCACAAGGCATGAGGCTTCAATTCCTCTAGTAAGGCACTTAATCTAGACTGATACAATTCACAAAATAAATCAATGCACATTGGGATATTAGGTCTAACATTCTTAGGTATTTTGAACAATGCATCAGTGAATCTAGAGAAAAGATGGTTAGGATATTCCCCTTCATGACTTTGTAGATCACACAACCTCTTAATTGCAATTACTTGGTCAATTTTGCTACATATAGGCACACATTCTCCTTCAGGTTCATCATGATCTTCTTATGGTGTTGATGAAGAACTTGGAACAACAAGAATCGCATCCCCTCACCTTAAATCTCGATTGATTGATTTATCAACTATAGTAGTATAGGGAATGCTAGGATATTCAACACAAATATTAAAGAATCCCTTCATCATTGAGTATTTCAAATTATTTTCAATGTCTATGGAAATGTGATATGCTTGGTGTAATGTTGTGGGTTCTTTGTCTCTCAATAAGTAGCTCATATTTTTATCAAATGCACCTAAATACATGACCAAATATTCAACATCATTTGGTCTTATGTGTTCAGGGATCTCTCTTATTACCTTTGAAAACATAAGATTAAAAGAGGGAACCAATTCATTCTCACCTTTCTCCATTTCCATAAATTTCTGCCTGACCAGGACTGGGTCAATCCTTTCTCCAAATTATTCCATGAATACTAGTTTGCACTCTCTCCATGAGTGTACTGAGGATGCAAGTAGGTAGAGAACCAATCTCTTGCATCTCCTTTTAAGGATTGAAAAAAATATCATAACTACATCTTCAAAGACCACCTCATAATCTCCCATCACATCAACAAACTCTTGTAGATGTTGATTTGCTGACTTAGTCTATTCACCTTTGAATTTTGATATCTTATCCATAATCTTATGTGGTACAACATTTGGGTGACCAAAAATGCCACTAAAAACTAAGGCATTGCACCTTTCACTATTAAAACATCCCTAATATGAAAGGGTGGGACCATTACTTAAATATTCATCAGAAAACATGGTTTGAAGAGGCATCTTCTTGTACCTTTGCAAACTTTGTCAAATATTTCACAAGGGACATTCAAATTCTTCTTATAAAATGAAATCTCAAACCTCTTTTTTCATGAGCTCTGTATACTACTTTCTTAAGATCAAGATTTACATGTTCCTTCCATAATAATCTATAATCCCACATTATTCCTCTGGAAACAGGCAAAGTTCAACTATTCTTCCCTTAACTAGTGCCATTTCACTTAATTGGGAACCATTTACATCTTGAAAGAATTCTCACAGTTTTCTCACAAATATGATCAATTTTTTTTTTAACAACATGAAAATACCTGGCCCTTTTGTAGCATTCACCTAGCTTTGTCTTTAAGCTTGTGGATCTGGAACTTTAGTATGTCATTTCTTAGGTTCTTTTGTCAAATTCACCATCTCTAATTGAGAGGAATAAACTTCAAACAAGATGAAGTTTCTTATCACATGAGAACGTTATGGATCTAACTCCTTAGCGAAGTCACTTTCAGATCCTTTGATTTTTCCACAACCAAATCTTTGACCAGCCTCAAGAATTCTTCAAAGTGTGAAAAAAATACTCACACTATTTACAACATTTGAATCTATGATACAAGGATCTACATCTGGAGAAAAGAAATTAGCTCCCCAGTAGAGTCGCCATTCAGTTGGTGTTTGAAATCCAGTACACCTTAGGAAGGCTCTAGAAGGTAGCCAACCTTCATCACTAAGAATCCTAAAGATGAATTTCCAACTCGATGGGTAAAGGTCCTTAAACCTCTAACCCCTACACTTTAGGCTCTGTGAAACCAAGGAGGGTATTTCCTGATTGTTTTCACAAGAATCCTGCTACAATGATGAACACTTCTACACAGATATGTTCCTTTCTCATGTAAACAAACCTCATTTAGCAAAATTATGGCCGACCTTTACACAAATAATCATTTATCTGCTAGGAACAAGGGTACATTTTTAACTTGTATCTCATAACTATTATAATTTGATTTAACATTGTCATCATTATGAATCCATGGCTAGGTACTTTAGGTACATTGGATTACAAGAATTTACAACAAACAAACTAGTGTCTTGTCAATTGGGAACAAAGTCTAGTATATGACAATCAGTAATGCATGAATTAATTAACCATGAAATAAGTGGCCTATCTTCATAATGTCTTATGTTTTGAAGAATCACAGTTCCTAAAACAAGACTTCTTATCAAAATCTTGAGCAATTACTTACACACCTACAATTCCCTTCAAGTATTTTAATTAACAACATTCACCTCATCTCTTCTACGAGCAGTCCTCTCTACCTTCAGAATAATTGGTGCTTTTGCCACCATAGGTTTCACCTCTACCTTATAAGCCAATGGCTCCTACAAAATTAACCTCCATAACCTGCAAACTAGAACAAAAAAGGAACTTGGTCAACTAATTTTACATTCAACACCAACCCAACGCTAATTTTGTAAGGAGAAAAATAGCTAAAATCCACAAAATACCCCTATGTGCACACTATGAACCCCACAAGCACCATACACATAAGAGATCACCAAAACATAGAAAGAAAACCATATGCATCACTAAATCAATATGCCACCTTGGTGAGAACTTCTTAGGCAACAATTTTGTCACCTTAGCACCCATGAGAGTTAACCATAGGTGCTAATGAATGTAGAAGATAAAATTAACTGCAAAAAATCCTCATTAAATAGAGGAAATGAAGGCATGCTACAATTAATGGTCATCTTGGTTCGCTTGCATGAGTGAAAAATCAATCATCTGCATGTCACATCTTAGTCATTGGTCGCCAAGGATTTAAAACTTGATCAACGAAGATCATCAAGGATCACCACTTCCTTTATCAGTAATACTTAGAAACAACAAGGAGATGCTTTAAAACTACAACATACTCAACCACATCCTAATTCCATCATCCTTGACATGCGTGCCATCAATCCCAAAAATCATAGGAAAATCTGGGCCACAAACTAGAATTCATCTTTGATCGTGCATTCATCCTTCTCATAAGATTCCTATCACGTCATAGCATCAAGCCCACCGATGAGACACCAACCATCGATTTCAGGCTTAGAAGGATCTTGACCATAGGTGATCGCTTGCATCACTCATCACATGTTGATATTCATCCCAACAATCCCAACCCATGATGGAACAAGCTCGCATGATTGGGAGGAACTCATCCCATTGATGGTCATGGGTTCACCCTCAAAATGCAAAGGATGATAGGAGATAATAGGGACACCAACAATGCCAACCACAACAAAAACTTTGGCCACCACAAACATCCTTTGTCATGCATCATGTGTTCATCCTGTTGGCATATGGCCTATAATTGTTGTCATTGATGGCAACCATGACAACCTTGGCAACCTATGTTCAGCATCCCATCTACAATTTAGTTTTAGTATCTACCAGCTGAATAGGGTGAAGAACAAGGCATCTGATTATAATTATAAAATTTGATCTGCATATCTCACCAGACTATTATTTTGTGTTGTGGACCCCATGCAATGGATTGTTGATGCTTGGAATACCTTGGTGAAGGATTTATCTAATGCGTATTCATTGGTACATGATCTAGGAGATCCGGTGCACTTTTCTACTGATTATCTAGGCTAAAAAGTTGACCTCGCGAATATAGTAATCATGGATGTATAAGGAGTAATTAATTAAATGATTTCATGCTTGATTATTTTTTGTTTAGGTCCTCTCTTTTTCTTAACCAACTTTGGAGGATGCGCATAAATATTTAGTGGTGGATCTGGCTGACAAGTTGAAAAAAACTTAATGTTTTATAAAGTTGATTGATGGATGAATAAATCTTTGGTAGCGTATATATATATGAGATCGGTTTTATTATTTGGTGTGCGTCATATGAAAAGGAAGTATGCGAATATGAGTATAATGAAAAAATCAAAAGAGTAATAGTGTGGATGTTGGATTTGTGATATGAATTGAAGAGAAGAGAAGAGCAGAGTAGAGTGAAGAGAAAAATCAGTCTACAGCTCCAGAATTCAATCTATGTGCTTCATCAGAACTGTAACCTGGCATAAATAGATGCTATCATCTCAGTTCAATCTTTAGATGGTTTTAATCTAAACTTTTGTAAGGCAGTGAGCCTTCCCTTTTGAGTAGTGAGCTCTAGGAAGTGTGCCTGAATGCAAGTGTATTCTCTTTTGTAAACATTTATATTTGAGTACTCAAATTGTGGATTAAAATCCATCGTGGTTTTTCCCCTAACAGGGTTTCCACACAAAATTTTTTGTTATAGTGTTATGAATGTTTCCTTTGAATGCTTGCATATTTATTTTAATATAATGACATAATGGTTTAAGTTTCAAAGTAATAAAAGTGAATATTTGTTGAACACTGATTCACCCCCCTCTTAGTGTTCCCTTGACTTCAACACATCCTCCTTAGATTGGTGCCAACCAGTGAAGCCATATTTCCGAACGATGGGAAATCACTTTTATATCAACGGTCGCAGGTTCCCCTATAATCTACACAAGACAATTGGTGATAGTTAGAGGGGCAGCGATGGGTTAAAATATTAACCACATCACTCATTGGGTGTTACTCCCCAGTGATGAAAAATCAACATGTGAGGGACCAAGGGCATGCACCAAAAGGAAACAAAAGAGAATCGCTCATCATGGGTTGCACATGGGAATTTAAAACTGAACCACTGATGGGCGATACAAAATTCAAGGCCTGACTTAAGGAATGTTTGAAGGACATGGGGAAAATTTGTTTTTAAAAGTGGGCCACCCAGCCACAATGTGAAAGGAGCCAAGGGGGCGGTAAGAACACGGGACTTAAAGCCATGATAGATTATGAAATGATCAGAAACTGGATACAACCGGTCAACTCAAAATTAGAAGCACAAAGACCAAACTAGGCTGCAAGCGTGAATAACTTGTAAATCCCCAACCCTAGTGACGAACAAGACAATAATTATCAGGGTTTGATCATAAAAATTCAGTGGAACCAGGAAAATTTTAGGGGTTCCACCAGGAGGAACTGACCCTTGTTCCCCTCACTTCTTCTGAATAATGGTGTTAAAAAAAGAAATAAAAGATCTAATAGCATAAACCTTTGGGAATTTTTGGCCAATAAATGTTTGAAACCTAGTTTCCAATGGGCGTTAGCTATTCAATAATCTTAGAGGTGAAAACTAGTTTTCCAATGCCTCTAGGTTGTGATAGGGTGAAAACTAGGTCATTGATGATCTATCATTAAAAAAAAAGGGAATAAATGGTTCTTTTCATTTTTATGCCAGGAACCTAAGGGGAGGTCGATATTCTCGTCGCTATCTATTCTGTGGTGCGAGAGGATCGACGTTCTTTCTACTCCACTATCCTTTCAACCTTCATTCTTGATTATTTTCATCTCTAGTTTGGTTGACATTGATCGCAATTATTTTTCTAGATAGGCCCATTTTTCTTATGGACACTTGTGATTGGCACCCATTCCTTATGTTACTAGCACTCTTTGGGCATGAACTTCCTTTTTGTTCTAGTCTAACATCCTTTACATTTATCATCACTACTAGTTGTGTTGTCACTTCAATGCTTTGTTGTCCACCCTGTCAACATTATGACAATTCAATCCCATTGAAATAATTCACTATTGATGACTGAGCATCATTTCTCATGTATTTGATCCTTTGCTTGGCCTTTCATGATGAATCAAATTTTTCTTCTAGCGGTTCACGATTTCCACCTCAGCTCCATATGACATGACATGATTGACACTTCACATCAGTAGCAGTACTCTTTTACTCTTTACAAGTTTTATTTTTCTTTACATTTTTTTTAATTCTCTTATTTCTTGTGACAAATCGTGATATTCCCCGTGGAGGGTCCATCATTAAGCTGGGGGGTAAAATTGGTAAACTTATCTTATTAGATTATTTTATTGCTATTTGAACTCATCTATCATCTCCTCAGCGTTCACCACCCTACTTCATAATAGCAATTTTTTTTTTCTTGGATTCATCGTAATTGTCCATGTCTTTCACCATAAATCCAAATCCTCCTATTATGATTGCTAAATTTAAGATGCTTTTTCCCCGATTTGGTAAAACCAATCTTGTTTTCCTTCTAGGTAAGTTTTCTTTTATTGTTATTGTTACAATCATCTACTATTAAAACTTGTTAAGCTATTATCACACTTCTTGGCAAGGATTTCCCATGGCGAAGGATAAGAGACCTCGTTACAAACCTACCTCGGTGGAGGAGTTGTAGTCTCATGGAAATAAGGAAGTTTATGTAGTATTCAAAGAGGCCAAGTGGGATGTGTATTTCAAGAAGTTAAGGGGTTTCAATAAGAGGGTTGCTCAGGAATTTTCTTTGGGTTTTGATGGGAAAAAGGTTTCTATGTGAGGAATGGAATTTCCTCTTACTATTATAGTTGTGTCTGATGTCATAGTCTTTCCCTCAACATATGAGAATTATTTCCCCAATGACCCAAATAAAGTAATAGACTTGAGACCTCTACACATGACATTTCTAAAGAGGGGTGAGTCCATTTAAATAATGCATGGATGAGGAACTAAATTGGGTTCATTACTAGAAATTTGGAATGAGGTTGCCAGGTTTTTGATTCAGTATGTCACTTGTGAGGGAAGGTATGTTTACCTATACACTCAACATTCCAGATTGTTAACCCATTTAACATGGAATGAACCTGTAAATGTGCCTTATTTCCTACATTTCTCTCTACGTAGAATGAGTAATTTTTTTCAAAAAGGAAAAATGAATTCACTACCTCATCATGTTCTTATTCAATTTCTAGTCATCGATGCTGTGAAAAAGATTTCTCCCCCAAGTGACAAGAATTTTTTTGTTAACCTAGATGATGATACTAGCTCTAATGCCTCCAAAGATCCCTCGGATAAATCCTCCTTTGAGGATTTTGAAGAGGAAGAGAAAAACCTTGTCACACCTAAACGAAGTCCTGAGGAAATTTATGAACCTAGTAAAAACCCTTCAAAGAAACAAGCCACTAGGAAGTCACCTAGGAACTCCTTGAACATTAAAGAGATTGGAACTTCTAGTGGTAAGTCTTCTAGTGCCTTCGGTTCATCTGGTAAAACTACTAGGAGGAAACAAATTTTATCTGAGTGGTGTTCAAAAGAATTTGGTCTTGAGTCTCCATGTGATAAAAAGAGTAAGAGGGTTACCACTAGTCCTATCAATTGACTAGAAGACTTAGCCAATGTGGCGAGTCATATGGAAAACCCTAAAAATTTTGACATAGGCTTGGATGTTGAGATTTTGTCTAAATATTTGAAGAAGAAAGGAAAGGCAAGTAGGTAGCATAGAAGGGAAAAAAGGAAAACTACCCCTACACCAGGAAGAAAGAGGAAGGAAGCAATTATGTTTCTTCCTAACAACTCTAAATATTTTTCTAGTGAGTCCCTTGAAAAAAACCCTTAAGTGCACAAGGCTATGTTCCATCTACCTCACAAATTCCATCCCCACTGCATTGTAATGATGAGACCAATATAGAAATAGAGGATATAACTAAAACATGGTTGTTGCATGAGAACAAAGAAGCTAATGAGGCGATTGATGAAATTATGAACCGAATTATAAAAGGATAGTTTTTTAGAATTAATGGGGAAGAAGAAGAACTAGATACAAGGGAGGAAAACAGGTATGAGGACCCTCTCTCCCCATTGCATTAGTTTAATGAAGAGCCACTTAAGAATTTTATGGAGGAGTAGGGATTAGTGTATCCATGATACAAATAGGGCCAAAGACTAAGGGAACAAAATTGGATAATGAACCAGAACAAGTGGTATCCATAAACCCTATTGCTACTAATGCAAAGAAACAATACAGTTCCTTCTCCCTTGTTGAAAAATTTGGTGCAAAGAATCCAATGATAGTAAAGTATGTGGAATAGGGCAACGAAGAGAAATTCCCTGACCGAGAAGAGACAAAGGATGACACTAAGATGGATACAAGGGTTGAGATGGAGGTTGAAGGTGAAGATATTTTTAGGAGAATGAAATTCTCCTCAAACAAATTAATAATTTATAGAATTTATTTGAGCAATTATAAAAATAAAATAAACAATTATAGGATCATCTTCACCAAGCTAGTGCCAACTCTCAACTCCAAGAAAGTGAGATTCAAAAGCTAAAAATAGAATTGGAACTAGTAATAGCCTCCAGTGATGAGTATATGCTTGTTAGTGATCATGAGGTACAAATGGAAGAGTTGTAGCAACAATGGTCCCATGGGATTACCAATACCATTCAGAGTCTAACTAGGTTAACTTGGTTTGTAATTTTTCTCTCCTTGCATTGGGACATGAAACACTTTAAGCTAGGGGAAATGATGGGGGTCAAAGTGTTCCAACAATTTTACCCTTTGCTTTTCTTTTTCCTTTATATTTCCTGCCATCCTATCATCATTTGTCACATAAATTATAGTATTTAATGAAATTTAATAGGAAAATAAAATGAGTAAGAAAGTGCCAATATTGGTTGAAACACTAACTAATTTATGGCTGAATTGGAAGGAAGCACTCGAAAAACTACAAAGATGGTTGAGGATGTGCATAGGAGTAATCAAACTATTTTTGTCGATACTTATTTGGAAGCGAATTCTTGTTAAAAGCTATTTTATATTTTTGGTGAGCAGCTATTTTTTGAACATTAGTTTTTATCAAACTTGTATATTTTGTTGTTTATCAAACTTAATGGTTTTTGGGCCATACTCCATAAAAAAACCATGTGAAATTATTGGTGCTAACTCTAGTATAAATATCTACCAATCTAAAGACTTCAGATATATAGTTGTTAATATAATATTGTCTTGTTGTTCAAAGATCATTCAAAATTTGTTGTATGCACACATGTTTGTGTATAGTCATACAATTGCACCCCTCACAGTTTCCCGTACATTGTTGTATCTGCTTTAGTGTCTAGTTTCTTAGAATCTTGAGTAGGCTCATTTTATCCCTTGCATCAGCCTTTTTCCCTCTTAGGATGCTCCAACACCCCTTTTTAGCAGCTACCCTCGTGCGTCAACTTTTCATCAAACCTTGTGATTTTCTTGTTTGTGTCATGATGTTTCTTGACACTAGTGTGGAGCACACACGTCCGCATGGTGCACTAGAATCCTGTGACATTTCAATGTTCAAATGACCATTTTCATGCATGCTTTCCACTTGTCACCTCCTTTGGTTAGTGGTAACGGATCGAGATGCCCTAAAATGGCTCAAGAAGCTTCTTTTGCTTCATAAAATGCATTTCTTTTAATCCATTTGGGTCCTCTAAGTTATTCTAAGTACCTTTAGCTTCACTCTAGCTTCTTTCTAGCCTTCCATTTTTTCTAGCTTGTGCTTGGACAACTCCATATAGCTTGCTACAATAGAACCTTCAAGTTCTCTTGGAAACACTCTTTGCATCCCTTGGCTTTCACATGTGAAACCTCCCTTGCCTTGTGCTTGTGAGCATCTTGATATTTTACAAATCCTCTGTCTATTGCATATACATATCATGATTTCGGTTCTCCTCCTTGAGGAGGGTTTGCTTTTATCACCTCTTTTGTGATATTATCTCTCCTCCTCGAGTGGGGTTTTCTTTTATCACTCCTACTTTATGGTGTGGGTTCTACTCCGAAGTAGGTTTTTATTTCACCACATGCTCTATTTACTTAGTTTACACTCCTTTTCAAACTTGGATGTCCATGGAGGTGGGAACACCAAAAACATGGGTTTGACTGAGGAAAACCCCTATACAGGTCCAACAATTTCTCTAGATATCTCACTTGCAGGTATTGAATACATTCACATGTTGGAGGCTTCATCACTTGCACGGTTGTAAGAATTTCCTTTTCCTTCTTCTCCTTGTTTTTATAATTTCTATTTTAGTCTATTTCAACTTTTCCTACATTCTAGAAGTTCTCAATGATCAGATTAGAAGTAGTCACTTAGCCATTTTTTGTGATAAACTTTCTCTCATGTCCGTATGATATGCCAATGCACCTCTGGGATGCTAGCGTGCCACACTACCATCCTTTCACTGAGAGCTTGTTAGTTTGTCTAGAGAATCTCGGTGACCCGCTCTTTATGATTCTAAAACTCTCACCATTGTTCCTTGAGGTAGTTTAGCGCAGTTCACCCCCTGAGGCTTTCTAAGTGAAGAGAAATTGTGAGTAGTGAATCCCCCTTCTCTACATTTTGGTGAACCCGACGTGAAGAAGGTCTTTTTCAAAAACTAGGAATTTATTTACCCCTACTTGGTGGGGTCATAACTTTTGACTCACTACTTGAAATTCCACAATCAAATTTTAGGGACTGATGCAAGTTCCAAACCCAAATTCCGCTTCGGAGACCTCCGAAAATGCAAATTACTAAAACATAGAAAATACCAAAAAAATCGTAATGAATTTAATATCTCTTTTTATTAGTTGTGTATCTAATTTTGTTCAAAATGTTAAAGATGTTCCTTTTCATGCATTTGATAGTGACTTGGATTTACCCATGTCACTTGATATCTTTGATCCTTCTCATGAAAGTCCTCTAGCTTCGAAGGATATCTTGTTGCAAGAAGATGAAATAATTGATACCTTTCTTAACATTCCTTTACCTTCTCTTCATTCCAATGCACCCTCTTCTAGAGATGATGCATTTTTGATTGATGAATCTCTTACTCATTCTAGTGCACTCTCTTCTAGGGACGTTGCATTTGTGAATGATGAATTTCTTATCTATCCTAATGTACTCTCCTCTAGAGATGATGCATTAGCGCATGATGGATCTCCTCCCTCATTTGATCCTATTTGGATCGATGTTGAGAATATTTATGGAAATGATTATTCAAATAGTTGCGATGATTTTGTAAATGTAATCTATGTCTCCACTACCCTTAAAATACCTAAGAGATTGGTTATTTACATGACTCTAGCTAGTCCTTCTCCTAATAGGGTTTGTTCTATCGATGGTGTTCCATTTGATAATGATTCTCATGACCTTTCTAAGGCTCCCTCTTATAGAATGGTAGCCCGTACCTATGATACTAGAATGAATAAACCACCAAACCTTCCTCAAGCACCTAAACCTACAACTAAAGCACTTGGTGATAACAGTCTTGTCGAGCAACCCCGTGTTACTCCAGCTAAGATCTCACTATGTGAATTGCTTCAGTCTATTCTGGTTTATCAAGGTATGCTTTAGTAAGCCTTGTGAAATATCCTCTTGTATTCTTCTTCTAGGCTGGTAGATGCTGATGTGTTGATAGCTCATATACGTGTTGATTCACCGAAAATTGTGTTCTATCTACAAGAACTCCCACCTTCGGAAGAAAAAAAGCAAGAAAACACTTTAATGATTATAGTTAATATTAATAATATCAGCATTAGATGTACTCTTGTTGACGTCGGTTTGACACTCAATGTATGCAACATTGATCTATTGCCTAAGATTAATATTGATCCATCTTCTCTTAATACTTCTTCTATTGACATTCATGGGTTCGATAATATTGGGAGACAAACTCTACGTATGATAGTATCACCTTTGCATCTTAGACCTATTATTGTACCCACTCTTGCATATGTTATGTCAAAAAATTTACCTTATAACCTTCTTCTAGGTAGACCGTGGATTCATGATATGGGTGCAGTCTCGTCTACCTTGCATAAATCTATTAAGTTCATTTGTAATAATCGAGTAGTCACAGTTAAGGTTGACCCTGATGCTATGAACTTATATGAAATGGAAGTTGTTGGTCAGGTCTCAACTATGCCTACTCTTATTCCTCTAGTGCCTTCCAATGTGTCAATGTTTACTCCAGCAATACCTACTACAAAGGATACTCTTGAGGTAGATGTCCCTAAAGAAAATCCTTTTGAAGAAAAAATTCTTAAGTCTTCTCCTTCTACCTCTTCTCAAAAGAATGCATGTCTTGGTGACGATTGGGGTTCTTTAGACTTTATAGGACCCGATCCACTCAGACCTTCTAATAACATCATCCACAGCTGCTATAAAATATAATTATTCTTTCGTATCACTGGATAGTGTGAACATAAATTGTAATGTCCTTAGTGTTGATCCTCCTTCTAAGGAAGATGATTATGATTTTACTAAAGAGGATAATGTTGGAAGTCCTATTGAAAAGGATAATGGTGATCTCATAGAAGATTATGTTCCCCCTTGTTGGAACAATTCTCTCTATGAAGATCCTCCTTCTTCTCATGATTTGCAAACATGTTATAGCCCCAACTTTAAGCTTGTATCTAAATGTGGTTGTGGGTGTAGAGGTTGTGGGCATAACAAACAAGTCATTTAGGTCCCTATAGAAATTTCTCCTTGTAAGTTTAATTTGGGGTTTGGTTGCTTGAATGAATAATCTAAACGGAAACCACAGTTGAATGTTGACGTGATGTCTACTCAACCTCATTCTCATGGATTGGTCTATACTCATTTGTCTTTGATCTTCATATCTTCTTCTTGTGGGAGGTATAAATTTTCTCCACAAGAGAAAGGGTTGCTTCCTGCTCCTCATTCGTTGTCTATGAAAGAGTGTATTTTTTTGCGGCTTCTAAAATCCCTCTTAATTTATCTTCCTCCTCCTACACAATAAATTATAGAAAACTGATAAAGAAAAAGGGTATGTGCAAGATCATGATGGGCCAAAAAGTGGCGATATGTAAGTGATATGATGGCCCATGTGGCTGATGACTTTTTTCTTACCCAAAATTGATGAAATGAAAAGGGTTTTTTAATGAGATTCTCAACTTTCCACCAATATAAATTATGCTTTACTTTGAATTTAATAAATAATTATTATTCACTTTCTATTTGAATTACAAGTAAAGTCCTGATTGATAGGTTGATTGAAAAACATCTATAGCTTTCAAACGATATCACATTTTTTGAGTCCAAAACATGCATCACATTCTATGCTTCACATATTATAAGATTAAAAAAACAAAAAATGAATTTCATTAAGTTTTAACCAAGTTAAGGTGATCAGAAATATGGGTTTTAATGTTTTTTAAAAGTTGTAACAAAAAATTCTTAATTAATTATTTACTTGGAGAAAAATTACAAAATAATATGCATCAAATCGAGACAAGAGTCCTCTACTTATATCTAAAATATTATAAAAAACTATTATCATTTTATTGTGGTTAGGGTGGTTAGATAGACACCTGTTGCTTATTTTTTCCCTGAAATTTAAGTACTACTACATTGAAATTTCAAATTTTCACCAAATGGATTTTTAAAAAAAAAAAACCTAGTAGTTTAGAAACTATATTCAATTTGTTACAGATTCTATTCTTAAATATTTTTGAAATAATATAGATAACTTATTCAAATTTTTACATTAGGTTGCCTAACTCTGATTTTCTAAATTTTCATTACCACTTAAGGGTTTGTTTTTTCCATGATGATCCTACACATACCCAAAACATTCTTTCTATGCATACCATCAAGTGCTTGGTCATTCCACTAGTTAATGTAAGGCCTTTAAGGATAAAATATAACAAATTCATGATTCATGTGCCATCACTCATTCATTCACTAATGCACATACCTCTTCTTCCAATGACAAGTGATATTGAGGTCTACCTCTATCTTGTACATTTTCTAAGTATCTTGCATGGTTCTTCTCCCCTATATGTTGGGGGTAGGGATAACTTGTTTTGGAGATGTTTGTCCTTCTTAAGGACCCCCTCTTTTCTCTCTATCTTTCAATTTGAGCATCCTTCGAGTGGACCCCTTTTCTTTTGAAGGGTTCTCAAGGGACCCCCTTTAAAATATTTTATCTTGAATGAATTCTTCGTGTCTATCTTGGGGGTAGCCTGACTAGACCTATCTTTCTATGACTATCTCATAGTGCAACTTGCAATAGCCATAGGGATTCTCTAATTTGTTTGGCTCTCTAGGACCGAGAACCTATAGAGATCATTTACATCCTTATTTTGTGGTACAAGTTTTCCTCCTCGAGCGAGGATTGCTTTAATAATTTTTACTCAGTGATACAGGTTTTCCTCCTCGAGCAGGGATTTATTTTGTCACTTTTACTCAGTGATACGGGTTTTCCCTAGGCCCAAGGCAATTTTACCCCCCTTCACCCCATATGGATGGAAAGGGCCACACGGGGGCAAGGGGGGTAAACTTCCCTTGGGCCTGGGGATTCTTGGGAACCCTACTAGACCATCACACTCAAGGAAGAATGAATTAGGAAAATCTAAAGAAGATTCAATATACCTATAAAATGATGGTGTCTTCATTTATAAATATTTACTAACATATTTGCAGATCTTAAACAAGTAATTGTATCACTAGTCTTACTTTTCTTGTTTCCTTTACATATTCAAATGAGAGCATCATATAATATTATCTTGTAAATATTTTCTAATTTTGTTATAGATATTCCCTAAACCAAATTGTTTATTTGAAATTAATAAATTAGGGAAGATTTAGGTTTATCACAAAAAGGGGACATTACAGGATAGTAGAGGGATATTTGTCAAAAAGGATAAGGGGAGTGATACACAACCAAAAAAAGCTAAAAAAAAATCAAATTCATTTATTAAGGGAGGCAACTCAACAAAAATTAAAAGCTAAATTGCAACCACTAGAGTTACCCGAACCTGATATTGAAAGGTGTGTTGTTGAGTCTACCGTTGTTGAGACACCCATAGGTACCCATCGAGGGTCTTCCAAAATATTGTGAAAGAAGGTTGAAAATTTATTTTAAGAATCTTATGGGTCTGAAGTTGGTCCATTCTTAGAAACCCAAAAGCCATTTACAGTTTATTTTACCCCTTGGGCACTAGATGTCGTGGCTGATCCCAACAAAAAAATGACAAAAACATCAATAAAAGAAGCAATAAAAACAACAAAAATAATAATAATAGGGAATTGGTTAACAATAATCCTGTTACCTTTGAGTTTCTAATAACACATCTTGAAGATGATGCCCCTATGAAGAACATGCCTCATTCTACTTTACCTATCTTTCATGGTCTTTCTATTGAGGATTCTGACATGTTCTTGTTTGACTTTGATGTGTTGTGTCACAACTATGATTATCAGAGTGATGCAGAGAAGCTCAAATTATTCCCAACCATATTAAAGGATGCATCCCTATGATGGTTTATAAACATCTAGAATATCAGAACATGGGAAGTCATGAAGGAATTATTCCTAACCAAGTACCAGGAGTATTATAAAACAAAGGAGGTTTGGGATGAAATCTTTCACATGAAACAAAAGGAAGATGAGTCTATGTAGGACTATCTCAAACACTTCATGTTCAGTTTTCAATGACCGTGACAACAAGGGCTAACTCCTGATGTTGTTAAAATGTTGTTCCTTAGAGGAATCAAAGATGATACTATGGAAGCATTTAATTTAATAGGTAAAGGGAATATCTCTAAAATGGACTTTGATGATATCGGTGATATTTGTAGCAACTATTCAAGGTCTCAGCACTCAAGAAGGAACTATCCAAGTAAGTTGTATTCTATGAGAACCTCAACAAGTATCACCAAGCTTGAGATAGGTAATCTACTTGAATACCTCAAGATTGATTTGTTAATTCATATGGGTAAATAGATAGATACTTTATATAAATGAAGAAAATAGGAGGAGGTTGAAAATGCCTTAGCTATATTTTATCTCGTTTGTCAAAAGAGGCATAGTGGCAAAGAGTGTTCATATAATAGAGCAAAGATATCTTCTTTAGAGGAAGCAAGTAGGGACATTAATTTAAAACCTCTTCCTATAGGGATGACCAAGGTAGAATAAATAGATGAACCTATTTACTTTATGGCCCAAATAAGACCTTGGAAAAAAAGAGAAATGCCCCCACTTGATTACCAAGCCACACCCCAAAATCCTTTTCAACAAAATTCCTTCCCAAACTAGTATGGATGGTATGGAAGCTAGTAGCAACCTCCATACTATCCTCAGTTGTCAAAATAATATCTGCCTACTCCATAATCATGGAAGGCATGGCAAGCACCACCACCCTACCCACAATATTAATCATTTCCTCCATATCCACCACCTCCAACAATAAACCCATATCAGAAATCTCGACATCTCTTGCCACCTATCCCATCATCTAATCAACCCTCTAGTTTAACCCAACCACCAATATCCACACCAATTCCCACACAACTAACACCCAATCTAGAAAATAAGGTGCCTCAACCAGTCTATAATAATGAAGTGGCAGGGTTCCCGAATTATCCTATTAATGCATTAGAGATTGGAAATGTAAAATTAAGGTTAGGGAAGAACCTTCAAGGGCCAACCATCACAAAAGTTGAAGATCATCTTCTTGAGCTAGAACAAGAGCAACCAAAGCCTCCGTTTCTAGATAGGTTTCAAGATAAACCAAAATAGAAAGAACATCTCAACCTGATTTTGATTTTATGAATGAATTATGAAATGTCAACATTAAAATTCCTTTATTGCAGGTTATTTGAGATGTTCTAGTATACACTAAAGAATTTAAGGAACTTTGTGGGAGGAAGCTATAGAAGAAGCAGGACCCCAAGATAGTCTAGGACAACTTGTATACTTGATGCTAGGGAGAATCTCTACCCCTAAATATGTAAATCCAGGGAGTTTGATGATTAAGGTATGTATTGGTGATGTAACTATTCCAAATACCCTTATGGATATAGGAGAAACTATAAATGTAATGGCTAACAAGACCAAGGAGAGTCTATCACTTCAAGAACTTAGACCCACTCCAATGGTCTTGAAAATGGTTGATCACTCCCTCATGAAGCAAGAAGGTATGATAGAAGATATCTTTATTTCCATTGAGTCTTGGGAGTACCCAATAAATTTTATGATTTTGCAGCCAAAGATTAAGCTTGGAGGATATCCCTTAATTTTAGGTAGACCATGGTTAGCTACTACTATTGCTTTCATTAACTACAATTTTGGAAACATGGTGATTTCAAATGGGGAGCATACAAAGCAGTTAATATTGTACCCTCCAGTGCAACCATTGTTGGAAACAAAGGATCCTTTGGGGATCAATAGTGACTTAGAAGAGTCTCTACCTATTTCAATAATAGATCAAAGTAGGGAATTTGAGGATATTTCAGAACACACTATTATTAATCATTTCTTATAAAATCATTATTTAGCTAATAATGATCTTTGGACAATGATTTTTCTTATGGGCATAAGTGATAATTTCCTATTTAGAAATTTTCTATTAGTAGGTAGTTCACAATTTGTTTAGAACTTTATTACTTTGCATCAATTATTACCACATGATTGTATATATTGTCCATTTTTTTTGTAGAAATACTGACACATCTTCATCTAATTTACAATTACTTACTATAGATACCCCTGTACAATCCCAAGTTACTAAAATCTTCCCTAGTAAAATACTTAACATCAATCCTGGTTTGAATGCCTCCCAATTAAAAGAACTGGTTGAGATGTTGTGTGCCCACAAAGAAGCCTTTTCTTAGGATTATCAAGACATGAGAGGTATTCATCCCACTACTTGTACACACCATATCTATATGGAGGAAGGGAGTATACCTGTGTGAAAATCCCAAAGGAGGTTATACCCAACCTTATGAGAAATAGTAAAGGAAGAACCTAAGAAATTGCTTAATGGAGGATTTATCTACCCTATATTAGATAGCCAATGGGTGTCCCACTTGTTGTAGTACTTGGTGATGGTTTTTTTATGCACGTCTCAACACAGGTAATGCATAGGTGCATCACCTCTCTTGAAAGACAATCTTTCACAATCAAATTGCATAAGACTATCCCAAGGTCTCTCAGATGTCAGGTCTTGACAGTGCTTGGAATATATCAGTTGATTTATGTGATTTGCTGGAATCACAAGGTGGACTTACGAATGAGTCACAAAGTGGGAAAGTTGGATCAGCAAATGGATTTTTTAAGATGGGAGAGTTGTTGTGCGTTTGCTGCAGGTTCAAACAACAGTGTTGAACTCCATTTTACAATTGGATTTAGCTTTATAATGTGAAATGAACCTTGCCTAAGGTTACTTATTAAAAAAAAGGGAAAAAGGGCAGGGAAGAGAAAAGGTTCCTGAATCTGAAACTATGAATGAACAATGATCATGGAGGCTGCTACAGTAGACAAACTCCCTAAACTGGGTTTTGCTTGGCTAAGAGAAACCTACAGTTACAAAAGACCAATGCAATCTTCTAAGGACTACAGATTTTCAGTTTGAATACACACATCATGAACATGCAAATGAACTAAGTTGCAACAATAAACTAAAGAAGCCCAGGCTAACTTTGCACAACAACTTGTCATCAACAAGTGCCAAAAGTATGGGTTGAAATCTCATCAAATACTATAACATTAAACACCATCATCACTTCCATTCAAGAAACTAACTAAAACTAACTTGGAAGGTAGAACCATGCACACATAATGAGAAAACTCAAAATTAACACCCATAGATCATGCAATGCTACTTTCTAGTGCTGCATAATATTTTTACAATAGCTCTCCAACCCTTACAAATGAGGGGGAGACCCCTATTTATAGTTTACCAAAGCCCAAATGAATGGCTATGATTGAGTTACATTGTGTGGCTGAGATTCAATTATATTAGGGCTTCACCTACCCCACAATATTTAGCAATTTAAAATACATCTTTGTCTTTTCTCTATTATGTCTTGTAGTGGCTAGTCACTGTAGCAATTTTGTCTTCTAGCTGATTTCCCTTTTACTGTAGTTGAAACTGCTTGAAAGCTGCCTCCTCCAGAAGGAATTGCAGCATTCTTCATTGGATCAAATGGGTTAGTCAATTATTGACATCAATGGATTGGTTACCCCTGATTCGGGCAAACAACTCCCAAAGATCATCATCATCTAGTGAAAACTAGGACAACCCCCCTTGAATTTTGTCATTGACTTCCTTGGCATAGGCCTTCTTTTGATGTCAACTCTATTGATGGGCACCATGAGGAGAGGTGGGCATAAAATGAATGGTGATAGGATCCACGTGCTTATCCTTGTTTAGCTTTCTCAATGGGTCTCCCAACGGACCTGCGGTAGGCTTCTTAGAACCTGCATGCATGAAGTGTCGTAAGTGATTTCATACACAAATCAAGGCAAATGTTAATAAAATCTTGCAAAATCCTTGTTAGATCCATTCATGCATCATCAAAAGATCATAATATTTAGTGTGAATTTCCATTAGCAGTTTACTAGAGAGCATTTGAACATTTCAGGACCGAGAGGTCAGAATTTCATTCTAGGAATGTTGTTTTGAACACGATGAATAGAGCATGGAACTTCAGATGGTATCTCCTAGCTGTAAATTTAGAATTTGAAAGGTCCACGAAGGATAAGATCCAATTCTAGCATCTGGGTCGAAGTCCGTTTCTAAATCGGAGGAGTGCTTGGATATTCTGAAAACATGGGGTTGGAATGCCATTCTAGAAATGTTGTTTTGAAAATGGTGAACAAAGCATAGAACTCTGGATGATATCTCCTGGCTGAAAATTTTGAATTTGAAAGGTTCGGGGAGGATAAGATCCAATTTTACCATCTGGGTCAAAGTCCATTTCAAATCAGAAGAGCGCTTGGACGTTCCAGAGACAAGAGGTTGGAATGTCATTTTGGAAATGTTGTTTTGAAAATGATGAACAGAGCATGGAACTCTGGATGGTATCTCCTGGCTGAAAATTTGGAATTTGAAAGGTCCAAGGAGGATAAGATCCAATTTTGACATCTGGGTTGAAGTCCGTTTTCAAATCGGAGGAGTGCTTGGATGTTCTAGAAATGTGAGGTCGGAAAGCCATTTTGGAATTGCTATTTTGAAAATGGCGAACAGAGCATGGAACTCTGGATGGTATCTCCTGGCTGAAAATTTGGAATTTGAAAGGTCCTGGGGGGATAAGATCCAATTTTACCATCTAGGTAAAAGTCCGTTTTCAAATCGGAGGAGCGCTTGGACGTTCTAGAAATGTGAGGCTGAAATGTCATTCTGGAAATGTTGTTTTGAAAATGGCAAACAGATAATGGAACTCCGGATGGTATCTCTCAGCTAAAAATTTATAATTTGAAAGGTCCATAGAGGATAAGATCCAATTTTACCATCTGGGTCGAAGTCCATTTTCAAATTGGAGGAGCGCTTGGACATTCTGGAAACGTGAGGCCGGAATGCCATCTGGAAATGTTGTTTTGAAAATGATGAATAGAGCATGGAACTCTGGATGGTATCTGCCGACTGCAAATTTTGAATTTGAAAGGTCCAAGGGGGATAAGATCCAATTTTACCATCTGGGTCAAAGTCCGTTTTCAAATCAGAGGAGCACTTAGATGTTCGGGAAACGTGAGGCTGGAATGCCATTCTGGAAATGTTGTTTTAAAAATGGCAAACAGAGCATGGAACTCCAGATGGTATCTCCTAGCTGCAAATTTGGAATTTGAAAGGTCCAAGGAGGATAATATCCAATTTTACCACTTGGATCGAAGTCCGTTTTCAATTTGGAGGAGCACTTGGATGTTCCGGAAATGTGAGGCCGGAATGTCGTTCTGGAAATGTCATTTTGAAAACGGTGAACAAAGCATGGAACTCCGGATGGTATCTCCCTGCTGAAAATTTGGAATTTGAAAAGTCTAGGGGGGATAAGATCCAATTTTACCATCTGGGTTGAAGTCCATTTTCAAATCGAAGGAGCACTTGGACATTCTAGAAACATGAGGCCAGAATGTCATTCTGGAAATGCTGTTGTAGGAATATTGTTTTGAATTTTTTGCAATTTCCTGAAACTTAATGAAACCTTGGTAGTTCACTTGGGCATGAAAAAACATCCCAAATCTATAGGAAACCTATCTTCAAAGTCAAAAATGAAGGAAAAAGAAGAACCAAGTGAGCGGGAAGCCAAAGCCCGAAAAACCCAAGACTTAGCCTTTTTTAGTTAAGGGGAAAAATATGGTCAGCCAAAAATTAGACTTTGAAGGGCACATTGACCAAATAGGACACCAAAAAAGGGGCATGCAAAATGAGATGGGAGCAAAGTAGCCCGTCGGGAGTGAAAAAAGAGGGTCCATGCCTATGGTGGGGCGTGTGTGTAAAATATGCAGAACAAATGGCGACTCACTAGGGGAAATGCTCCAAAGCATTTTGATGAAAAACTAGAATCACGAACCCAAAAAATGTGCTCCCGATCTTCACACTAGGGAAAGGAAGCCAAACACTCAAGCAAAGGATCAAAACCACTATTTAACCCAACCTTCAGTATGCTGAAAATCCAAATGTGTGCAATTGCATTAATTCCCATCCTTCAGTTGCTGCAAGAACCTAAGATCCATCAAGTTAAGCTACATAGTTTATTCTAACTCCAAAAGCATCTGGGACATTGCCTTGCTACCAGTCAGGCATCTATAGCCCCAATGAGGTTGTCACTATGATTCTCCTGAACATTGCTCTACTACCGGCCGGGCGTCCATTTCCCTAACAGAGTTGTTCGTAAACCCCTAAAAAGCTGAATTTCTCTTCTTTTGATTTTCAATATTTTATTTTATTTCTTTTGTTTCTTTTATCTTTTCAGTTCTTTTATTTCAACCCACAAGCAATGAAGCTCATGCTCAGGGCTGAGAATCATAGTGGCGCTGGAGCAGAATTTTAGATTTTTCACTTAACTAGACTTCACAGAGGACCTAGAGTGACTATCAGATCCTTAAAATTTGTGAGAGATATAAGATTCTAGAATATTTCATAATCAGACCAACCAATGACTTATCTACTTTGAATCAATCATCTAGATCGCTTGATACTAATAGAAGATCCTCACCATCCACTCTAAAAACATGATTAGAGTTTGACAAAGAAATACATAGAACAACCTCAAGTGATAAGTATGATTGTTGTGTGCATAGATGCGCCCATCCAAAAGCATAGGGACCCCGAGCAAAGAAGCAACAAAGCAAGAGAAAACAAAAGAAAACAAAAATCAAACACCAAGACCAAAGCAGGACAGCGAAACAAAAAAAAAGCGAAGAAACTACTCTAAAGCAAGCAACATACAACAAAAAAACTAACCTAACGAAAGTAGGAAAATGAAGTATTTATAGGAAACCTGCACAACACAAAACAAGGTATGTACAAAGAGATTTACACAGAACTATGTTCAAGCAAGGCCAACCGATACTCATGCCCATTGGATTTTGCAATGCGTGCACAAGAAG
Source organism: Sequoiadendron giganteum (assembly GCA_007115665.2). Lineage (NCBI taxonomy): Eukaryota > Viridiplantae > Streptophyta > Pinopsida > Cupressales > Cupressaceae > Sequoiadendron > Sequoiadendron giganteum. Next base: position 392,392,428 of record CM021104.1, on the reverse strand, counting down.
ACGAGAAATTGTTATAGTTCTCAACCATGCAGATTTATCCTTATGTTTAGAGAAAATAAATTCAATATTGTAGCATTCAAATTCAGTCACCTGATCAGCAAAAATCAGCAATTGAGGAGGCTCATTAAACCCATGATTAATCAATAAACACGTCCATTTTTCCTCATTCCCATAATCAAAATGATAAGTGCAGCTTTGAAAATTAACATGACCAAGGAAGGATAGAACCTGGATGTCGTCACATAGAGGTGGTAGCATTTGACAATTGAGAGTGAGCACCGCATCATCAGTCTTTGCATCAGCAACTTCGGGTAGGCATGGTGGAGGGTGCAGCATCTCAGGAATCAAATTTGCATAAGGCAGGGAGAACGGGGCAGCAAACACTTCTTCCACATCTTGTGTGGGATCAGCAATCCCCCTTGGTATTTCTTCAAAAATAAGTACTTCTCCACATTGATCATCTGCAAACTTGGGATCCACTTCATTGCTGTCTCGAAAAGGTAGCACACTATCCCATCTCCTTTCCCAAGTGTGGACCTTTTCTTCATGATGCTCAGTGTCATGGGATGATGATATGTACGAATTTGTCCTATTACAGCCATCTGAATATGAAGGAGGATCACTAATGATCATGGTAGAAGGACTCCAAGTTGCATCTTGTAGTCGACAAGGTGCTTCATCTATATTGGCAACTATCTTAGCACCCCCACCTTTTTCTTCTTCTCTTTCTTGTTCATGCATCTCATCATGATGTTCACTCATTTCCTCTTGTTCACTATCACTATAAATGGAGAAGGAACCCCTCTCTCAATCTAGAAACTCAAGTGCATCACCGTTCAAAGGTTCAAGGAGTATGTCTTCATCACTACCATCTTCTGAGATGTGCTCTTCCTTGGCATAAGCATATCTTCGCAGTATAGCTTCCAACAGAAAGAAGTCATCAATTAATGGTACCTCATCAAGGGGGCAAAAATTTACTATGTAATTTTACCCCAAAGACTCACCATAAAGCCTATCATCCATGGTGCACAAATGCTCTTGAAGAGGGAGAAATGCTTGATGACTAGTGGATAGCTTTCCTGTTTGATCTAATTCATCACTCGAAAGGTTGAGATTGTATTGTTGTCCTACTTCCATTGCTATCCCAACATCCTCTTGAGGACTTCCTTCAGCTGAGTCATTACTTGGCTCGAGCTCTTGATCTTCATGTTCCATCTAGGCATCAAGTAAAGGATGTGGTGTACTCAGCTGCCTCGATTGTTCTCTGACTTGCTTCATGGCTTCTTGGCACAGTCCACATATGAACTCAGAGTGGGATGAATCATGGAGCCTGCACCAATTTGGTAGCAGAAATACCTCCAAATCCACTTGGTATTTTAGCTCTGACCGATCCTTTGCTAATCTAGAGATGAGTTGGTCATATCTTTCCGCTACTAGGTCCTCATCATCACTTGAAAAAGAAGCTTGATGGTAGACATTTGTGGTGAGTGGTTGTTCCCTCTCCTCCAAAATTTCATTTTCATATTCTTGATAACTATCATTTATGGAGGAGAGGTCTTCCAGTCTGATTTTGGTTATGTCTTCATCATCATTTTTTGTTGTCCCAAGGTTGTCAACCTCTTCCTCTTGCTGATTTTCAGCATCTTAATTGGCTGCCCCAGCATATACTGCTGCAAAATTCATTGATATATCCTCAACTACCAATGGCTCCTCTTCCTGAGTGGAGGACCGCCCTTTACTAATGAAGGAAAGGCTTTTCAATTCCATTCCTATTGAACCTTCACCAAATCTTTCTACTGTCCCAAGGAAATCAGGTTCTTCCTCTTGATTTTCAGCTTCAGTGTTTACTGTCCCAGCACTAGTTTGTAGCAGATTTCCTGGTTTATCTTGAAGGTGTTGTCCTCCAGATGCTGATAGCTTTATGCCTCATGGGATGACTCATTCTCCTTGACAGTTGGCTGATCCAACTTTCTCAAATTGCCTTTGCCTTGGGTGATGATGCTTGCACATGAAGGATAAGTAAATTTTGAATGAGGTGCATTGTGAAATCTGCACCAACTTGATATTAGTGCTTCCTCCAATCTTGGTCCGTCTTTGCTGCCCAAAAAGTCTTGGATCAGCTCTTCAAATGCCTTGGCTACCATGGTTGTCAATTCTTCCTCTAGATCTGCAAGGGCTAAAGGCTGATATATTTTCCAAAAGGGAATCTCTCCTTGCAAGACTCTTTCAATTCTGCTCAAGTAGGTTAGACACTCAATTTCATTATGCCTACAAGTGCAATGGATCCTACACTTATCTAACAATGCAAATTTTTGCAATGGTCTCTTCAATCTCCCATTTAAATCTGCATGTAGCTGAGTGATGTTCATTTGCACATGCTACTCCATTTCAACTCAGTTGTTGTATGCCTTCATAATTTTCTGATTTCAAGTTTCAACATTAAAAGTGATCACTCTATCTCAGATTTCTTCTTGAAAGTGTTATTTTCAACATCCAACATTTAGCTTTGTAGCCTCAACATGTCATACCCTCCTTCTAGCGCCAGTTCTGTTGATGGTGTTTTTATGCACTTCTCAACACAGGTAATGCATAGGTGCATCACCTCTCTTGAAAGACAATCTTCCACAATCAAATTGCAGAACACTATCCCAAGTTCTCTCAGATGTTAGGTCTTGATAGTGCTTGGAATATATCAGTTGATTTATGTAATTTTTTGGAATCACAAGGTGGACTTACGGATGAGTCACAAAGTGGGAAAGTTGGATCAACAAATGGAGTTTTTAAGATGAGAGAGTTGTTGTGCATTTGATGCAGGTTCAAACAGTAGTCAAACTCCATTTTATCATTGGATTTAGCTTTATAATGTGAAATGAACCTTTCCTAAGGTTACTTAAAAAAAAAGGAAAAAGGGCAGGGAAGAGAAAAGGTTCTTGGATCTAAAACTATGAATGAACAGTGATCATGGAGGCTTCTACAATAGAAAAACTCCCTAAACTAGGTTTTGTTTGCCCAAGAGAAACCTACAGTTACACAAAACCAGTGCAATCTTCTAAGGACTGTAGATTTTCAGTTTGTATACACACATCATGAACATGCAAATGAACTAAGTTGCAAGAATCAAATAAAGAGGCCTAGGCTAACTTTGCACAACAACTTGTCATCAACAAGTGCCAAAAGTATGGGCTGAAAGCTCATCAAATACTGTAACATTAAACACCATCATCACTTTCATTCAAGAAACTAACAACTAGAACTAACTTGGAAGGTAGAATCATGCACACATAATGAGAAAACTCAAAAGTAACACCCATAGATCATGCAATGTTGCTTTCTATTGCTGCATAATGTTTTTACAACAACTCTCCAACCCTTACAAATTAGGGGGAGACCCCTATTTATAGTTTTCCAAAGCCTAAATGAATGGATATTATTGAAATACATTATGTGGCTCAGATTCAATTACATTAGGGCTTCACTTACCCCACAATATTCAGCAATTTAAAATACATCTTTGTCTTTTCCCTATTGTGTCTTGTAGTGGCAGGTCATTGTAGCAGTTTTGTCTTCTAGCTGATTTCCCTTTTACTGTAGTTGAAACTACCCGAAAGTTGCCTCCTCCCGATGGACTTGCAGCATTCTTCATTAGATCAAATGGGTCAGTCGACAATTAGCATCCATGGATTGGTTGCCCCTGATTCGGGCGGACAATCCCCAAAGATCATCATCATCTGGTTAAAAGTAGGGCAGCCCCCCTTGAATTTTGTCATTGACTTCCTTGGCATAAGCCTTCTTTTGATGTCAACTCTATTGATGGGCACCATGACGAGAGGTGGGCATAAAATGAATGGTGATAGGAGCCATGTTCTTATCCTTGTTCAACTTTCTCAATGGGTCTCCCAACGGACCCGCAGTAGGCTTCTTAGAACCTGCATGCATGAAGTGTCGTAAGTGATTTCATACACCAATCAAGGAAAATGTTAATAAAATCTTGCAAACTCCTTGTTAGATCCATTCATGCATCAACAAAACATCATAATATTCAGTGTGAATTGCTATTAGCAGTTTACTAGAGAGCATTTGAACGTTCTAGGACCGAGAGGCCAAAACGTCATTCTAGGAATGTTGTTTTGAACACGACGAACAGAGCGTGGAACTTTGGATGGTATCTCTTAGCTACAAATTTGGAATTGGAAAGATCCAAGGAGGATAAGATCCAATTTTAGCATCTGGATCAAAGTCCGTTTTCAAATCAGAGGAGTGTTTGGACGTTTCGAAATGTGAGGTCAGAATGTCGTTCTGGAAATGTTGTTTCAAAAATGGCGAACAGAGCATGGAACTCTAGATGTTATCTCATGGCTACAAATTTGGAATTTGAATGATCTAGGGAGGATAAGATCCAATTTTACCATCTGGTTTGATGTCCATTTTCAAATCAGAGGAGCGCTTGGAAGTTCCAAAGACAAGAGGCTGGAATGTTGTTTTGGAAATGACAAACAAAGCATGGAACTCCGGATGGTATATCTCAGATGTGAATTTAGAATTTGAAAGGTCCAAGGAGGATAAGATCCAATTTTGGCATCTGGGTCGAAGTCTGTTTTCAAATCAGAGGAGCACTTGGATGTTCCAGAAATGTGAGGCCGGAATGCAGTTCTGGAATTATTGTTTTGAAGAGGATGAACAGAGCATGGAACTACGGATGGTATCTCCCAGCTACAAATTTAGAATTTGAAAGATCCAGAGAGGATAAGATCCAATTTTACCATCTAGGTCAAAATCCATTTTCAAATCGGAGGAGCGCTTAGACGTTCCAAAAATGTGAGGTCGGAATGCCATTTTGGAAATGTTATTTTGAAAACGACGAACAAAGCATGGAACTCCGGATGTTATCTCCTGGCTGCAAATTTGCAATTTGAAAGGTCCAAGGAGGATAAGATCCAATTTTACCATTTGGGTTGAAGTCCATTTTCAAATCGGAGGAGCGCTTGGACATTCCAGAAATGTGAGGCCAGAATGTTGTTCTGGAAATGTTGTTTTGAAAAAGGTGAACAGAGCATGGAACTATGGATGGTATCTCTCGACTGAAAATTTTGACTTTGAAAGGTCCAGGGGGGAATAAGATCCAATTTTACCATCTGGGTGGAAGTCCGTTTTCAAATTGGAGGAGCGCTTGGATGTTGTAGAAATGTGAGGCCGGAATGCCATTCTGGAAATGTTGATTTGAAAATGGTGAATAGACCATGGAACTCTGGACGGTATCTCCTAGCTGAAAATTTGGAATTTGAAAGATCCAGGGAGGATAATATCCAATTTTACTATCTGGGTCGAAGTCCATTTTCAAATCAGAGGAGCGCTTGGATGTTTTGGAAACATGAGGCCAGAATGTCGTTCTAGAAATGTTGTTTTGAAAATGGCAAAATAGAGCATGGAACTCTGGATGGTATCTCCCAGTTGAAAATTTGGAATTTGAAAGATCTAGGGGGGATAAGATCCAATCTTACCATCTGGGTCAAAATCCATTTTCAAATCGGAGGAGTGCTTGGATGTTTTGAAAACATGAGGCCGGAATGTCGTTCTGAAAATGCTACTGCAGGAATGTTGTTTTTAATTTTTTGCAATTTCCTGAAACTTAATGAAACCTTGGTAGTTCACTTGGGCATGAAAAAACATCCAAAATCCATAGGAAACCTGTCTCCAAAGTCAAAAATGTAGGAAAAAGAAGAACCAAGCGAATGGGAAGGCGAAGCCCAAAAAACCCAAGACTTAGCCAATTTTTATTTAAGGGGCAAAATATGGTCAGCCAAAAAAGAGACTTTGAAGGGCACATTGACCAAATAGGACACCAAAAAAGGGGCACGTAAAATGAGATGGGAGCAAAGCAGCCTGACGGGAGTGAAAAAAGAGGGTCCCTGCCTACGGAGGGGCGTGTGTGCAAAATATGCACAGCAGTACCTAAAAAGAATGGAAAGTGGTGAATATGTATCAATTATAGGGTCCTTAAAAAGGTCACCAAGAAAGAATATTTCCCACTTCCTTACATTGACCAAGTCTTAGACACCTTAGCTGGGAAAAAATTATTTTCTTTTCTTAATGGGTTTAGTGGGTAAACCAAATCCGTACTGCCACAGAAGACCAAGACAAAACTACTTTTACCTACCCTTGGGGAACATTTTCCTATAATGTTTTACCTTTCGAATTGTGTAATGCACCTGCTACTTTCCAATGAGTTGTTCTAATTATTTTTTCTGATTTAATTCATGATTGTGTAGAAGTGTATATGGATGACTTTACTGTTTATGGTAACACATATGATGAAGCTAAGACAAATATTGAGAGAGTGCTTAAATTATGTGTTGGTACTAATCTTTCTTTAAGTCATGTGCCATATCTTATTGACTGAAGGAATTGTTTGGGTCACTATATTTGTCAAAAAGGAATTAGGGTGGATTCAAAAATGATACAAATTATTCAGGACTTGCCTATACCTACTTGCCCAAAGGATATGTGTAGTTTCCTAGGACATGCTAGTTATTATAGGAGGTTTATTCAAAATTTTAATAGGATTACATCACCTCTATTTACATTACTCGAGAAATATGTAGAGTTCATATGGACATCAAAATCCCAACAGGCCTTCAAGGAAATCAAAAGTAGGTTGATAACTACACTAGAAATATAAAATGCTTAGATGATCTAGGAAACTGGGTGATGTTGCAGGGGACACCTAGGGAATTCAATTTGCATCAAATTTTTGTAGTGAAAATTCATAGGTCTAAGAAGAAAGGATGAAATCTCTATGCAATAAGTATGGAAAGGATTGAGGAAGGTGATGAATTTATTTCTCAAGTCAACCAAGAGCTAGACGAGGGTGAAATGATGGAAACTAGAGAAACGGATATGGAAAGATATCCTACCCTTTGAAATTTTGCAGATGTATTTCTAGAGGAGTTACCTGGATCACCGCCCAAAAGGATATTTTATCTATCCATTGACCTTGTACTAGGACCTAAACCTATTTACAAAGTTCCCTATTGAATGACAACAACATAGCTAATGGAGCTTAAGGCACAACTAGAAGACTTGATATCCAAAGGATTGATAAGGCCTAGCATTTCACCCTAGGGAGCACCATTGATCTTCATAAAGAAGGATGGTACACTATGGTTGTGCATAGATTATCGAATGCTTAATACAGCCATGATAAAGAAAAAGTACCGATTATAATGAATTGATGATCTCTTTGATCAAATGAGGGGAGCGACTATATTTTCAAAAATTCATCTACGATCAGGATACCACTAGCTCTTTCTCGAATTCATAATGCCTTTCATGTCTCATACCTAAATAATTATATACTAGGTGATAATCATGTAATTGACTAGAATTCTTTACAACTATAGGACCCCAGAGTGGTAACCATCGAGCCTCTCAAAGTGCTTAGAATGTGTAAGCTTCTCTTGCATAATAGCGAGGATTTGTAGTGAAAATTCCAATGGGACCAGTATGTAGAATATTTTTCCACTTGGGAGGACTATGCATAGATTGAGCAGAAGTTTCCACATGTCTTACATGCTTTTATTAATTCTTGAAAATAATAATTGTGTTTGTTTTATTTATTCTATGTTACTACATCAAATCATCAGGGATGATGATTCACATGGGGGATATGTTACACCCCATTGTGCATTTACCTATTTACTATTATTGTGATTGCTTAAAATATTGAATATATGAATTTGTTTACAATTTTGATTAGAAATCATATACTTTGTTGAAAGAAAGTAATGCATGTTAACTTGATTAATGCTATATTGAAATGAATATATAATAAAGTGTTTATTGAAGTCGATATGCAAGAATTTAGAAGAGTCAAAACTATTGCAAAGTGTTGTAAAGTTAAGCATAGACTAAGTCTACTACCTGAAATGCATAAACCATAATTTAACTTATTCTTTCAAAGGAAAACCATGGCCAAAATAATAGGGAATGAGTTGATTTGGTGGCACCAAATTATGAATTTGCAAAAACCAAAAGAGTTCTGAAGCTCCAAGTTGATTTGCTATTAATAATTAGGTGCTTTCATGAAATAGTCAAACCATTGTTGGCACAATATGAGGTTGATCTATGCTCAAATAAGTTGAGTAATTATTTATATCACTACCATCTTCTTCTTGAATAAGTTGTTGAAATTTTGTTGTTTAAAGGTTTCTTCATGTTTAGCTGATCTGTAGGCATTCTTGTCTCTTATTTTTGTATAAATAGGTGAGTTACTTCACCCATTTGGATGCCATTTATTTTTTCTTTATTTTTTGTTTGCTATCTGAGTTGATTATTTTATGAGTTGAGCGTAATTGTGAGAGAAGAGTAGGAATTTATTGTGAGTTATCTTTGAGAGATAGAGAGTGGGAGTATTTAGAGAAGCTTGGGAAGTTGATTCTTGGGTAACAAGTAGTAACCAGTCTGTCAATTGGGAATAAAGTGTATACAGGCGTGTATTCTATTCTTTGTATTTGATGTTTAGAAACGTTGTATGATATTTTTTTTTTGCATGAGAATCATTAAACTGCTAGTATAATGAAAGATTGTTGTTACATTTTTGAATTAAAGAATCTATATACTCATTATCATTGTGATCATAAAATTTCATTTCTACATACTCCATAGTAAGGAGTGATTGCTTACTCTAGTATTTAATACTAGGAATCAAATAATGCATTATTAGCTATGAAGTTAATTGTATCAAGAAGTTTGTGAATCCAAACTAGACGTAGAATATTGGTTATCCATGAAGTAGATTGCCTTATGATAAGGTTTTCTTATGCATGAGAATGTATTTTGAGGATATGTTATAAAAATAAAGGGAATAGATCATTCATATGGTTAAAAATTACCTAATAAAGAGATTACCTATGTATAGTGTGCAATTGATCTTGAGACAAACCAAACTAGGGGAGTGTATGTGATCTAGGATGAATTTTTATATGAAAATTTGGCCAAAGTAGTGTAATGTGCCACTAGTTACACTATCAATTTCCATGTGTTCCTTTTATGAATGCTAGTCAATGATTGACATACAAGATAGGATGTATAAGATATACAAGATATGATGTATTCAAGTTCTAGTCATGTAGGGAAAAACATTGAGTTTAGATAGGCTAAATTTATGAGGTTATTAAAAAAAATCCTTCATTGAAGGGTAGGGCCATTTTACATATATGGAAGATGTACGGGGGACTGCATAAGAGTCTGCAAATGCCAGAAAAAAAATTGAGTGATGCTTCTCCTCCACAATTAGGCGCCAAGGTTTGAGGGGATCTTCTTGGATAAATGTACCACTATTGATGATATCACCAAAGGAAGCTTTGAGAAGCTATGTATGATTCATTTGTTATCTTAAAAAAATGTAAAAATCTTGTTATGAATGGAAACAATGTTGAGAAATATTGGTGTGTTATTAATGCATATTAAATCTCTTTTTGAAAGAATTTTTTTTATTGCTTTGGAAATGAACCTAGATTTTTTTCCACTTGAAATTTAAAACTTAGAGATGTTACCTTCATTGAATAATTGGCATGTTATAAACCAAGGGAAAAAATGAAGGCCCCAATCACTCCATATGATTGTTTATGTAGAAGCAAATTTTTTTAAAATAAGGCTATTGGAGGCTGACAAAGTGGGGGTGGTGGGAAGATCCATGTTATTTGGGAATTAGCCGCTTCGATGCTAGGTGCAACCACAGGCTAAGAATCCCATAGAACCAAGCAATGATGAGTTTATAAAACTATCACCTATTTTTTTATATAATATAAAAACCCTACGATAATAAAAACCTACCAAGTATAATTAATACAATGTATTAACATATTTGACAACCTAACATTAACAAAAGTACTATATGATAGAGATTTGATTGTAGAAAATTCTATAAAAGAAGCACGATGACATAGGGGCTACACAAAGAATATTTTATAGTATATTCCAAAAGTACCAAGATAAATGCGATATTTTTTGTTGACTACCTACGACTGTATAGACTATGACCCAACTATATGATCAAGTATGGATCCATACGACTGACAAAAAAAATTCCTAATGCCCTAGATGAAAATGTCAAAAATCAATGAATTGATAGTCAATCCTTAGATTCTCGGGCCTTTTGGATGCAATGGTGAGATTGGTTTTCACCAAAATTTCTCTAAAATATAATTTACCCCTCAGATTTGGCAATTTAAACCCTTCCTTCAAACCCTTGTAGATCTGGCAATATATAACAAAATTTGACAAAACAAAAGCCAAACCTGACTTTCTCTGATACCCTAGATTTAATGGTGAGGTTCCCAAGACCCAAAATCACACCTAACAAATATTTGATGCCAATATTGGTCCCTTAGATCTAGGAAGAAGTTTGCAGCATTGAAACTATGATACCATGTAGGAGTTTATGGTGAAATCCTCAACATCCCAGGATCACCTGCAAGACAAAATAATTGCCACAAGAGATAAAATGGTAGAAATAACATGCTAATATTAAGGATGCAATAATTCCAAAATAAATATGATACTGTACATATGATGCCTTTCTTATATAGATAAGGTGAGAGATAGGATTAGACAAGATCATGGCAAGTGTATTAATCCTTTCACATGAGATAAGTAACTCATGAAAAATTAGGAAACAAGCATTAAATGAATTCCAAATAGATAAGATAAGTGACAAATAATTCTTAACTAGAAAGATTCATTTTAGGACCTAAGTGGAATTAACATGTAAATAGGACCTAGATAGGTAAAATGCCTATTTACACCAACAATTGTGACTCTATAACCCATTGATAAACACTAATACTGGAATGTATTTGACTCAATCACACAATAAACTAAAAAAATCATTATACTGCTATTTGTAGTCTAGTTCTATTTTTTATGATGTTCATGATTTCGTAGAAAATAGGGAATAATAGCCATAAGTTTACATCTAACACACCTTGTGAGCCATGTATCTTTCCCCCAACTTGTAATAATTTGTAATGGTGATGTAATGAGCTATATTGAGGTGTTAAGGTATCTAGATTATTTCACATTAGTGATGATATTTGGAGTTGAATCAACAATTTGGGTTTGTCTATCAATGTTTTTACTTCTTCTTCCCATTTACTCTAATCTCTAGGAATACCCTTTCATGTCTAATCTAAGATAAAAATGTAGGAGAGAAAACCCACTCTCATAGAGTTGAACTTTAACCCTTCATAGTCTATGAATGAATAAGTTTCACTTTCATGATGACAACCCTAGCCTTGAAAGTGATATTTTGTTTAGGAAGTGGAGCAACAATTTTGGGACCCAACAAAATGGTGTTGTTGCAAGGGATTTTATTTGAAATGTTTGGAATCATTAAAAAATTATAAGGAATAGTGTGTTTTCAATTTTTTATTTTGATTAAAATTGTATAATATTATTAATAAGATCTTATATTTTTATTTAGGAAGTGGCAACTCTATAGGGTTAACTTAGATTCATTATTAATCAAACCTAGTCATAGATAGAAGAAGAAAGGATGTAGATCAGCCTGCACAAGGAGTTAATCCAACTAATATAAGAAAACATCATTCTAGGTGAAAAATAAAAGATGGAAGTGGTTCTTCTGGATAAAATGACTAGGAACAAGTAGGTATATGGAGTAGAATTAATGTAGATGAATATGATGTGTAATGAAAGAATGAAATTAATGATAGAATAGGTAGGGGTCATCTTGGAAATGAATATTTAAGAACATATGGAATGCCTAAATAAGGCATGGAAGCACACCAAATATGTTGGTATGTGGAGACTGATCATGCCATGTGTTAAATTTTGGAAACTTTGGCAACCACATTCCCCCTGTTGATGTGTTTTTAATGCACCTCTCAACACAGGTGATGCATAGGTGCATCACCTCTCTTGAAATAAAATCTCCCATAATCAAATTGTAGAACACTATCCCAAGGTCTCTAATGTCATGTATTGACTTGCATGGAATGTCTTAGTTGATGTTGATGTGATCTTTTCTAGTAGTCACAGGGCAGACTTACGTGAACAAAGCTAGAGGATAATTGGATCTACGAATAGAGCTCTTCATATAGGAAATTACTGCACTTTTTCTACAAGTTCAAACAATAGTCTGGGACTCTATTTTAGTCTTAAGTTTTTCCTTTACATGTTCAATGAACCTTAGCATAGGTTACTTCAAAAAAAAAAGGAAAAAGGGCAAGGGAGCGAGAGTGTTCCTGGACCTACAACTATCGATGAACAGTGATCATGGAGGTTTCTGTTGTGGACAGTTTTCTTAAAATATAATTTCACTTAATTAGAAATTTCACAATGCCATGAAATCTATGCTATCTTCTAAGGATTGCATATATTTCATCATTCATTCGCCATATATGTGTGAAAAAAGATAAATTTTAAAGGGAAATTGTAAAATCAGAGTCCAGAATAACTTTGCACAGCCATCTACTAGCAGAAAATGACTAAAAGTATGAACAAGAAAAGCATACACATAGCAGAAATCTTCACAACCAAGGACAACATTACTGAATCTACCAAGGATAGCTAAAAGGAAACTAGAACAACATAGTAAATCAAACTAAAATCTTCTTATGAGAGAAGAATCATGAAACATGAGAAGAAACCCATAAATGCACCAAGGTCAATGTATTTCTATTGCAATTTATGCAGCATGTCTTAACAACAACTCAACTCTCTCAAAATGAGAGGAGGAGACCCCTATTTATATTTTTCAAAAAGAAAAATGAGTGGCCAAGATTCACTTTACACCAGGGTTTCACCCACCCCCAAATATATTACATTTTTAAAATACACTTTGTCCATATCCTTGTTTTGTCTTCTAGTGGTGGCACTGTAGCATTTTTGTCTTCTTATTGATTGTTCTTTGCCACAACTATTCCCTTACGAATTCTTCTTCAATAATAGGGTTGCCCTCTTGCTTATTTTAAGCTACATACTCTATGAATTTCAAGACCACCGATCAGAACTTGTTAACCTCAATGATGTCGGATCTCAACACTTGGTAGCTCCATTCCTTGGAATTGTTAGCAAGATTTTCCAATTCCTTGTCATACTTGGCAATGTGGTCTCTGAATAGCTCAAATTGGGTGAAATCTCGGGCAGCAAGGCTTATAAAATCTGCGGTAACCTCGGCTGACATCCCATCCTCCATCCTCTTTCAAAAGTGAGGCTTTATTCTTTCTGGATTGATCTTGATGGCGGGCACCTCATACCCCGTCATCAACTTCAGGTATCAAAAACAATCCCCCTAGGCCTCCTTGGCCCATTCAATATCTGGAGTTACTCGCTCAAGGATTTGTTCCAACCTCTCCTTTTGGTGATTCAAGTCTAGCATCCACACATCCATTAACCAATGGTCATCATCCTTGAAGGAAAACTCCTTTTCCCAAACCTCACTTGGTAGTGTGAGGATAGCCTCGACTTTTAGGTAAGCAGCCCCATACTTTTTTGGGAACTCAATGTAGATTTGCCTCATACCCTCAAGAGATGTTTGAACAACCAAATTGATACCTATATTCCCAATATCCAAGACCTGTCAGAACTAGTTTTTTGTGGTCTTGTAAAATTTCCTTCTCCTTTCCATCTTGTTAATCTATTCCTTGGACAAAAATTGCAACGGGGCCAATGATGTGGTGGGTTATTCCTCTGAGGATGACCATTGTTGAATATAGGTTGTCAAATCAGCCACCTGTGCCTTAAGTTCCTCCTTTGAAACCTTATCTTATTGAATGAGGTGCACCACTATGGTGACTGCTTCTTGGAGATGGTCAACCTTCTACTCTCTGGTGGCCACTCCCAAGTCAATGATAGAAATGTTTTAGCTTATTCCTTGTTCTCTAACCACTGGCATAGCTATTTGTACAGCCCTAGATCCATAGGCATCCATCATTACCTTGATTTGATTCTAGGCCTTTTCTCCTTCTTGGTACCAATTTGAGCTCTAGCCAATATTTCCTCCAATCTTTCTTTTGGGTCCTTTAGGGTGAGAGTTCTTTTTTCAAGTTGTCTTTTCAACTAGTCAGGAATTGGGGACCCTTCCTTGGGTGATTCATGTTGATCTTTGCTATCCTCCACCCTGAGATCAATGGCCTTGTCATTGAGGGCCTCTTGCTCAATCCTTGTATTTTCCCTCTCATCATCAAAGTCTTGTACGAGAATTATGCGCTTGATGGGAGATTTGGTGGGCATACATTTGGCAGGGTGGTCTTCTCCCTCAACATCCTTTTCTTCCTTATCTCGATCATGCCTGCATTCCTCAGGCTTATCCTCTTGTCTACCTTCACGAAAGGACGTTTCCTCACCATGCTTAGGGGCATGGTCACACCCCTCCACTAGAGACTTATCACCCTCCATCTTTAGGGAAGCGATTCTTTGTTCAACCATAGGTTGTCCTTCAGCCTCTTTGTCTTCAATCTCCTTAAGTTGTTTGTCCCATTCTACATCGAGCTCTGAATCAACTATTTCTTGGATTTTGTCTTTTCCTAGACCTTTTCTATCATCACTGGAAGACTCATAGGCCACCTCATTGATCACCCAATGTTCATATATTGGGTGCTCAGATACTCAAATTCCTCATGTTCCAACCTCTTAGCTACCTCCAGCTTTTATCATTCCATCTCATCAAAGATTTTCATTATAGCCTCCATACTAGGTGGCTCCATAGGAGGAGGAAGAACCGAGGTGCTAACCATTTCTTGGGAAATTGCAGCTTGCACCATTGGATTTGCAAACATTCCTAAAAGTTTAGATGACACATTCTGCATATACTTGATAAAGAATTTCAGGAGAGTTAGGGCAGGCATTACAGCAGTAGTGGCGGCAGTTGGAAGAGAAAAGGAAGGAGACATGGAGGATGAATCCACTAATATGACCTGCACGATTGGAGAAGTGGAGGCGAGGTGGATAGCAATGTCCACCATGGATGGAGAGGAAGCAACTATTGCATGTGAAATGGGTGGGATGGTGGCAATAGCAGCAACAGTTGTGGTAGCAGATGAAGCAGGTGGAGATTTTGGTTGGTCAGCTTCCATCTCCTCACCCTCATGGAGTTGATTTTTAGGTATTACTGGCATCTTAGTGACGTTGCCCATTCTTTTATGTTTCTTAGGAGGCTCACCCTTCGAGGCATTTCTAGCATGCACTTTTGGGTTGGGTTGTTGCTCATCAACCTCCTTTCTCTTCTTCAACTTGATAGATGGTGGGTTCTTGGATGTTTCTCCAGTTGTAGTAGTAGTTGTCCCACCATCAGAACCACTTGGCTCACTTTCGAGCCCCTTAAATGTCAAGGTGACTCCCTGTTTCTTCAAACAGTCAACCTACCCATCGATCCATGCCTTTGTTCGAGCCTCAGCGGGCTTGGTAAGAATGTCGAGGTCATCAACCTTTTGCTCGTTCCAATCAATTAAATGCAATGGTAAATTTTCAATAGCACTATATCTTGGGTTGATCACAGTGCTCTCCTCTTCTTCTAGTTGATCCAACACCAGAAACAAGTTCACCCTCTTTATAAAGTACACAATCATATGCATATAGTGCCTTACCCGCACTTCAAAATCATCTTTGCAATTGGCCTAGAAATCCTCGACATGGTGAAGGTGGGAATATTCCTGCCCAATTTCCTTCCTAATGTGGCCATATAGGTCCATCCACAGCCTAGCTGTATGTGGCCTGGAGTGGTACTCAACAAAGTCTTTCTCTAAATTTCCCACACATTGGGAAGTATAAAGTTCATACATTCCATGGACGAGTGCGAGGGGATAAGGGGTTCCCATCATATGCTTATTGCTTAGCATGCTCTGTATATGTCATAGCTACCAAGATAGTTCCAATAGTATAATCTGGTCATTAGGGTATCGAGCCAGCTTATTTGTCCTTTCAGGGAATCCCTGGGCACGTATGTATGTGAAATTTGGGTATTGAATGAACAAGAAGGCATAGTGCTTGAGGAAGGACCTACCACTGTGAGAGACTCTTCTCTCAAAATCACCCCCAAGAAGCTAGATGATCTAGGCAATAAATGCATCATTTACCCTATAGTAATCCCTCTTGAAACTCCTATACTATAGTTGAGGGTACTTGTCATATGGTTTGAGCTCTCTTCCTGGCATCTCATTGGGCACTGCAGACAATTCACTATGATTCCACCGATCAGCAAGAGAATATACCAAATAAGATGTCATGTAGAATTTGGAGGTCTTCTTTACATTAACAAATTTCTCATCGAAGCAATCATTGATTATCTCTCCCCAATAGAACGTGTTGTTCTCTCCACTGAGAATTTATTTGACAAAATACACCATCCATTCTTGGAAGAAGGCTACAGTAGGAAAACCCATTATTCTACTCAGTAGGGTAACTAGATTGTGGTAGTCCTCGAAGAAGTCACTACAGTATAGCTCTTGAGGAACCTTGGCAACACTGCTCTATTTCTCCTTCAGCCAATACTAGTTGATCAAATTCTTGCACTTCAGAGGATCCTCAACACACAATTCCTTGCACTCCCTAATAGTTGGGGTTTACATGCTTTTGAAGATAGGTATGTGGAGGGTTTTTGTTATCACTAGAGGGGACATATCAGCTAGGATGTTTCCATCCCTATCCATAATGGTCCTTGTTTCAAGTTGGTATGCCTCTCAGCACGCCATCACTAGCTTGGGGGAGATCAAGGCAAGAGGGAAACCCATAGCCTTAGCAAGTCCACTACTTCTAATTGGCTTGGCGTTCTTGGTCTTTGGCTCTGTCTTGACTCTTTGATTGAAGTCATCAATATCGAAATGCCTGATGTTGGTGTCTGTGATATCTTTCCACTTGGTTGTAACTTTTGAGTGCAACGACACTCCCTAGAACTTGTACCTCATTTGGTCTTTGTCCTCCTTGCCTCGGGGAGTTTTGGTAGTTCTTTTCCATTTGTCTTTGGCTGCTCCTAAAGTTTCTGCACCAAATTCCATAAATCCTGCACACAAAGATGGGAGTTAGAAAAATTAAACATGAGGATGTAGCCTTGGACAAACTTCTGCAATTCAAGGTTAGATCCATAATTTCCATTTAAGAAAAGTATAACACTTGATTAAAATAATACTGGAAGGTAAATTGGTGACCCGAGCCCTAGGGGCCAGACCTCTCCTACCAGAATGTTGTTTTGAAAGGACAAACATGGCAAGGAATCTTGAAATATTTCCCCTAGTCTTGGATTTTCTTACCAAAGGGTTCATGCGGGAGAAGGTCAATTTTAAGCACATGGGTCGAAATCCATTTTCAATTTGGAGGTCATTTTAGTCACTATTTAGAAGTTTACGCCTAAGTTGTAAGAAATTTGTTCGGGTTTGAAACAATGCTGGGCAAATGGCATTCTAGAAGTAGAGTTCTGAAGTTTTGGCTGCAAGGATCAGGAAGCTGCTTAGGGATAGTGGTGTGGAACGATGAAGCACAAACAAAAGTCTGGGATGGGCTTCTTGGCAGATCAGACTTGAGGTGGGTTCATCAATTTTTCCAAGACTTCGAAGGCGAACCAAGGTTCAGGGCCTGGTGTCTAGAAAGGAAGAGAGATTCAATTGTTCGGGATGGCGGAAGCAAGATGCAGTTCTAGAGGCCGAAGTTCGAGTGAGGTTTGTACTTTAACTTCTTTGTTTAAAAACTACAGAGCAAAAGGGCGATCGGGGCCTAGGATTCGGGAAGATGTCTCATAGTAGCCGTATGGAATGGTGGAGTGTCGATAGTGGCCTGAGGATGGAAGTCCGAAGAAAACTTTGAAGTTCAATTTTTGTCAAAAGTTTTAGGCAGATTTCGCAAGCCTGGGGTCCGAGATTCGAGAGGACGTTAGGGGAAGACTGACTGAAATGGTGAAACAAACAAGGAACTCCAGGGTACAAAACCCAAGAGGAGCTTCATTGTTAGAGCGATTTTCACTAAGTTTAGGCTATAGCCAGAGAGAGGCTCGGGCCCAAGAGGTGTGGTCGCCTGCCCCAAAGAACAACAATGGGACGGAAAGGTTATGATTTTTTATTTGAACCTCCTATGGGCTGCTTTTCAATTTTCAAACTTGTCGGGACTTTGGTGAGATGTTTTTCTACTAGATTCCTAGTCCTTTTCCCCCTTGTTTCTTAGTTTTGACTTACGGATTTAAAAAAAGGAAAAGACAGTCAGACGACAATCCTACCTTGGGGGCCCAAAAAAGCAGAATATTGAATCCTTGAAGAATGACAAAGCTGAAGCCCGGGTGTGGAGGCAGAGGTTGCTAGGGTTGCACTGTGCTCTTTGGTTCTTCCTGAAATGTGAAAATGACAAGTCAAAACTCATTTAAATAGCCCCTAAGTGAATGCAGGTATGGTGGTGGTTGAGGTAGGTGAGTTTAAATATTAGGACGACAATGGGAGAACTGAATCTCGAGGGTTGGAAGGATGTCGGAGCATAGCCATTTCAAATTTGACAAGTGATGTAGATGGCTAGGGAAGCACTGAGGTCTGAGTTCCAAGAGGATGTCGACCATTAGTTGTTCAGAATATCAAATCCACAAGGGAAACCCGATAGGGAAGACCCGAGAGGGGAAACCCAAGGGTCCGAGCCTAGAGGATCTCACAGATACCAAAAAGGAAAACTAATAGAGAAAACCTGAAAGGGCTTAAGACTTAGCAAATTTTAGAGGGATAAAATATGGTCAACTTAAAAGGAGACTTTGAAGAGTGTGTTGACCATCAAGGACACCAAAATGGGGGCATGAGAAAATGAGGTGGAAGCAAAAAGGACCCAGCAAGGTGAAAGGAAAGAGAGGGTCCCTGTTCTGAATGGGGCGTGTGTGCTATAGGAACAACACCCCCCTCCCTCCCAATTACTCAACAAGAGAATGCAAGGGATGGGTCCCCTCTTGGAGGGTCAGGGGTGATCCTCCCCTAGCAGGGCTAAAGCCCATGGTGGGATTCTAGGAGCAACACCCTAGCCAATGGCTTTGGGGCAACAACCCTAAAGAAAAACTTTCTTATATTTTTAATAAAAAAATTTCTTATTATTTTTCAGTTTAAAAATGGTTTTGTAACTATTAGAAATAGGCAGTTCTTTTTTATGTATTGAATATGAAAAGTCACGGGTTTGAGAATGTGAAGGATTACACAACAACACATAAATTTTAGATCATAGTTTTGTGTGAATGAACACACAACAATAAGAGTCACGGGGCATGTGTGTTATAGGCACAACACCCCCCCTCCCTCCCAATTACTCAACAAGAGAATGCAAGGGATGGTCCCCTCTTGCAGGGTTAGGGGTGATCCTCCCCTAGCGGGGCTAAAGTCCATGGTGGGATTCTAGGAGCAACACCCTAGCCAATGGATTTGGGGCAACAACCCTAAAGAAAAACTTTCTTATATTTTTAATAAAAAAATTTCTTATTATTTTTTAGTTTAAAAATGGTTTTGTAACTATTAGAAATAGGCAGTTCCTTTTTATGTATTGAATATGAAAAGTCACGGGTTTGAGAATGTGAAGGATTACAGAACAACACATAAATTTTAGATCATAGTTTTGTGTGAATGAACACAGAACAATAAGAGTGTTGCATAGATTGAAAGAGTTTGATATTGTGCATGCAACTATAGATATTGTTGTGGGTTAATGCAACTCTATAACTTGAATTTTGGTGGATATACTAAAATATTGGATAGATTTTTTATGGACATATCCAAAAATGGGTGAACCATGTTAAAATATCTACATTTTTTAATTCATTTTTTTCATTATTTATGTTATCTGAATTTATAATTGTGTTATTTAATTGCTCCATCCTATTGGTAAATCCTAACAAAATTGACTAGTAGTAATTTTTACCTATAGTTTATCATAGGTCTCAGTTTGGTTAGAATTTCCATTATGCTAATTAGTAGATATCAAGTGGTGACCTAATGAGAGAGAAAGGATCCTACATGAAGAAATAGACTTCATTGACCAAGATTTAAGAAGGATACATGAACTATAGAATAAATTTGATCAAATATCTTAGGTTTATTATAATTTTGTACAACAAAATGTAAATCACTAGCATATACCCAAGACTCATAATAAAATTTTATAGAACTAGCAAGAAGGATACATGAAAATTAATGTCCATCATGCTCATAAGCAAGCTCTGAGATTTTCTCCACTCAAGTATCCTCTAGGATCTAAAAGGTATAGGAAACTATACTTTTTTGGTATCCAAAACTACCAAAATCTAATCCTAAACTAAATTAGAGGTAATATTCCTAAATTCTAAGGAAACAATATAGTGATTGTAGAAGATAAATTGAGGTATTCTATCAATATCACTTATGATTATAAAATTGAGGATGATGATATGATGATTTTTTTTTACATTCTTTAGAAGAAATTACAAAAGACTGGTACATGAATCTCCTAAATAGTAGCATAAATTCTTGGGAGGAGTTCATAGGTGTATTTACAGTGAAATATGGAGAAGATTGACCCAAAATTTTCCATCCATGAGATCGCCACTATCAAGGAAAATATGAAAAATATGGTTGTAGTTCCTTCAATAACCATTTTATCCCTCACTATGAGAAAGGTATCTCAATATCTCAAATAAAATGAATCAATAAATATATTTTTATATTGTGCTTATTTTTATTCAAAGATTGGGTATTTTTTGAAAGATAAAAACCTTAAATTCTCAAATAAACCTACATAATAATCATCAATATTGAAAGCAATATGAGGGACTTAGGTAGGCAATTGAAAAAATAGATATAAATTTGTCACAATCAAGTAGGCTTACTACAAAAAGAACTCTTCAACTAAAGATAAATTGGATAAGCTAATGGGGGGCATGGAAAACCTATCTTAGAAAGTAGCATGAAATGAGCTATTACCTCAGGGTAAAACTACATATTTCAATGAAGGGAAAATATGATAAAATAGACCATATAATGCTGATTGGTTTGACAGGCCACAACAAGATGATATGTGGGCTACTCTCAAACAAGTAAGCTTTAGAAAACAAGACAAGGAAACATCGTATTATTTGAGGAGAGAGCATATGAACTTTGAAGAAGAGATCCTATGTTGTGAGTCATGTTTCCTTCCTCATGATATTTTGAATTATGTGATTTCAATTAAATGAATTCAATTTCATTAATTTAGAAATCCTACAAGTACATAAATAATACAAACAATAAATAGTGTAAGTTAACTTTTCAAATAAACGAGTCAAGTACTACAACCTTCATCAATAATCTCAATAAATAAAATATAGCCAATGAGCCAACTTACCACATATGTAAATATGGTCTTACTCAAAGTATAATATACATAAGGAGTCTTTAGCTTGAATCCTTAAATTCTAGTTTCCACACTAAAGGAACCCAATCCTCCCCTTATTATTCCTATAATGAAGGATTTAGTTGATAACCCAAAAGTGTAAATTTCATTGGAACTAATGGTTCACTTATTATTTCATTTGTTTTAACATATATATATATATCTATATATATTCCTAAACACCATAGATTAAACAAATTATCCATGATATTCCACTTTCACAACACATATTCAAAACATCGATCACACACCAAAAAAATACACCAAACCAAGCAAATCACTATAAAAATAATTTTAAACACTCAAAATACACATGAACTCAAGTACATAATACAAAAAGAGATGATTATACCAATAATATCACAGAAAAAATAATGTTAAAATACCACACACTCCAATATGTCCTATAACACATAGATTTTAACTACCAACTGGGTAGTGTACTTATATTTACTAACCACCTCATATAAGAAATCTAAACAATCATAACAACCATAAATCACATTGTGTCACAAAGTAGAATAGGTTGTATACTAACATATTAGGCCATAAGGCTTCAAATTGAACCCTCCTAACTCTAATCATAGAAGGTGATCAATAATGAATACATAAACTATGGACCATTTTCCAATGAGAGAACTAAAGCTAATGTGATGTTACACCCATGATAAGAGAAATCCCCAATCCTCATACCATCATATCTTTAGGGGATGATATTTAAATATGTTAGACATGAAGTATAAAATATGATACTAGAACGTATCCATCAAGGATGAGGAAACCTAACTTCTCATAATCCAATCTACTAATATCAACTCTCTCTCCAAAAATAACAAGTAAGAAGGTTTCAAAAGAAGAACCCTCTCCTCATTCTAAAATTTGGTATAATTAGGGATCCAAGATTTGAAATCCTTGAACAAGGGAGTGATGCTTATCACTCTATCATTCATCCTTCAAACATATCTCCCCACAAAGTGCTCATACATGTGTGAGACTTTTAGGGGATATGTGGAGTGTACATGGACATCCATCCCCACAAAGATTGCAAAGGTTGAGAGAGTAAGAATAGATGAATTATTTTTCCTTATTCAAATTTAAGATCTATAAAATTCCTCTTTTTTAGGAAGATTATAAGGATGTCACCTTTGAAAAGTTTGATTTCAATGATTCTTCACTAATGGACTTTAAGATTTACAATAATTCTATTTTGAATATGAAGAGAATGATTTTGATTTAGAAAATAATGTAACCACTAAAATTAACAAAATATTGGGGAAGTATCTTGATAAATCACATGCGAAAAATTTGCATATAATGATATTCCTTATTTAAATTTAAAAAACAAATAATTAATAATTTTTGTAGGGAAAATAACAAATTTAAAATAAAAGTAGGAAAACTTTGGAGAATGCTTGGTTGGTTTAATCTTATTGGATGCAGTGATGACTACTGAATTTATGTGTGATGTGCATGTACCTAAGGATTATGCTGAGTTGAATGGATATTCATATCATTGACCATGATATGTATGATAAGTTTAACATAGAATAAAATCTGGAATGATCTGCAACTAGAATAGATGATGTTAATCCTAATCTAAATCAAACAAAAAAAAATGAATAAGTAAAAATAATTCAACTAAACAAATCAATTGGAAAGCTCTCACCTAATATGCATCAACTCCTTCGAATTATCTTGATTTCTCTTCTCCATTTAATAATAAATTATTTAATTAAGAAGGAACAATTAATTAGTTAGCAACATAATTAAATAAATATGATTTATTTAATTAATCAAGTTGAATAAAGGGTCATAATGAATTAATTAAAAAAGGGTATTTAATTGATAAAGGAAATATGTGTTTAGAAAAGGTAATTAAATAATTAACATTATTTAATCATGACCATGGATAATAGAAAATTATGTCGAAAGTAGTGCTCGCAGGCCTAGACCAATTTTCGGTATCTACAGTTTGCCCCTCTTTGATACAATGTTGTTTCGATGTTGTGTCAAAGAAATTGAAAAAAAGATATGATATGCCCCAGTGAAAGGGAGAATGATGAGGAGGTAGTGGTATGCCCCCTCGAGAGGATAGGTGGGTTTGAAGAACATGAGTGTGCTCTTGAAATGGATAGATAATGGTGGTGAAGATGCACAAAAGAAGAAATGTTAGCATGGATAATTCAAAAAGTTAGTATTTTAAAAGAATGGTTATTGATTGAGAAAAATATGATCTTCGATATTGTGCCAAATATGCTATGCTTGCTTGTTATCATAATTAGGCAGGACATGACACAAATGGATAGTACACACCATGATATGAGATAGACCATAGTGTACAAAGTCATCCATCTATGAAAAATAGGCTATCGTAGACAATGAGTGTCTGAACTCATACTAAGGACAAGATTTCCCCAATCATTTTGTCTTGAAAAACCACAGATAGCAAACAAATAGAAGATGGGTCATGAGATGTCATTGTTCCTCTAAATCCTTGATAGGACATCCTTGAGGAAACTAGTAACATAACTCAAAAACCAATGTTAAAAAGACAGTTGCTAGACAACAGTCAAAGAAAAAGAGTCTTGAGACATCCTTGCTTCTCTAAATCCTTCAAGGGACATCCTCGAGAAAGCTAGTAACCAGACTAAATTCACAAATCGATAAAAAGATAAGACAAAATAAGATATAAAGTCATAAAGCCAAATAAAAGTATTCGCCAAAACTTGATCTTGTGGGATTGTTTGATTGTTTGATGTTTGGCGTAGCATAATGTGAGGGATGACACATACCACATAAGATGTTGAGTCTGGTTTCAACCTGGTGAATTCTATATAAGGCATGACAAAGCCTAGTTTCAGAAAGACACGTGCCATATAAGACGTTGGAGCTTGATAATGTTGATGTGACAATCTACATGAGGCTATGACAATTTGATGACGCCTATTGACAAGAAAGACATATCTTGCCATGACATAGGTTGATCACTTTGACAATGTGTTTGATATTAACTTGATGATAGTTTTGAGTTATTTTCCTTGTTGATGCATGACTTGTTTTGATTCCTTGACTGATAAAAAGTGTGTGTATGTGGACAGTGTATGACATGAGATGATACCCTAAAGGACTAACTAATGCAGCCTCGGGGGCTCATCGATTGATTAGCCTTGCCTACGTTGTACACGTAGAGACCTCGTAGTTCGACCAACTTTAACTGACATAACTGACTAAAGATATGTACTTAAGTTGATGATATGCAACGTGTGTGATAATGTATGTGAATGAACCCTATTGGACTGACCTAGTGTGGTCTTGGGAGCTCATCAATTGATTAGACTTGCCTATGTTGTACACACAGAGACCTCGTAGTTCGACACGACCAATGACTTTGAATGTACAAAGAGTCATGATTTTGATGTGTGTGATACATGACAAACCTAGACAGACAGATCTAATGCCTCAGAGGCACATCGATTGATGGCCTTGCCTACGTCCCAGTCACAGAGGCAACATAGTTTGACTATGTCTATGACTGACTTAACATGACTGACTTGACTCTATTTTTGGTATTTTCTAGCATGTTTTGATTTTTTTTGGATTTTTGAAGTTTTCTAATGTTTTTGGGATTTTTTTCAGGAAATTTACCAATGGTGTAATGTTATGTACAAGGTCCTCCTGGAACAGAACAAGGATTTTCCCCCAATCGGGAATAAGACTTGCAAGATGGAGTGGGGAATGTGATAGAATGGAATTTGATGTCAATCGTTCCAAGCAATGGATAAGACAACCATTTATTATGATGGATGATGAAATTTTTTTATTGGAATGATGGTAGATGAAAGAGCGAGCTTGACTACACATAGCACCTATTTGCTAGGTTTTCACCATGGTACTTATCCATAGTGCCACCGAAGCGGTTTTCACTATTGGATGGATTATTTCTCTTTATTATTTTGATTTTCTCAATTTTTTTGGTGTTACAAAGATGCCTGTTTGCCAAGTTTTCATCAAGGTAACCATTTTTTTCTTTTTTCCAATTTTTTTTGTATTTTCTAAATTAAGACAAAATCTTAGAAGCTACGCATAGAACCTTTTCAGATGAAGATTGTTGATAGATGACAAAAGTGGCTCTCCTTCAGGAGTAGAGAGTTGGTACGCTCCTGATCCAAAAGCTTTTGTGACTATATAAGGCCCCAACCAGTTAGGATCAAACTTTCTTGGCTTTTCTCATTCAGCTTGATTCTTAGGATTCTCCATTAAAACTAGGTCTCCAATGTCAAAGTGTCTATTTAGAAATTTCCTATTATAGCTATGACGAAGATGATTATGATATGCTTGCAAATGGTCTAGTGCTTTCTATCTTCCTTCATCCAATAATTCTAGCTCTTGTAACCTAGATACATAGTATTCTTCATCATCACTGTGACCCTTCAAGGATACCCTCAGGAAAGGTATTTCAACCTCAATAGGTAAGATAGCTTCGAATCTGAATACTAGGGAGTATGGAGTGGCACCAATGGGAGTACAGATGCTTGTGCAGTAAGCCCATTAGGCAGGATTAAGCTGTAGGTGCTAGTCACGACTAGTGTCATTGACAGTCTTCTTTAGGATTCTAACAATGGTTTTATTAGATGCCTTGGCTTGGCCATTACCTTGTGGGTAATACGGGGTGGAAAAATGATGTTTGATATGGAAATCTTCACATAAATGATGTACTTCTTAGTTTTTGAATGGGCGGCCATTGTCTATGATAATGGATTGGGGTACACCATACCGAAAAATGATATATTTTAGGATAAACTTGGATATTTCCATGTCAGTGATGTAGGTCATGGGAATAGCTTCAATCCATTTGGTGAAGTATCCGATGGCGGTTATGATGAATTTATGGTCGTTGGATGATGGAGGGTGTATCTTACCTATGAGGTCTAATCCCCATTGGGAAAAGGGCCAAGGTGATGTAATCGGATGAAGCTCCTATGCTGGTTCTCTTATCAAATGTTCGTGTATCTGACACTGTCTACATTTCTTTACAAATATATATGAGTCTTTCTCCATTGTAGGCCAATTTTAACCTAGTTTCATAATCTCATGGGCTAAAGTAGGACCACTCGAATGGGATCTGCATATACCCTCATGCACCACTCACAATATTATTTGTTCTTCCTTAGCATCGAGACATATCATAAGGGCATTATCTAAGGTACGTCTATATAGGGTATCTCCAATGATGGTGTACTTATATGACTTACGGATGAAGGTTCGGTGTTGGTTATTTGACATGTCTAGAGGTAAAGTTTGTTCAGTTAGATAGTCGAATATGTCTTTATACCAAGGGGAAGTAGGACCAACAATTGTACACACCATCGCAGTATCGAGGACATCATAGGTAGGGATCAATAGTTGTTCAACCAAAAACTAAAACTTAGGCACGTTACATGAAATATCCAACAAGGAACCCACGGTTGCCATAGCATCTACAACCCTATTCTGAATATGTGGTATTTGTTGAAAGGTAATGTCATTGAAGTACTGCTTGAAACTATCAGCCATGCACTTGTAAGGGGCAAGCTTCTCATCCTTAGTCTCGTAATCATCATTTACGTGCTGAATTACTAGCTGAGAATCACCAAAAACATGTAGACTCTTAATCTTCCACTGAGCTACCATTTTTAATCCTATCACTAAGGCTTCATACTCTGCTATGTTGTTGGTACAAGGAAAAGTAATCCTAAATGATTTAGGAATGGTATTGCCTTTAGGTGTAACAAATAGGATACCTACTCCTGAACCCCAATTTGTATGTGACCCGTCAAAGTATAGTTTCCATTTTGTTTTAATGTCAATGTTGAAGAGAAATTCATCAAGAAAATCTACCACTAAAGGATGGTCTACCTTCATAGGTGTATCCGCTAACTGATCTACAATCACTTGTCCTTTTATAGCCTAAATCTCAACATATTGGATTTCATACTCACTAAGTATCATAACCCAATTAGCCAATCAGCTTGTTAATGTTTCCTTACTTAGGAGATATTTGAGGGGATCTATCTTTGCAACCAACATTGTTTGGCAATTTAGCATATAGTGCCAAAGTTTTTGGGTAGCAAACACTATCGCAAGACAGGCACGTTCTATGTTGATGTAATTCAATTCATATCCCACAAAGGTATGACTGATGTAATAGACTGCTCTTTCATGACCTTGATCGTCATTTTGTGTGAGAAGAGATCCTAATACTGACTGAGTTGCTGAAATGTATAGCATCAATGGTTTTCCATCTATAGGTGGCATTAAGACAGGTGGAGTGAGCAAATAGTCCTTGATTTGTTGGAAAGCATCCTGACATTTAGGTTTCCACATAAATGGTACTCCTTTCTTGAGTAAATGTTGAAATGGGTGTATTTTGTCTACCAGTTGTACTATGAAATGCCTAATAGACTATAATCTTCCCTGTAGTGTTCTTAGTTAACCAATGCTGACTGGAGGCGACATTTCTATGATATCTCTTACCTTCTCTAGATCTACTTCAATGCCTCTTCTGGAGATGATGTACCCGAGAAGTTTCCCTGATTTTAATCTAAAGACACATTTCTTTGGATTCAACCTGATGTAATTCTCTAGCCTCTGGAATATCTTGTCTAGAACCTTAAATGATCTGCCCTTGTTTCTAATTTAGCTATAATGTCATCTACATAATCTTCCATGAGAGTATGTATAAATTCATGGAAAATAGTAGTCATTGCCTATTGATAGGTAGCTCCTGCATTCTTAAGGCCAAAAGGCATAACATCCAATAGTATGTGACCCATGGACACGTGAAAGTTGTCTTGTGTTGGTCTCCAGCTGCTATTTTGATTTGGTTATATCTAGAGAAACCATCCATGAGAGATAGAATCTCATATCCTGTTGTAAGATCTACTATCATGTCTATGTTCAACAAAGGGAGGTCATCCTTAGGACATGCCTTGTTAATGTCTCTAAAGTGTATGAAAAATTAGATGCCCCTAGTTGGTTTAGTCACTGGTACAAGATTTGAAATCTAGTCGGCATAATCTATAGTTCTTATAAATCCAACATCCAAGAGTTTCTTAAGTTCCACTTTGACCAATAGAGCAATCTATGTATGCATTTTCCTTAACTTCTATTTGATTGGCTTAATACCTGGTTGTAATGGTAGATGGTGCAATATAAGGTCTGGATCCAGCCCAGGCATGTCAGCGTATGACCATGCAAAGTTTATTTGTCTCTTTTCAAAGAGGTCCTTAAACTTAGGTTGTTTTTTCTCTGTCAATGGTGCTGCAAAGTATATGTCTCAAGGGTTTTCTTTTGTATTTATGTTGACTTCAATAGACTCTTCTACTAGTATTGGAGACTTTTCTTGTTCAACGGGGAGAATATTTAAACCTCTATCCTTGGGTCCCTCGGAGAGGTTTTCGCCCTCGGATACATTCTTTATTTTGACTGTTTCTTCATCCAAAGGCGCCTTTCGGTTTTCACCTAGGGACTCATCATTTTTATTTTCATTGTCTTTTTTCTTTTTATTCTCATTTTTGTGACTAGAGGTGTAAATAGACTCCCAAAAATATGCTTTTTCATCCAAGTCTATGGTAAAACTAGCTTTATGATCCCCTCTGGGTATGCCTTCTCGAAGTCCCATGAACTCAACAACTGCTTCATCATTCTCGAATGTGTCTATGATGGGTGTACCTTGTTGATCCCAGTCGATAAGTTCAGGATATATGAGAGGCATGTAATCATTGGAGACATTGAAGGTGGAAGGTGATAAGGTGAATATAGAATGGTTGACATGATCACAGAAATTTTGGACTAACTCCTTCTTGTTCTTTTTCCTATGGGTAGGTATCCTCTGTTGTGGGACTATTGTAAGGGTTGAGTCATCAGAAGATGGTTTCTCAGGTGCCCAACATGCATGATCAAGGGTTTCCCAATAATAGTGCTTATGCCATTCTTCTTTGGACAAGTGTTTCCTATGATAGGGACTAGATGGTTTTGGTACAAGTTTTATCTTTAGGTCCAATTCTCCAAATAGAGCATCTATGTTCATGGTACTGGTAGAGGAAAGGGAATCCCATTCACAATCGCTTGAGTCGGGAGATTCATCATAAACTAGGGGAAGTGGTTCATGAGATATCTAGATGTCTGCATA
The DNA here is from genome assembly GCA_007115665.2 of Sequoiadendron giganteum. Classification (NCBI taxonomy): domain Eukaryota; kingdom Viridiplantae; phylum Streptophyta; class Pinopsida; order Cupressales; family Cupressaceae; genus Sequoiadendron; species Sequoiadendron giganteum. The sequence continues at coordinate 392,362,895 of CM021104.1, read as the reverse complement.
AGCACTCACTTCCTCTTGAAATGGTGACGAAGTACTAGGAAACCCAATTCTAAGCGGTTGAAACCCTAGCCCTAGGTATTTCGGTCATGGTGAAATAGTGATCTATTTTGTCCATCCATTTTGATGTAATCCTAACCCACTATGCTCATCATAGCCTTCATTTTGCATTATCTTAAAGACTTTTCCAGATTGGTCCTTTGCTTTTTGAATAGACGACGAGGGGTATTCATTGTCTTCTTGATACAACCAGGAGGTAATATCACCTTGATCCACAATTTCTTCACTTAACTCTCCCCATTTGGTCAATGTCATTGTAGGGGGAACATGAAATGTTACTACTAACTATCTTCTATCTGCCATGGGTGAGTCGTATGCCTTAGGTGAAATCAACTGACTAACACAATAGGAGGCCTTCAAGTGATACTCTCCACAACCCTTGTCTTGGATCTCGATTTTAGGAGTGGATGATGATGGTTTGAATGAAATGGACTTGGTGAGATGTGATGGATCAATGTATAGGGATAAAGTGGATGATGATGGAGCTTCTTGATTAATGGGTACCTGTCATTGTGGAATTTCCTTTAGGCTTGTACAATATTGAAAAGGATCGGGATCACCATCAATCGTGATCTCAGTGCCATTATACGAGAATCTAATACATTGGTGATACGTGGAAGGTACGACTTTCATTGCATGTATCCAAGGTCTACCTAACAACAGGTTATACGGAAGGGTGAGATCCAAGACTTGGAAGTTGGTGTTCATGACTGCTGGGCCAATTTCTGATAGGAAATGTGACAACTCCCTTGGATGATCTTTCCTCATCATTTTAAGCCTTGATGACTATACTCTTTGAGGTGTCTACACATTCTTCTGAGAATACTAATGTCTTAAGCAATTTTAGGGTACATAGGTTCAAACCTGCTCCTCTGAATACCAAGACTTGTTTGACTTTGGTTTGATGGACTAGGACTTCAAGATGTAATGGGTCATTATGATCAGACTTTTTGGTTGAGTAATCTTGTTGGGAAAATGTGGCATGATGCGAGTTGGTTAAATATCCTACCATTTCTTTGAAATGATTGACATATAAGTCCATAGGGATAGCCGTGTTCTGCAAGGCTTTGTCGATAATGGCTCGATGCTTAGGTGATAAAGTCAACAATTCCAAGATGGATATATGTGCAGGGGTTTTGCTCAGGTGATCAAGGAGATTGTACTTAGACTTGGAAGATTGTGTAGGTGGCTCAAAAGAAGGTCTTGGAATGGTTATCTTTGTTCTATGTGTGTTTATAGTACATTTTGGATGCTTCTAAATGATGATGCTATTGACATGTTTATTTGCAGCTCGAAGGTTATATATGGTCTTTCCTTTTCCATAGTCATACTTGGTGTTTGCGTAATTGGCTAACGGACAATTCTTGGTTTCCAAACTAGAGGCTTTCCTTTCATGTGGTCATGTAATGGGTTTGTGAAGACCTTATGATCATTGTTCTTGGTATGTTTCTGCCCATTGACCTCTACGGTTTTGTTTTCAACAAAGTCTTGTATAATATTCTTCAGTTGGCGATATTGTTGTAGGTTGTGTCTTTTTGTTCGATGATAGTCACAAAAAGCATTATCATCCCACCATGAAGGTTTAAACTATTTAGGATCATACTCTCTTGGTTCCAAAGGTTTGATGAGATTAAGTTTAATCAACTCCTTGAAAACTATCTCGATTGGTTGTCCTAAAGGGGTAAATTCACGTGTAGGAAATCTCCTTTGCGGTCATTGTTGCTGTGAATTTTAGACATAATTGGCTATTTGATCTAGACTATTTGTCATGTCTTGATTGGGGTTGTGACCTCTAAGTGTGATAACTGGTTTTGTATGTATGTTTTTAGCATCAACAATTCTGTCATTCGTAACATTTTTGTTTCTAGGCCATAATTGTTTTCTATCATTGGGAACATTTTGATGTTGAACCACTGGATTTTTTCCCGGTACCTTAATTTATCCTTTGTCTATAAGGCCTTTTTCAAGGATGATGCCATTTTGTACCAAGTCTAGGAATGAAGTACAACAATGTACCCTTAAGTCACTTCGCAATTTTGGATTGATGTTTTCAAGGAATATCATGACCTTTTTCTTTTCTGGTATTTCAACTAGACATCTGCTAGCTAGACTTCTCCATCTTTGAAAGAAACTGGTGAATTTTTTGCCATCTTCTTGTGTTGTGTGACACAAGGTAGCTATGGTTATTTCATTGTCTATGTTAAATGCAAAGTGTTCGACAAAATTCTCAGCTAATCACCCTAGGATCGTATGCCATATGGTAATTTTGAGAACCACTCTAGTGTTATCCCTATAAGGGTTCACAGAAATAGTCTCATTAAGTATGTGGGGTCATATGATATGTCCATGCATGTCATTGGGAATTCTCTAATGTGTTCTAAAGGATTCTTCCTCCCATTATACTTACCCAAATTCGGTATAATATACCCATGAGGAAAGGTGTCATGTAAAGCGCTTTGTCGAAAGGGCATGGACACAGATCTTGTGTTGAGATAGTTTGTTTCCCTGAAATAGACATTTTGTCCATTTGTTGTTGAAGATTTTGCATTTGGTTTTGGAGAACATCTACTTGTGTCAAGGACATGTTGTTTGCATTGTTTAGATCAATGTAGGTGTTCTGATATACCATGTTTTGTGATGGGTTGTGATTTGGCAAGTGAATATATCCTATTAGAATGTTCTGATTTGGTATAGGAATATTTCCTGTCTGAATGTTCTAATTTGATATGGGAATATTTCCTATCTGAATGTTCTGATTTGGTATAGGAATATTTCCTATCTAAATGTTCTAATTTGGTATAGGAATATTTCTTGTCTGAGTGTTCTAATGTGGTATAGGAATCCTAGTACCAACTTTGGATCTCTTACCAGTAGTGTTGGTGCCAAAGGGGTTGGAGGAAGTTTCTCCTGTAGTAAATTGTAAACCCTATGTTACAGTGAAAGGGATTGTGCTTATAATTGACGATGTTTGAGTAGATATGCTAGTTGGTATCGTTGCGGTAATTTGGGGAATAGAAACACTTGACGTTGTAGTTTGCATTGTTTGAGTAGACTGTGCTTTCAAAGTATGAATATCAAATCTTGGCGGTAGTGTGGCACCTTCTACTAGAAACTTTGCTAGATATCGTTGGGGATCATTTTCCAAACATTCATCCATAAAGGATGCAAACTCAGGATCTTGTACAGTGGTGTTTATGTCTTCAACAAACAATTGTCCATGTGTGTCTCTAGTGATGTGTTTTTCAAGCAAAGATTTGTGTGGTCTTTCACTTTGTGATGGTTGATTTCTGAATGGATTGATAAATTTTTTGGGGTCCGACATTGCTTTATGTTTCTTTTGAGACCTTGTTTCGACCATGAAAATTTGCTCAAACCGGGGTAATGCAGACTATGTCTAAAAACTGATATGACCTATGTCTATGTCTTTTTGGATTTTCTGAAAATAAGGATGTTTCTTAAAGATTTCTAAAATGGCATATTCTAAGATGACATATGGTAGGATGGACAATATACAAAATCTTGAGTAGAATTATGATGGTAAATATGTGTGTCTCTAGTGACGTGTTTTTCAAGCAAAGCTTTGTGTGGTCTCTCACTTCCTGATGGTTGATTTCCGAATGGATTGATAAATTTGTTGGGGTCTAACATTGATTTATGTTTCTTTTGAGACCTTGTTTCGACCATGAAAATTTGCTCAAACCGAGTTAATGCAGACTATGTCTAAAAACTGATATGACCTATGTCTATATTTTTTTGGATTTTCTGAAAATAAGGATGTCGCTTAAAGATTTCTAAAATGACGTATTCTAAGATGACGTATGGTAGGATGGACAATATGCAAAATCTCGAGTAGAATTATGATGGTAAATAATTCTAAGATGGGTAAAACCTACCACCTATGGAATAAATGCATGCAATGATTTGTGTTTGACCAAGGAAATTGATTGTAAGACAAAGACAGTTGACAAGGTGAATTTTCAAAACTAGACTGTTGAGCTGAAAATATTCACTAATAGGACCAAAGTGACTAGGTTCAATGATGAGGACAAATCAGAACATGAACGTATCCAATGATGCGGAAAGTTGTTTTATTCGAGTATATGCAATTTCCTAGAAAGTATCTAAATGTATGAAACTTAGGATGACTTATGACTAAGATGTATATGACACCTAATAATGCAAGGTTTTGAGAAAAAATTTCCAGTTTCTATCCAAGGTTGATCTTTAGAAATAGAAGAAAAAATGGCAATGATGTTTTGGACTTAGTTTGTGATTTTTGAAGTTTTTTGTTGACAGTCAAATGCGGTTCACCTAACAGTTGTGGTTCTATTTTTGATAGATGCGGTTTAGCATGCACATGCGGTGATTTGACTAAAACCTCATTTCAGATATTGAGACAGTTTGGACTTTTTGACAAATGCGGTTTGTAATACGCATGCGATTTTTTGATAGATGAGGTTTTTGTTATGACAAATGTGGTTTTGCAATACGCATGCGGTGATAAATATGGACTCTGTAAACCTAAATTTTCTAACAGACACTTGCAGCTTGAAAATTGACAGATGCGGCTTGCATGTACACATGCGACTCAAAATTTGATAGTTATGGCTCATAATATCCAGACTGTTAAAATGGACTTTTTTGATAGACACATGCAGTGTTTCCCCTAAGAAATGTGACTCGCTAAGACAGATGCAGTATTAAAACTGACAGTTGTGACTCACTTTTTGACAGTTGATTTTTGACTATTTAGCTCGACGAGAGACCATTTCTTCCCTTCTCGTTGGAATAGTGAGCATGATTTCTAGGGTTTCTCCCAGAAATCCATTTTTATATACCAGGTGGAAGTTGCTGGCTAAAGTGTGTTACCGATCTAAGTCATCTTGGGGTGAGTACTTTTTCCCACCAAGACAAGCCCATGTTCTAGAGTCAGTAACTATTTCTCTTACACCCAAGATTGCATGACTGCACAAGGGGAGAGGATACTCTGATATACTGAATAATAAAGGGTGACAAATATGTTCTTTCACACCAAACAAAGTAAACACTAATTCTTTTTATTCCAAATGATAGTTATCTATCTACCAAATAGAAAGCTTTCTAAATAAATAAAAACAAAGGCATTAGGTCCTGCATGCAAACTGATCAGTAGTTCATTGTTGTTGTCTTCAGCTTTCCTCCTATAGAAAATATTATCTTTGGTTTTTTTATTATTGTCTTCTATGCTTCATCCTGCAAAAAACTAAGTTATTCCTCCTTAACATAGCTACAAACAAACATTAGCAAAAAACAAAGTATGATGAAAAAAAAGAAAAGAAAACGTAGATGTACAAAAGTTAAAATAAAAATGAAAAATCTTGACCAGTCAGATGCAGCATTTTAAGCCACAGATGCGGCTCAAAAATGATTTGTGGATGTGGTTCATTTTGACAGTCAGTTGTGGATGTAAATATTGACAGTTGAATGCGGTTCAGGGTTTCACAGATGTGGTGCGGAATGGCAGATGCATCATGAGATGAAATATTGATAGTCGGATGTGGTTCAGGGCTTCTTAGATGCGGTACAGAATGGAAAATGTGTTGCGACAGATAATAGATGTGGCTCAAAGATACGGATGCATCGTTGTGTTAAATAGATGCGGTGTGTTGTATGATAACCTACAAAAAAAAAGGACGGAAAGATGAAAAGATGTGTGAATTTGAAGCGTGTTCATGTCGGGTTCACCAAATGTAACATAGAATAAAATTGGAATGATCTACAACTAGAATAGACAATGTTAATCCTAATCTAAATCAATATTAATCTAAATCAAACAAAAAATAACGAATAAGTAAACATAATTAAACTAAACAAATCAATTGGAAATTTCTCACCGAATATGCGTCCACTCCTTCGAATTATCTCGATTGCTCTTCTGTTGTTTCAGTATTCTTGCCCTCAGATTTTTAGTATTGATGCAAGCATAACCATGTTGAATGTCTAAGCAAAATATCGAAGATAATTTTCTTCTCAAAAGTGTATGATTTTAGGAGGAGGAATAATGATAATGGCATGTCATTTTATAGATTTTTGGTTTTCGAACAATCGGCTGAGATTGAAAGAGAGATCAATGGATGAGATTGATGACTGTCATGCAATGTCATGCAATGTGAGTTCTGTGTCATATAGAATGTGAGTTAGAAAAGACTGCAAGATAAAGACTAAATTAGAATGATAACTTAATCTTGTGTCAAGACTGTTCGAAAATAGAAAGAACAAGAGTTTCAAATCTTAATCTTCAATTAAGAGTCTTTGAAAATAGAAGGAATAGACTTTGAATGTCAAAGACAAAGTTAGAACTCAAAGAATAAAGATTCAGATTCATACATTTATTAATTAATTAAATAAAGATATTTAATTAATAAACGCATTCATGCACATGAGTTAGAACTAGTTAACTGACTAGTTGTGATAGAGAGTCTTCTCACAGAGATGGTCAGATACTGAACCCAGAGATAACTGGCAAATTTAAAAATAGATCTTGAGTCAGAAGGTGAGTGAATGATTCAGATAACTGAATGATAGAAGAATATGACATAAATAATTAATAATGAATTAAATGTTAATTTAATTCAACATTCGAAAATGAAAGACTTAATTAAATAAATAAAGATAATTTATTTAATTTGACTGTTGAAAAGGATAATTTGAATAATTAAATAATAAATATTTAATTATAGTTGAAATATGACAAAGGGGGTAATTAAATAATAAATTATTTAATTAAGAAGGAAGAATTAATTAGTTAGCGACATAATTAAATAAATATGATTTATTTAATTAATCAGGTTAAATAAAGGGTCATAATGAATTAATGAATTAATTAAAAAGGGGTATTTAATTACTAGAGGAAATATGTGTTTAGAAAAAGTAATTAAATAATTAACATTATTTAATCATGACCATGGATAATAGAAAACTATGTTGAAAGTAGTGCTTGCAGGCCTAGACAAAGATAGAACTCAAAGATGAAGAATTATAATGCATACATAAATTAATTAATTAAATAAAGATATGTAATTAATAGATGCATTCATGCACATGAGCTAGAACTAGTTAACTGACTAGTTGTGATAGAGAGTCCTCTCACAGAGACAATCGGATGTTAAATCCAGAGATAACTGGAGAACTAAAAATAGATCTTGAGTCAAAAGGTGAGTGAATGATTAGTCAACTGATTGATAGAAGAATGTGACATAAATGATTTAAATATGAATTAAATGTTAATTTAATTCAACATTAGAAAATGAAAGACTTAATTAAATAAATAAAGATAATTTATTTAATTTGACTGTTGAAAAGGATAATTTGAATAATTAAATAATAAATATTTAATTATAGTTGAAATATGACAAAGGGGGTAATTAAATAAATATAATTTATTTAATTAATCAAGTTGAATAAAAGGTCATAATGAATTAATGAATTAATTAAAAAAGGGTATTTAATTAATAGAGAAAATATGTGGTTAGAAAAGGTAATTAAATAATTAACATTATTTAATCATGACCACGGATAATAGAAAATTATGTCGAAAGTAGTGCTCACAGGCCTAGACCAATTTTTGGTATCTACAATAAGAATCAAGATCTATTGATAGATGAAATCATAATAAATGATATTTCTAAACCTTCTCATAGGTTTCATTCATTTAGTTTTATGATTTATATGATAAAGATGATGAAAGCTTTATTATTTTATCTATTAAGAAATGTAGACACCTAAAACATTCCTAACTATATCACACATTGATTTAACTTACTAACATCATTTTCCTCACTATCACCCTAGTTCCTCCATTTAATTAAATAATGTCTAATTATCTAGATAAATTCACTTTATTTCACTATTAATTGAATAATTAAGGTTATTTTATTCATTCATCATTTTCAAACTAATAGTCCCTCTCAATTAAATAATTCCCAATTATTTAATCTAAAATATTAATTCCCCTCATCCTCACAATCAAATGGATTTTTTAATTATTTAATTGGATAATTTTCCTCCAACTCTCCAACTTACACAAAGAAAATTCTCTATTCAGATTCAAATTATTCCCTCCAATTCAAAATATCTCCAACCTATTTCCATAAAATTGGGGATATTTTGGGCTCTCATGAATCCTCAACCATTAGTCCTCCTTGATCCTCACTCATCTCCTTGATTTTGTCTCATCCATTGATCATAATCTCTAAAATCTCTAAAACAAGTCTTCATCAACATGAAATTCATTCACAATTCTCATAAGCATAGGAACTCTCTAGTATTATTGAGTCATTTCTTAAGAATTTTAGAGACTATTGTGTGAATCACACCTCTCATATCCTAGTGATTTAATTTCTTTGATTTTAGTTTAAATTCTTAGATTAAATCATTTCTATTTTTTGTAAAATTAATTTCATTGAGTATAGGTTTGTATGATCTCAAGTGTTTGAATCCTTAATGTTTCAGGCTCTAATTGATTCATTCATGCTTACTTACCTCCCCTACAATATTTTGGCATGCTCTATGGGACCCATATCCCTATTTTGATGATTTTGTGGAGGTTTTGTTGGCATTACAGGTTACAAAGATAGTGCAACACTTTTATTTCAACATTGCGACGCCTTTGCAAAATATCAATGCATTTACATTTCAAATTTTAATGCCTTTGTTAAAAAAGGTTGACACATCTAACTGTGTTATCTTCTATGTGTTTGTAGGGAAGTTTGACACCTATGTCAAAGAGTGGTGCCTTTGAAGAAACTTGATGCATCTGTCTATCAATAGTATAACACCTTTGACAAAAATTTGTTCCTTTGTCTGTCAAAAATCTTACGCCTTTGATAGAAATTTGCACATTTGTTCTAACATATCTTTGTTTTCTTGCAAGATAGTGCAGTGACTTTGCTGAAATTTTGACACCTTTTCAAATGTTCAATGCCTTTGTGGACTAATGTGGTGCCTTTTGTCCAAATTTTGATACCATTGTTAGGTGAATAGTTCTTTTTTTTATTAAGGTTTGTTGTAGTGCCCCTTCATTCTCACTTTTGATGTGCAGGTAGTTTAGCTAAGGAGCCTGAAGATGAAGGATGGAAGCTATGGGAATATTTGTGCTATGGAAGTGCATTATTTATCTTTAGGATTTTCACATGACTTTGACATACTATTATCATGATGATATGATATTATGATTTTTATTATGATTATATTTATTATCATGAAGAGGTACTGACTTGTGTTCAAATGTTGTGGTTGTAGATGGAACATGGGATTATGCTAGTACTTTTATGATTATGGTGTATATTGTTATGTTATTGTTATGCAAAGATCTATTCAGATAGTTAGGTGATGTAGTAGTATGTTGTTAGGATAGGTGGAAAGGGTGGCATTATACCATTGGACGTATGGGGGACATACGAGAATGTGTTATGATTGCTAGAGTTCCCTTCCTAGTGCTTCGACTATTATTAATATATGCTCTAATTAGTATGTTTGATTGAACAGGTACTAGGCTACCTCTCCACATGAATTAGCAGGTTTGAGCATGACTTGAACCCAATGGATTAGTTGATCAGGAGATAAAAATAGGTCCCCTACCCTAGCCATCATCCTCGAAGAGGATGAGTATCTGGTTTGGCACCTTGTCAATATGTCAGTTAGGTCATTCAGGGTTGTTTGAGGTTTGTATTTTGACCCTAGATAGTGGTCAGGTCTCTAATGGGCATTTGGGTTAATTAATTTCATTGTCAAATTAGATGTGTTTGGTTATTGTATACATTAAAATAAAGTGTTAAATACCTTGGTTAAATAATTATAATTATAAATATATAAAAATAATTATAGTTAATAATAAAATAAATTAAAATATAATCCTATAACTAATAGATAGTAATAAATTGTTAAATAAGAGAAGGTACACTTTGATAATTAAATATATAAATTTATATACAAATAAGCATAATTAATAATAAAATAAAATTATAATATAAAGTTAAAATTAATAAATGATATTATAAGGTAAATAAATTAAGGTTGGGTAATATAATTAATCTCATTATGTGAGAATTATCGGTAAATGATTTTAAAAAGTTAACTTTAATTAAATTTAAAAAGTTGGTTGAATTTTCCCGTGTAACCACATGTCTTCATTTTTGCGTGCAAAAACATTAGGAGAAATGTTTTTGGGGGGATTTTATTTTTGGAGAAAAAATATTTGTAAAATTTTATTCTATCATTGGTTTTTTGGAAGAGAGGAGTGCAACAGGAAAGGACGAAGGAAGGAAGGCATTAATATCAAATCAATTTGGGAAGTAATTACAAGTGAGTTGCTTCTATTGTTTGAAGAATCAATTGTTTGTGAAAATAATTTAGTCCATTCCATGAGACAGTATACAATATCTATTTGCACCATTAATTATTTTCCTTTAAAAGTTTCTTAATATTTTCAATAAAAGCATTCTTATGCATCCCTTGTGATGGCATTTATTTATAAGTTTTAAGCCTTTTCATTGGAGTCGTGCACAACCCAGCCAAGGTTGGTGGTTGAATGCCTTACCTTGCAATGTATAATAGTTAAATTTAGATTTAAATTTTCTTTGTTAGAATATTTAACGCAATTAAGATTTATTAATAATATATATATATGTATATATATATATATTAGATCCCATAATTGTTTATTATGATTTAATATTTTAATGATAATATATATGTATATATATTAGAGTATACCATTTAATGGTTAATCATAGAATAAATTTTATTGCTTTACTTAATGGAGAATAGTAAAAAGAGTATGTAAGAGGAAATAAAAATATCAGTTAGTAATTATCAAGTATCGTTAAAATGATTATTTAATTGTCGTAGGTAAAAGAATTAGAAATAAAAATATAAGTTATAAAAGATTATTAATTGGCAATGAATGTTAAATGATTATGCAAAACCATAATGGAAAGATGAATTGGTAAATTACATAAGCTGAATTGATTTACTTACATACAGTTAATTAGTGAGTGGTGTTTAGTTAAATGATTTTAATAGTCTATTAAATTGAGCATTTAAATAGTTATAGATAAAGGATTTTAATTGGGTATTTCAATTCATCACAGGTAAGTGAATTGGGTAAATAAAATAGTAGAAGTTTAGAAATGTCATTTAAATTAAAATATTTCAATTGGATGGTCATTTAAATTGTGGTAGGAAATGTTTTGGGTAAAATATTAAAGGGAATTGATTTGTATTTTACATATAAATAACTAAGAGTTGGGGTTTGGTAAGGAGTTATATGAATTCAGTGAAATGAAAAATTAATAGTAAATTATGCTTTCTTTTTAATTGATAATATGATAAAAATATATAGATAGGTATATATGTAAATATGTATTATTTTATATCATGGTAAATGGTAAAAGATAGGCTCTCCTAAATGTAGTAGATAGTAAAGAAGGTCTTTTGCATTTGGATGAAATACAAGTGATGTCAAATAAAAGATTTTATTGGATAATGGGTATTTGATTGAAGTGAATTGAATTATCCTATATATATTTTAGTGTTAGCGTTAATTATTAAAAGAATGTTTTGAGGGAATAAGGAATTATTATTTGTAATGTTGTAGAATTGCACCTAGGGGCAATTCCACATTTTTGCATCTTGCCTAGCATTTATGAAACCTTAGAAGTATTAATGGAAAAATCTCATGAGCTAGAATTTTGTGATTCTGACTCCATGAGGGAACATGGCAAGATGACAGAAGCCTAACAAGGCATTCCCCAAAAATCTAGGCCCAAGACGCCTGCATGACATGTAGACGTCTGCGCGGTGTGCTAGCGTCCTCATAGTTTTCTAAGTTTGAAACGGCGAATCTAGAAAGCTGACCCTAGTGAAATGTGTCCAGGTCATTAGGTCTCGAGTGAAACAACTCTATGTCACCCTTGCATGCATTAAAAACCCCTTTTGGCCCTCATTTTGGGGTTGGAAGAAATCAACTCAAGCATTCTCTCCACTTGCTCTAGTCTTGGGAAGGCCCTACCCTTAAAGAGAAACACTCTTATTGGTGAAGCCATGCCGGACTAAGGTCCCTCTAGCTACTAGCAGCTCTCCAGTAGCTACCAGCTCTTAAGAAAGAACATTACAGTGCACTCGTGTGCTCTGAAAGAGGGTCTCAACCCGTGGGTAATGCTCTCTCTCCTTATCACTTTTTCCTACTAGTTCATTTACTATTTTGTGCTGCAGACTCTACTTCAAAGTGGGCTTTGTTTTCACCACTTACTTTGTTATTTCCTTTGCACTCTCTACCAAACCTAGTTGTCCATGGAGGTGAAAACACCAATATGGGGATCTGACTGAGGCAGGCCCCTATATAGACCCAATCTTTTCCCCTTGATATTTTGTGTGTAGGTTACAAACATGATCTTGGACTGAGGATTCAAACGCATGAAGGTGATATTGTTTCGAGTTCCCTTGTATTTCCCTTTAGCTCTTAACTTTTTGTTGATTATCTAATTCCTCAAGTCTTCTGGTCCGAGTCTAAAAATAAGACTCCATTATATCTACCTAAGCTCTTGAGTTCTCTGCGACTTGGGACGCTGATGCATCTTTCAGACGACTGCGCATTGCACTGGCATCCTAGAACTGTGCTGATATCTTTTGGACAAGAGCTTCTCAACTAGGGATAGAAACATAGAATTCTTATTCTTTCGGGTCGTAAACTTATTTCCTCATTCCTCTTTGTGATTCCATTAATTCATTCAGTTGAGGTGTATAAGGGCATTTTGTTCCCTGGTGATATCTTTAGAAGAAAGAGACCTGTGTGCAGCGAGTCCCCCTTATATCACATTTTGGTGAACCTGACGTCAAGCATCGGATCCATTTTCATAATGTTGGTTGAGTATTTTTCCAAACAAGATCTTGATATGTTGGAAGATGCTCTAGATGATTTCTTAGAATCGCTCTCCCCTATCTATGAATCTTCAAAACAAACTCCTTCCCTGCCAGCTGAGGAGTCGGTAAATGTGTTGGTAGTTTAAGTGGCTCCTCCAAGCCCTAAGAAGCCCTTCATTTATGTGACCCCGGATGAGCCATTCCCTACGAAAGACTATTTTGTCTATGGGATTTCAAGTCGTAGCAATCCATCGAACTTATATTCAAGATTCACAAAGGCTACTAATTCTACTTCTTATAATGTCATAGGATACACATACCCTATGAGGAGAAATTTACAAAAGTTAGAAGAAAAATTTGTTGTTCCTACATCACAACCAGTTCAAACTCCTACTTATTTACCTCTATCTCAACTTGACCTTCCTCTAGCTCCTAAACCTGTGATCAAAGTGCCAGGCAATTATGATCTTGTTGAGAAACTTCATGTTACTCCGGCTAAGAACTCGCTTCGGAATTTGCTTCAGACCACTCTGGTTTATCAAGGGATGTTGTAGGAGGCCTTACAAAATATTCTCTTGCCTACCTCGACTAAGCCTACAGATGTTGATGGCCCATATTCGATTGGATTTTCCTAATATTACATTGCACCCGTAGGAACTCCCACCTCCAGATGTGCTTAAACAAGTAGAACCTTTGATGATCATAGTAAACATTAACAACATTGATATTATACGTACCCTCATTGACACTAGTTCAGCCCTTAATGTTTTTGGTATAGATATACTACCTAAAATCAAAGTTGATTCATCTTCCTTGGTAGATTCTTCCTTATGTATTCATGGGTTTGATAACCCTGGTAGCCAAGCTCTAGGTATGATAATGTTACCTTTGCAGTTGGGCCTCATTACTCTACCTACGTTGGTTTACATAATTCCTGGCCCGTTACCCTACAATCTTCTTTTAGGAAGACCTTGGATACACGATATGGGTACAATAATTTTGACCCTGCACTATTCCTTCAAGTTCGTTGCTAACAATCAAGTGGTTACGGTTAAAGAAGACTCGAAGGTTGTGCACCTTTGTTTGCTAGATGTTGCTGGTCATAACTTCATCACTTCCACCCTCAAGAATTTCATTCCTTCCTTGACTGTTGATGCTATGGCTTGTTCCTCATTGATACCTACTACGGAAGCTATTATGTGAGCAAGTGTTAATCGAGATGAACCACCTAAGAGGGAAAAGTGTGATTCCCCTTTGTCTTCTCCTTCATCTCTCGAAGCGAATGCTCTCTTAGGTGATGACTGGGATTCCTTGAATTTATCTGAATTCTTCATAGCAGAGTATAAGTTGAATCCCTCTTCTATGGACTTCCCAAGTTTCGCTAATATGATAACAAGTGATCCTCCCACTAAGGAGGAGAAGTGTGATCCTTCTCAGGAAACCACTCCTCCCCTAGAGAATGAATCTACCCCCGTAAAGGAGATTGATGCTTGCAAGCTGAGTAAGGGAAGTGGGACCACTCCTGTAGAGACTTTTAATGTCCATTGGTGGAATGAAACACTCTACTTAGAGCTGCCCCCTCGTGAAACTCTACAAGCTCACTGTGGGTTTGGTTATAAACTTGCCTCTTGATATGGCTATGGGCAGAAAGGCTTAGGACATATAAAGAAAGGAATACAGGTCCCTATCCTATTTAAGCGATGATAACACAACCTAGGTTTGGGGTGTCCTATTGAAAAGTCTTAACAAAAACCCTAGTGGAGTGTTAAAATGATTTTAGCTAAATAATTAAACTTGTTCCATCCTGAGTTGATAGAAAAAAGGGGACGAGTAGAGAAAGTTCCTATAGATGTCTTCTCTTTGGATGAAGCATTGGGGGAATTCTAGGTGCTTACTCCCCGTTTCCTCCTTATTATCACAAGAAACGATTCTCGTATCATTTACATGAACAAGCGTACTTTGGAGAATCTATGTTGAGCATTGACAAGGAGGACCCTCTATCCAACATCAGTGACAATGTTTTGATATCTCATCCCAAGGACCGAAGTTCCCTCCTTAAAGTAGATATTTTCGAGATCCCTGTTGATGCAAAATCTTCAAAAAGAGTAATCAAGATTGGGAGGTGCCTCTCTTTCGAGGAAGCATATAGACACTCTGCCCTCTTACATGTTTACCCTGATATCTTTGCTTGGACATATGAGGATATGCCCAGTATAGATGAGTCTATAGTGGTCCATAACATAATTTTATGTCCCGATGCCAAGCCCGTTAAGCAAAAAATCTGAAAGATCAATCCTAGGGTAGCTCTAATGGTCAAGACTGTGATAGAGAAACTATTGAAAGTAGGTTTTATCCATCCCTTTGACTATTGTCCCTAGATATCGAATATAGTAGCTATTAGTAAACCTAACGGTCGTATTCGCATATGCATTGACTCTCAAGACCTTAACAAGGCTTCTCTTAAATATGACTTTCCACTACCTAATATAGATATGATTGTGGACTCGAGCGTAGGCCATGCATTTTTATCTTGTATGGATGGTTTCTCAGGTTATAATCAAATCCATATTAATCCGGACGATCAGTACAAAATAGCCTTTACCACCCCTTGGAGAACTTTCTACTATGTGATCATGCCCTTTGGACTAAAGAATGCGGGAGAAACTTACCAAAGAGTGATGACCTTGATATTTCATGACTTCATTCACAAGATCTTGGAAGATTATGTCGATGACATCATGGAAAATTCTATAAACCATCAAGATCATGTGATGAATCTTTGTCTTATCTTCTAAAGGCTTTGAATTTACAAGATGAGGCTTAACCCCTAGAAGTGTGTCTTCGGTGTCGACACCAACAAGCTCCTTAGGTTTATAGTCTCTTACCATGGGATCAAAGTAGACATGAACAAGATTGATTTTATTGTTAACATGTCCCCTCCAAGGAACATCATCGAGTTGCAAAGCTTACAAGGGAAGATTTAGGCAATTCACATATTCATATCTCAGTTGGTTAATCGTACTCTTCCTTTCACTCGTCTCCTAAAGAAAGATGTTCGCTTTATATGGGATGATGAATTTCATAAATCCTTTGAATCCATTAAGGCTTACTTGACCAATCATCCTATATTAATGTCGGATATGTAAGATAGAACCTTCTTGCTTTACCTCTCTACCTCATGATATGCCTTAGCATCCCTACTAGCCTAGTATGATGATGTAGGAAGAGAGAGAGTAGTTTACTACATTAGCCACATCCTGGTCGATTGTGAAACTTGTTATTCATCCATGGAGAGATAGTGCCTTGCTCTTGCATTTTCTATGGAGAAGCTAAGACACCATATCCTCCATACTGAGACTCACATCATAGTGAAAATAGATCTTTTGAAACATCTATTCTCTAGCACCAACCTTGTCGGGAGATTAGCGAAGTGGGTTATGTTGTTGTCTGAGTTTGATATAAAGTTTGTCACTCAGAAATTAGTAAAGGGACAAGCGATGGCCAACCAATTGGTAGATGCTCCCTTGCCTCGCTCTATCCATGGGTTGGACTTATTTCCTGATGAAAATATCTTCATAATCAACTACAACCTTGAATGGAAAATTTACTTCAATGGATCGAGGTGTTAGACCAGTTCTAGAGCAAGTGTAGTCCTGATATCCCCTAAAGTTAAACTGGTCCTCTTATCCTTTTGATTAGACTTTCCTTGTACCAATAACATCGCCGAGTATGAAGCCGTCATATTTGTTTTACGTGTCGCGATCGTGTTAAAAATTAGACACCTTTGTATACTAAGTGACTCTAAGCTTGTTGTGAATCAGATCACAGGAACTTATCAAGCTGAAAAAAGTAAGTTTTCCTGATATAGAGACCTCTCTTTGTATTTTCTTAATCAATTTTCCTCATTCACAATAAACAATGTTCCTAGGAAAGAAAACAGACATGCAGATGCCATTGCAAGTGTGACTTATTTGGTACCTTCAGAAGAAGATATGAAAGAATACCACTTCATTGTGCAAGTCATGCAAACCCCAGAAATTCCCGATCAACTCATGCCAAAATATTTGATCTGCCTACATGTAGATTCAAGAGAGTGGTTCTCTAGCATCTACAATTAATTAAAGAATGGAAACTTTCTCGATTTTGTGACAAAAAATGATCACACTCGTATACAAAAGCTTTCAGCTTGCTATGTCATTCTATCTAATGTTCTTTATTAGAATTAATATAATGGCTTGTTACTAAGATACCTCACTAGAATGGAAATACCCCTTACCCTTAAAGAAGCCCATTTGGGCTCTACGGGTGGACATTTCGGTGGTAGATCCCTAGTAAGGAAGCTGATACACATGGGGTATTATTGGCAGACGATGGAACAAGATTCCTTCGGTTTCATCAATAAATATCTTCAATGTCAACAACATAGCCACCTTATCTGCGCTCCCGCTCAGGAGCTGCAAAATGAAAATTCTCCTTGTCCGTTTGCAAAATGGGGTTGGATATTATTGGGAAAATACCACCTCCTTCTTCCAAAGGACATACCTTTATTATCATTGCTATAGATTATTTCACGAAATGGGTTGAAGCCATTCTGCTCTGATCCATGAATGCTAAAACTATTTGCAGCTTCCTATTGAACAACATCATTTGCCAATTTGGAATGCCTACTACACTTGTTTCTGATAATGGTACACCATTTAAAAATAAGGAAGTAAAGCAATTCCTAGAAAAATTTCATATTCAACATAGATTTTCTACACTGTATTATCCGTAATCCAATGGCCAAGCCAAATCTTCTAACAAAATTCTTGAGCTAATCCTTCATAAGATAGTTAATAACCATGGTAAGAATTGGCACATTCAGTTAACTTATTCTTTATGGGCCTATCACATGAGTGTTCACATGATGATAGGAATGGTGCCTTATAACCTCGTGTATGGCACCAAAGCTATCATGCATTTAGAAGTGGAAATACCATCTTTATGGGTCTCCCTTAGGGGGGTGATTGATGATGAAACCTACCAGGTTAACCGCTTGCATTATCTTGAGATGCTCAATCAATGTCGTTTATAGGCCCTCGATCACCTCAAACCTTATCAGTGGTCGCTATCCAGATGATATAATCAAGGCATGCTTCCTAGAACCTTCAAGATAGGAGACCTAGTTCTATATGAAAATCAGTGGAATGTGAACGCACTAGCCAACCAGAAAGGGAAATTTAGTCCTAACTGGTTAGCTCCTTACATCGTGGTTTCTATATATGGTTCAGGTGCCTATGGATTATCATTTATGGATGGAACACCTTTAAAAGAACTTATTAACATGATGAGTATCTGTTCATATTATGCATAGTGTGTGAATGTGCCATGAATGTGGTGCTCTCCTGAAGGGGTAGTAATATTTAATATATTAAAATCTATCCATTTTTCACATCATAAAATATTTTTTGTGATTTATGACATAACCATGTGGGTGTGCATATGAAAAATATACATACATGTGTCTCACTATGCTAAACATCCATGCATCATAGCACTTAATTAATATGTGGATAAACGTGTCAGATTAAATCATGATTAGCATCTAATAATAACATGCATCCATGTGATAAGAAACCATCCATAGCATGAGCATCTATGAAAATGGAAAGCATACACATATGGAAAACCAAGATACTGAAGCCAATGTATGAATCAAATTTCATATACATGTATCGTGCCACTGCTAAAAAAATGAGTGGTTGTTGAATATGTGTCTATACAAAAGATCTATAAGTATGTATGTATATCTAGATTCGGATATAAAAATGATATAAAAAATAGGGATCCTATCCCTATGGCATGTGGCTCCCTGAGCCCTCTGGCTTTGGTGGCTACTCTAGTGCTCTGGGAGGAGGTTGCATGATGGTCTATGATTGGGATCGGTGTGATCGGTGTGATCATGACGTAGATAGGCCCGCCCGTATCCCTCTAAGCTCTCCTTGCAGTGAACATATATCCATCTTCACTTAGATAAGTTGTTGTTGTAGTCACTGGACATCTATCAGGATCATAGCTACCGGCTATGCATCGAGCTCATCAAGGTGGCTCTAAAGGCATCGTGTGTTGCCTTGACGACATCAACCCTCATCACTACCACTTCTCACTTGGTGAGCGCCATCCGTAGCTCCCTCAACAACTGATCTCGTTGACCCCTAGTAGCTATCAACACCATCATCAACTACATCACATCTGCACACTACTCCTCATATGTAGTCCATAGACGTTCCACCAGCTCAAAAGTGGGGGCATATATCCTCGCCAAAATAGGTCGGTACGCATCTCAGTCCATCCCTTGGATCGGTACAACAGGGAACACCTTTGAAACACACTGAGTTATAAGATTGATCCATCCCTATGCATCCTCTGCAACCACCAAAGAGAGAGAAGGGATCAATATCACATGGCATGTATATGCAATAAAAGCATAAGCAGGAATCTAAAAAGTAGGGGAGTAACAATAACACACTATGTATACTTGGATCCCTTGGCTACCATGTGGTATTAGGGTGTGGATCAACACTAGGGCCTACATTGCCAGTATCGATGGCCACCCAAAGAGATGCTAGTATTTCTATTGCTAGGACAATGGTAGCTAGCTGCGTTAATGAGACAGGAGTAGCTGGGGGGATCTAACCTCCTCCATCATTGTAGCCTCACGAGCTTCACCTCCTCCTCCTATGCTTTTCCCTGATGGTGAGCTCTCCTCCTCCCCTATGAGGGTTGTTGGGCCTCCTCCTCCTATGGGCTTGGGTCTTCTCTCAGAGCACCCTCACCGAAGATGGGCATAGGATGATGCCTCTCCCACCATCAAGTGAAATTTTTTGCCACCCCGACATTATCCACCATCGCCATAGTTGGTAGATCATGGTCGAGCTCATCATCATCTAAAAATACAATGTCTGTGATGGAAGGGTGAGGGTGGTCACCAACCCTCGCTGCACTATGGTGTTCACTGGTGTATGTAGGCATGTCGGGTGGTATGGTCTATACATGGCCATGCTGCTACATGACCTGACTTCAGTAATATAGTATAATAATGTAATCATGGTGACCCACTAAAAAATGGTCCTGCTATAGGTTCCTGCGGAACCTACTATCATCCACCCACCTGAAATAGTAGTGAGGCTATTAGCAAACCTCTCCCGCAACGACAATATCAAACTACAACCTCCAAAACCATGAGTCTCTAAAATTCCACTGGCCTATCATATCATATCAGTGGGCCATCAAGACATCACATGGTTTTCACCGAGGAAAACCAACTGGATGGGTGCACATGATGTGGGAAAATTCTCATAGCTGTAAAATTGTGCACATTGTAAGGCTATAGTACACATAATGAACTTATTGCCCCAACTCCTGGTAGACGTGTGCCAACGTACTGCACCCCCAAACATAAACTATCATGTGATCCACCATATCTCTAACAATATGGATGAGGCCCCCATGTAGGTGCGAGCCTCACCCGTCTATGGTGATCTAAAAAGAAACAGTCACTACCATCACCCGACGTAGCAACAACGTTGTCATCCTCGCATGGTCATACCAATGCGTATATATGTGACTAGTGCCATCACCATCATTTTTCCACCCTATGAAATAATGAACTCCCTCGCTATGCTCCCGTGGTGACTGGGTGTCATCCAAAGCCATCTGTCGTTCACGGATGGGAAGCTCGAGGATCCGATATGCATCCTCTAGAGTAATGGTCATCTCCCTACAGGGAAGATGGAAAGAGGTATCGGTAGCAACCCACTCCTCCATCAGAGTGGTGAGCATCCCATCATGAAAGCGCATCTCTGGCATGGTGAACACGCGCCAAAGATGAACCCGCTCTAAATGGGTGATCTCATCTAGAGACAACCAGTCTCTCTACTCTCGGATGAGGCAAAATGCTCAACCTCTTAGATGCTCTTGAATCTCCAAATAATCCTACAAAAAGTAAAAAAGGTTTAAGTCAAAAGCTTGATCATGATAAGAATACATACAAAGAAGAAAAATGCATGCCACATAGATGTCTATGCGATGCACTTGCATCCTAGATCCGCCATTGTCACCCGGAGGATGCCAATGCATCCTTGGGATGACAGTGCAGATCTGGGACACTAGCGCCAATCCCAGACAAAAGTGTGAAAAGAAGACACGGACACACATTTTGGACACCTACGCACCTCAAAGCATGAAAAATATTTGAAAATGGGCTAAAAAGAACAAATATTGAGGCTAAGAAGCCTACTTGATCAACCTCGTGGCCCGCGACAATTAAATCTCGTAGTTGCTCAAGCCTCAGTGCCTCGTACTCTCTCTTGCTCGACATTTTACTGACTTTTCTCTCACAAAATTCAACAATCTACTTGCTATGAATAGTGACAATGACCCTTCTAGGGGCCCATATTTCCTAGAGCTCATGGCCCCTCAGTTTCTCTTGAGTTTACCCCACCATTCTAGGGGAAAACTCAAGAGGGGGAATATAGTCACCTCTTGACCATATTTTTCTCCCGAATATATGACTTTTTCTTTATTGTTCTTCAATCCTTGGTAGTTTCTTCTGATTTTTTGAAACTGACTCAAAATTTTAGTTTTCCAGGATACAATTTTGAATAGTTTTTCATGACCTTGGTGTTGCTGTTTTTTGAGCTTGGAAGTTTGGGGCATCCATGATAACTATTTGGCTCGACCTTGGCGACCTCTGTGATCCTTCTTCTTGACATGAATTTCTGTAAATTTCAGAATTTGGGTGATATTTTTCTTCTCTACTTTAGTGAGGCTGATTTTTTCCAAAATCGAGCCCACTAAAGTGGGGAAAAGATGTAATTTCGTAGAATTGCACCTAAGGGAAATTCCACATTTTTGCATCTTGCCTAGAATTTATGACACCTTACAAGCATTAATGGAAAAATCCCATGAGCCAAAATTTCACAATTTTGACTCCATGAGGGCACATGGCGAGATGACAAAAGCCTAACAAGGCATTTCACAAAAATCTAGGCGTGAGATGCCTGTGTGGCACGTAGACATCCACGCGGTGCACTAGCGTCCTATTAGTTTTCCAAGTCTGAAATGATGAATCTAGAAACCTGACCCTAGTGACACATGTCCAGGTCATTAGGTATTGAGTGAAACAGCTCCATGTCACCCTTGCATGCATTAAAAACCCCTTTTTTCCCTCATTTTGGGGTTGGAAGCAATCAACTCAAGCTTTCTCTCCACTTGCTCTAGTCTTGAGAAGGCCCTACCCTTGAATAGCAACACTCTTACTAGCGAAGCCATGCCAACCTAAGGTCCCTCCAGCAGCTACCAGCTCTCAAGAAAGAACATTGTGGTATGCCCATGTACTCCAGAAGAGGGTCTGAACCTATGGGTAATGCTCTCTCTCCTTATCACTTTTTCCTACTAGTTCATTTAATATTTTATGGCACAGGATCTACTCTGAATCGATATTTGTTTTCATCACTTACTTTGTTATTTCCTTTGCCAAACTTGGTTGTCCATGGAGGTGGGAGTACCAATATGGGGGTTTGACTGAGGAAGGCCCCTATACAACCCCAACCTTTTCCCCTTGATCTTTTATCTGCAGGTTACGAACAAGATCTTGGACTGAAGATTCGAATGCACAAAGGTGATCTTGTTTCAAGTTCCCTTGTATTTCCCTTTAGCTCTTAAATTTTTCCTAATTATCTAATTCCTCAAGTCTTATGGTCCAAGTCCAGAAATAAGACTCCATTCTATCTGCCTAAGCTCTTGAGCTCTTCGTGACTTGGGACGCTGATGTGTCTTTTGAATGATAGCACACTGTGCTAGCATCCTAGAACTGCGCTGACATCTTTTGGCTAAGAGCTTCTCAGTCGGGGATAGAAACCTAGATGTCTTATTCTCTTGGGTCCTAAAATTATTTTCTTGTTCCTCTTCGTGATTCCATTGATTCATTTATTTGAGGTGTATAAGGGTAGTTCATTCCCTAGTGATCTCTTTAGAAGAAAGAGACTCGTGTGTAATGAATCCCCATTATATCACATTATTTAATAAAATGATTTAACCAAATAGTTATTATTAAAATTAAAATATTAAAAGGAAGTATGTAATTAATTAAGTGAATTAATTTACTCTGTATATAAATAGGTTATTAATAATTGGATTAGAGTAAATATTAAATGTTGTGAATTACTCTCTATGATTAAATAGTAGGTCAATATTGATTATTTTTATAATTATTAAATAGTTGAGTAGTAAGGTTTCTTTATAATTTAATTATTTAGAATATTATCATTTTAGTGATCTGCAAATGTAATTATTGGTGGTAAATAATTTTATTATGGTTATTGAGTGATAATAAAGTTGTAAATTAAAGAAAAGTATTTGTTATTATAATGTGATGTTTAATTGTTTGTATTGGCAAAGAGTCTTGATTAATGGAACAAGTGCTTATGTAACTATTGTCAATTATGTAATGTGTGTTTAAGTCTCGATGTCATTTGGAAGTGTGTTTAGTATGATGGTTTCCAAAGGTCTAGGAGGGGGCATATTTATATGAATAGCCCTTAGGGTTGTTTAACCTTGGAAGTGGTTGGCTTTGTTGTTGTTCATGCATATTGTGTGGACACGATCCCTAAGGGTTTTTCCTTTTGTTTATGTATTAGATCCATGTGATTTTGAAATGTGTGTGAGTTGTTCAATACCTTTCTTGATGTGTAGGGTTCACTAGTGCAAGTAGGGGAGGTTTGTGTGCGGGCCCGAGATCGGGAGAGGATGCCAAGATAACCCAAGATGGGAGCTGGGGGCCTAGGAAGATCTACCAAGATAACCCATATCAATCTATGTGGTGACACTCCTCCCTATTGTAGTCTAGCATTCCCTAGTTTCCTTTCCTCTTTCTTTTGTGTGAGTGCCTCTAGAAGTGATGTTGGTGTCATTGGCAGTGTTGTGTTGGAGTCCATGTATAACCCTTGATCATGTTATTCATTGCTTTCCTGATTGTTTGTTGGATGTGGGACCTTGTGTTATCTCCTAGCATGGGGGGTGGACCTCAAGGTTCCACATGGTCAGGAGGTTGGTACTTTTTCTCCATTAGGTATTTCTACTACATGGTCAAGAGTGTGGTGATTATTCTTTGTGTTGTGGACTCTAGTTCCTATTCCAGTTTAAGGAAGCAACCTTTCATGTATTTGCATATTTGGGTAGTACTTCCATTGTATCTCTTAATGTACTCTGATGTAATCTTCCTTCATGTACTTTTGGAAGCAATGTAAATATAGTCATGATGTAACATTTTTTGAGGATTTCATCTGGTAATGAGAATTGTAAATTAAGTATTTCTTATGATATTTATAAAAATGAACCTTAGTGGCTGATTATTAGTTGTTACATTGTGGAAGTAATTAATATAGAATCACTGATGTGGTTCTTTAAAATGAAACTTACATGTTAGATCAATCATGTTAACTTAGTAGTTGATGTAATGATTCTAGTTATCTTGATTATTAGTTTTGTGAGTAGCATAGTCAGGGAACCTTAGAGGACCTAGGTTTAGATTTTTATATTATGTATTTTATTTTTGCTTGCTTTTAAAACAAAACAAAAAAAAATTCCATTAATTTGACATAGTTGTGTTTTTCCTCTAGGGTTTCTTGGCGGGGTCCTTGCATTTGCAGTCCAATTTTCAATTCTTTATTTTGACTAGCCTTTAACAATCCTCTATTTTTCTTGATTTTATATAAAAGTTTACAACATATGGTGATTGATGGAGGAAGATTATAATTTGAAACTAACATTTTTAGGAATTCCACTTTAACATTTGGTGCACTTAAAAAACATCTCACATTTTGATTCATGCATTTAAAAATGAAAAACATAAATCTCATTTTCCCTTGGTTCACTTAAAATAAATCTCCACTCTTCAATTGGTGCATTAAAAATTAACAACACATATTTAATTTTCCCTTGATGTACTTAAATAAGAACAATACAAATCTCACACTCAGTTTTAGGATTTAAAATTGGCTAACACAAATTTCATGCACCTAATATTGAACAAGATAAATATAGCATTTGATTTTAGTGTACATAAAATAAATTGTTTGATATGTTTGGTAAGTGGATGTGTATGCATGCTCTTTCCTTATGTATAGCACAATATTGGAAATTAGAAACACCATTCATTTGTAATTTTTTTGTACAACTTGAGGTATAGTGTTGCATATTCTCTCCCCTTATGACTCCTAAGAATGATGTTGGGGATCAAAAGAAACACTATTTTTGTTTATTTCAAGTAGGAGACTTGTTTGGGGCCCTCATCACCCCAAGTTATGATCTCAATCACATCTTCCAGTGAGATATATAAAATGGGGAGAATGAAAGTTGTACCCCAAGGAGTGGCTCATGTCCTTGAAGAAAATCCCCATGACCCTCAGTCCATCGAGATAGGGAGGTGATGAGTAGAGAGGAGACCCCTCTCAACTAGGGAATATCAGATGAGATATTCCTACTATGAAATTGTAAAATCGAGAAGCCTAAGAGCTATTTTTAAACCTCCAGTTTAAAGTCGTGCAACATACAAGTATCAATGTGTGAAGTTACTCGCTATATACTAATCTTTTTTGAGGTGATAGTTATTCCTTGTTAGGATATTTTCCTTTTAAGGATATAGGTATCAAGGTGGTACATGATCTTGGCATACTATAGTCACCCATTCATTAGATGATATTTTATTAGATGGCCTACTTTAAGATGATAATCTTGATCTACCACTAAAAATAAGATGTCTATCTATGGAATGTCTTTATTGTAAATCTACCCATAATGCCAATTAGTGTGGTCTTGTTCAAGAAGACACATGAAAATATTCTAAACATCCAATTGTGTCAGTCGTACATGTTTTTAATTATTTTCTATCACTTTCAAGATTAATTAAACATTAATTAGACTTCAAAAATTCAAAAACCTAGGTCAAAATTGCTAAAATTCAACCTATGAGAAAAAAGTGTCACTTTTGACTATCTTAGTGTGATGCCTTTGTATGCAAATTGATGCTTCTATTTTTATCAAAGCAACACATTTTTTTTCATCTTGGTGATTTTGCACATCTCGACACCTTTTCTTTAGGGAAAATTAGCAAAACTATATCTTGTTGCCTTTGATTCAATAGTGCAACACTTCTATTTTATTTATGTGCCTTTGCAGGTATTTCAATTCCTTTGTAGAAAATAGTTTGATGCCTTTAATTTTATCTCAGCAGCTTTAATTGTTAGAAAAAAACAAAGAACCCTAGATTTATCCAGATCTTGAATTTTGACCTACAAACATTGTAAAACTTAAAATTTACACAAAATAAACCTGTATTTTTCCTAATAATTCAAAACAACAAAAAAGCTACACTTTTCCATCTTCATATCACTACACTAATTTCAAATTGGACTTGTCTAAAATGCCTTTAGTGAGAGAGAGAGTTGATATTGGGAAAGGGGCTAGGAGGGAGAGACTTAAGAGAGAGAGAGGGTTGAGGATTTAGGGTAGAAAGTAGAGGGTAGAGGGTAGAGGGTAGATGGTAGAAGGCTTAAGGGTTAAGGGTAGAGGGTGGAGGGTTTAGTTTTAGGGTTTAGGGTTTAGGTTTTAAGGGTTGAGGGTTGAGGGTAGAGGGTAGAGGGTTTAAGGGTTAGGGATTATGGGTTGAGGGTTGAGGGATTAGGGTAGAGATTTTAGTTGGGTTTAAGGGTTTAATGGTTTAGGGAATAGGGTTGAGGGATTATGGTTGAGGGTAGAGTGTACTAGGTTGATGGTATAGGGTAGAGGGTTTAGGGTTTAAGGGTTGAGGGTTTAGGGTTTAGGGTTGAGTGTTTAAGGGTTTAAGGGTTAAGGGTATAGATTCAAGGGATTAGGGTATAGAGGGAGAAATGAATGGAGGGAGACATGAGAGAGAGAGGAGAGAATGTTAATGGTAGAGGGGAGAGAGATAGAGGGAGTGAGTGAGTGAGAGGGAGTGAGAGAGTGACAAAGAGAGAGGGTTAAGGGTTGAGGGTAGAGGGTAGAGTGTGTAGGGTTGTGTGTGTGAGAGAGAGAGAGAGAGATAAGGGTTTAGAGTTGAGGGTAGAGGGTAGAGGGTAGAGGGTTTAGGGTATAGGTTAGATGGTTTAAGGGTTAAGGGTAGAGGGTAGAGGGTTAAGGGGAGAGGGGAGAGAGATAAAGGGAGTGAGTGAGGGAGAGAGATAGACCCAAGAGAGAGAGAGGGAGAGAGAGAGAGGTTAGAGGGTGTAGGGTTGAGAGAGAGAGTGGGTTAAGGGTTTAGGTTTGAGGGTAGAGGATTTAAGGGTTAAGGTTTTGGGGTTGGGGGTTGGGGTTTGAGGTTTAAGAGAGAGAGAGAGAGAGAGAGTGTGTGTGTGAGAGAGAGAGAGAGATAGATAGAGACAAAGACAGAGACAAAGATAGAGACATAGATAGAGATAGAGAAAAAGATAGAGATATAGATAGATATGGAGATGGAGATGGAGATGGAGATGGAGATAGAGATAGAGATAGAGATAAAGATAGAGACACAAAGAGAGAGAGAGAGAGATAAAGAGAGACAAAGATAGAGATAGAGACAAAGAGATACCTTAGAGATGGAGAGGGGGTAGGAGGGAGAGACTTCAGAGAGAGAGGGTAGAGGTTATAGGGTTAAGGGTAGAGGGTAGAGGGGAGAGATATAGAGGGAGTGAGTGAGGGAGAGAGATACACCTAAGATATAGAGAGAGGGGGTAGGAGGGAAAGTGAGAGGGAGAGTGAGAGGGAGTGAGAGAGAGAGAGAGGGTTGAGGGTTGAGGGTTTAGGGTTTAAGGGTTGAGGGATTAAGGGTTGAGGGATTAGGGTATATATTTTAGTTGGGTTTAAAATAATTTAAAGGTTGATGGTAGAGGATAGAGGGTTTAAAGGTTGAGGTTTGATGGGTTAGGGTTGAAGGTTGAGGGTTTAAGGGTTGAGGGTTGAGGGTAGAGAGTTTAGTTTGGTTTAAGGGTTTAAGGGCTGAGGGTATAGGGTTGAGGGATTAGGGTTGAGGGTAGAGGGTATTCTGTTGAGGGTAGAGGGTAGATGGTTTAAGGGTTTGGTTTTAAGGGTTTAGGTCTCCCATCCCTCTCTCTCCCACTCCCTCTCTCAGGTCTCCACCCCCATTCTAATTGAATATCTCTCTCTCAAGTCCAACTCCCTCCCATGCTACCTAGACTAATCTTTCTCACTCCAATCCCCTCTCTCACACTCCCTCTTTATTAGGTCTCACGTACCTCCCACACTACCTAGAAAAATCTATTTCATTCCAATACCCTCTCCCAAACTCCCTCTTTCTCTCCCCCTTTTGTCTTTTTGTATCTCTCAGGCCTCATCCCTCCCAACCCATCTACCATTTTCACATCTTTCCCCCCACCCTAACTAGATAACTCTCTCTCCCTCTTGCATCTCTCTCTCTCAGGTCTTACTCTCTACCACTCTACCTAGACTAATCTCTCTCACTCCTATCCCCTCTCTCTCTATCTCAAGTCTCACTCCCTTCCTCTCTATATTTGGAAAAAAATTCAAAGCAACACATTTGGTGCTCTCCAAATTTGGTGAGCACCAAATGTGTTTTTACCTTGAAATAGTAAAATAGGGGTTGACCCCGTGATTCAAGCCCACATGCTTTTGCATTTTTCTGGTTCAATGTTTTATCTGACTCAAAAACACCTTTTTATGTAGTTGACTCTATTTTGTACCAATCTATGCTTGATCCATCACCTTTTTACCACCAATTTTCATGCTAGACAATGTAGAAGAAGACATTTTGAAGTTTCTATATCATTTTACATTATCTCAAGTAATATATTCATTTTGGTAATATTTAAATATTTTGATTTAGCATATTTGTTTGTTTTTGACAATATAAACTAAATTTCTTTGATGATTTTATTAATCATAAAAATTGGACATAGAATTCAACATTGAACTAGATAGGAGTTGCATAAATTTTTTTAATTTTTTATGAGTTTGAAGAAAAAAATGAAAAAACATGACATAATTTCGATGAATTCATGTTTAAACTTATATAAACAATACCAACTTAACACATTTTCTTATGAATTCTATTTTCATTGCTTATAGTAGTCCATTTCTAGCATGGCTAGTGGAATTCACTCTATTTCCTTTTAAGTAGATGTTTATATTGCATTTATTTTTTTATAATTTATAGACCATTCATTTGATGATTTTATTAATCTTCATTGTTACACATAGAATTCAACATTAAACTAGATGTATCCTGCATGCAAAAGTTTAATTTTTAGGAACTTGAAGTTAAAAAATGGAAAACATGACATAATAGATTCAAATTCATTATTAGTTATGGTTTTGGGAAAAAAAATATTTTCAACCAATTTGGAAAACCTAAGAGCTTTCATCAATGTTAATGCAAGTTTCCATTAATTTTTTTGTGCCATAAAAATTTCACACTCATCATGTGCTTAGATAAATTCAAGTTACTTGGCATAGTTGTTAATGCAATTTTCCATTCATTCATACCATTTACCTTTCTAAGAAATAAAAAAAGGGAAAATTTTGTGCAATTGAAAATGCTTTTTGTCTTTCTAAGTTACCTCATTTCTAAACAAATATTAAATAATCCCAAGATATAGCATCACAATTTTGACTTCTCAGTTGTCTTTGGTTGTCCTTGATGACAAAATTAGTTGGCATGCTCTTTGGTATCTTAGATATTCATTTAGAGGCTTTGTTTTTGGTATTCATGTTTATGGTGATTCAGGATTTTCATGATATATTGGCTCTTGTTGTTTACTATTGGATCATATGGTGATACTCCTAGTTCATGGCATGCTCTTTCAGTTTCAGTTCTTTACTTGATGGTACTAACATTTGACATTGTGTTCTTTATGTTAGGACATGCATAAGTTTTAGATATACATGTCTTTGTTACAGGGAAAACTTTAGTGGTGAATTTTCGCCAATTGGTGAATAATAGAAATCGGGACCTCCAAAAATGGCGAAGAGTGCAAGCTAAAAAGCAGACTGAATCGCTGATATTTTACAAAAAAATATTTTTTTCTTGATTAATTCGCCATGAAAATGATGCGTCATTGGAAATTATTCTCTAGTAATTTATCCCATAATTAAAAATATTAATTATATTCGCTAGTAATATTATATTCCTCCGATCAATTTTGGGGTAATATCGCCATTAATAATAAAATACTATTTAATTTTAGGGTTACTTTAGCATCTTAGCCTTGAATATGTATTTTGTCTATTGCCATTGATTAGATTTTTAATTGGATGTCTGTGATTTGATTTCGCGACCTAATATGCATGTGCCTTTTCAAAGGCTTGCTGAGGCCCGAAATTTGTTTTGGGCCACACGATTAAATCTAATCATGTGGTCCAAAAAAAATTTCAGGCCTCAACAAGACTTTTAAAAGGCACATGTGTATTAGGCCACAAAATCAACTCATAGCCATCCGTTTAAAAAGCTAATCGATGGTAACTTTTTCAGTTTTCATTTAGTCTTACTTTTAAAGTGATATTTTAAAAAAACAAAAATATATGGGGGAACTATGCCAATCAACTATGCAAAATTTTAAAAGAGAGATTCGCCAATGTCATTATTATTTTTACCAATTATTCATTAAGATTCGCCAGGATTTTACAAATTTTTTCAATAATGTGTATAGATTCGCCAGGGAAATTAATATTTTTTTTCAAAAAAAGAGGAAGCATTCACTAGGATTTTACACCTTCACCGAGGGGGGGGTTTCCTAAAGTTATCCTTGATTTGTTATCATGATAGCCACATGTATATTCAACATGTTTTTACAAGATATTGTGACATACTCTTTGGTAGATTCATTCTCAATTGCAAGGTATTGAACAACATCATAGTTGTGATTATCAGCTTCATAAAGGTAATTTTTATGGAAATATGATTTCAGTTGATGTTTATGAGGTTGATCATTGGGATTTTATGAATCTTGGTTTATATCAAAAGAAACTTAGAAGTCACATTGCATTGACAAGATTCATTTGATTATGTCTTCATGGCATATTTTTATTCTATTGATCTTCATGCATCACTCATATTTCTTTGATGTCAACGATTATGATACATTATTTGATACATGGCATATTGGGTTGGAATTATTTTAATGCTCTCTTTGGCACTCGAGTTTGATATTTCATTTGGCATAGATGGTTTGATAATTGGCATCTAAAGTCTTGATATATTATTGATATATTGACTTTATGTAAAGTCTTGTGAAGGTAATATTAAGCAGTTTATGATGGGAAGCTAGTATTTCATTGATGAATGTCTTTGGATTCTTATTAGGCTCTTAATGAATATGAGAACATTATTAATCAAGCATTTGGGCACTATAGTTTAAAATCCTTTTGAGGAAAAATCTTAGGGAAAGGTAATATTTTGAATCTTAAAGGAGTTGATCACATTAAAAATGTGATGCTTTTATCTGTGGTAAATCTCACCCTATCAGCCTCTTTACATTTACCTTGAATTTGACTTTGAAGTAAAGTCACATGAAAGAAATGTTTTTTGGCAGCAACTAATCTTTTGGAAATAATGTGACTTCTACTAGGTTGAAGCAATAATCAAAGGTGATTACTGTGTCGACATTCTTAGTAAAATTTTATGACTGTGGATTTGAATTCACTATGATGTTTTTATTTCTCATGACTTTGTCTTTTCGGACTTCAAGCTACATTTAATTTTAGTGAAGTCTTCAGTTTTCTTGGCAAAACGAAAAAGATTAGGGAAAAATCATTTTTGGTTATTATCATTTTAAGGGTTGAAACCCTTGCCTCTGTTGCCACCATGGATAGGTTGTAACATTTGTTACTCTATTGATTCTTCTTGTTGCAACCAAAATGATAGATGGTTGAGCTCTCTGTAAGAGCTATGCCATGTTTGGTGATTTGGTTTGTCGTTTCTCTTTTGGTGAGGGCTCAAGCATGAAAGGAGATATGTTGGTTTTTGATAAGCTAGTTGGTAAATACTTGATACATATTTTCATGCATTCTTTTTTCTACTTCATGCATGTTCAGATATCATTTCCATCATTTGGTGTTTATTTTTATCAAAAATCTATGTTTGGTCTTTTTGCTCAAATCAGAAAAGGTGAAAATGATTTACTTGTCAGAAGATAATGCATTGTTTACAGTTACACTTCATTTCTCATTGTGGGCATTATGAAAGTGTTGATTATTTTGGGTCACTAGTTTCATGATGATATGGGTTCAGTTATAGATTCTTTTCATACCCCAACAGTGATTTACTCTTGTTTTTATACACTTGAAAAACATATGTGTTGAATACAGTTGCTCTCTCAAATTTATTTCTCCATCTGTTATTAAGTCTTTGGAGGTTCTTTTACAAAAAAATGAATAAGGGTTTTTCGAGATATTAGATGGAATTATTTTCTTCATGCATATGTTCTATGTATTCTTGTATCAACTGATGTTACCAGTGCAGATTCTATTGGCTTTAGGGTTCTAGGTCATTTCCTTAAAATGCATTTTCTATCAAACCTCTTCGATTGTTAGAAGAATCATTTTCTTGGTGCATACTTCACTGAACTCTATTATTCTTGGCACATAACTGACATAAAGTTTGTCTTATCCAATATACCTTTGTTGAAGGTTAAAAAGAGAAAACATATACGTTATTGTAATGAGAGAGATATCTGGTGATTCAACACAATTGTTGTATTGTCTATTCTAAGAGACATACGTGATAACTCTGTAATAGAAATCTAAGGAAACAAAAATGCAGAATGAGAAGTCTTGATGCTTAAGTATGTCTAGTATTTTGAAGGTTCAATTGAGAACCTTGAGGATATTAGGGGTATTTAACTGAGAGTCTGTTGTGATTTTATCTGGGAAATAGAGAGATCCTCTATGTTATTTTTATTATGTAATCTGAAAAGGGTATGGTTCTCCTTGAAATTGGTGTTTCAAAATAAGGGGTTGGTGCTCCTTGAAATTGGTGTTTCAAAATAAGGGGTTGGTGCTCCTTGAAATTGGTGTTTCAAAATGAGGGGTTGGTGCTCAAATTTTAGCCTATAAAGCATTGTTAATAGTGGTTTTCAAATAAGAGCCTGAAAGGTAGCAGTTTAGGAGTGTTTTTTCTACCCCAAGAGGGTTATCCGCTCGGAAACTATTGTGTCTCATTGTTCATTTATGGTTTCACTACGTTACTATGAGAATGCTTTATTGTTCATTGTTTTTCAATTACATTTCTCATTTCAGTTTATGAATTATTACATTCAACTCATGAATGTACCTATCATTGAAATATTGAGAACAAATGTGTGCTATGGTTTATTTTTTGAAAAATGGTGAAATTTGATAAGACACTGATTCACCCCCCTCCCCTCTCAGTGTCATTTTCACTCCAACACACAAACCCTTCTTTGAATTTATGTTCTTCATGGCTTGGTTGACAATCAAAATGTGGTTTTGACAATAATAAGCACAAGATTATCTAGTTTCTAAAGGTGGTAGAAACTTATACCTTGGGTTTGACACTTCTTTTCTCCTAAGCACTTTTCCACACTCTAAATAATCCCCTAAAACCCTTCCTAAAATTGATCAATACTTACATGAAACAATTTTGTACAAATCTCTCAGAGTACTAGGTTTTACATAGTATAGTTGCAAAAAGAAACAAATTGTCCTCAATAACTCACACAAAATAATGATTTAGCAACCCTCCTTTTGTCAGCACATGCATATATACCTACAAAAAATTAGTAAAAATTTTCATATATTTTCACCACACGCATAAAAAGTTATGGGTTTTTTGAAGCTCACTATAAACCCTAGGTTGGGGACAACAATGGTTGATAAGATATGCAATATTTAATAAGTTACATTAGTTATGCAATGTAAAGTAATTCTTTGAGTTTTAAAGATATGAAATGATTTAATCATCAATGTTAATATTTTTCATGAAATGCAATTTAATCGGCAGTATGGATATGTTTGAAAAAATGCATTACTTACTTTTCTTGTGGTATTGAGGTAGAAATGTATGAAAAATGTTGTAGCATAGAAATGTTTGATAAGATGCATTGGTAGACATGTTCAAAAAATGTGGTAGCATAGAATGCCTCAAATAAATTTGGTCTCATGTTGATTTCTATCACCATGAGACCACATTTCTTGGAGGCATATTTCCAAACAACTCGCTACCTTCTTTCATAAAATGCTTTGGTGTGTTTCATAAAATGTAATGTAATCACCGATATCAATATGTTTCATAAAATGCATTACTTACTTTTTTTCTATGTGTGTTTGTGAACATGTAGCAGTCAACATCATTCCAAGGAAATGACCAAATCCTCTAACACTAGAATATCATGAAGTTAAAAAATGGAAAGAGAAGAGAATAAAAAAACACAAGATTGTGAAGCAAAGGAATTGCAATCCATACAACAAGAAATTCCTTTGCAATCTAAGAGAGATGTCCAATTGGTAACATAAAGGGCATGAATGGAAAAATATTATGGAAGCAAACAAATGGATCCTGAAGTTGGAGGCACATCATTAACCATAGGTGAAGTTCAATTCACATCTCTAGTTGAAGACACACCAACAACAACATGTGGTTTTCAAGTACATGGAAAATCACATCTCCATTTGAAGACACACTGTCAAAAACATTGGGTTTTGAAAGTATATCAGAAAACACGTCTCTATTTGAAGGCACTCCACATAAGACATCTCAAGTTGGAGGTTCAACATCGTTTACATTTCAATCTCAGGGTATGTCATCAATTGCACCTCTGATTGAAGGTACATGATCTATCCCCGATGTTGCTGACATTCCTAACGTTGACACAAATTTACATTTGAGTACTCCTCCTAGAGTTCTACATAGAAAACCTAGATTTTTAATTGATATTGATTCCAATGTTTTGAAATTTATGCCTAATAAGATTCCAAAACATACATGCCAAAGATATGCATAGAGGATATGGATTTTATTTTTTGAGAAGCTAAGTGAGGGTGGAAGATGTCAACTATTTATTGAAATGATGAGGCAACTCAAATTTAGGCCCACCATGAAGGCTCTTGGGATAATATTTTTGAATGAAACAAGTGAAAATTCCACTGTAAAGAACTTTATGAGTGCATACAAGAGCATGGGTTCTACCTCACACATGAAGGATAGTTGTGCCACATGATGTGTGATGACAAGAACATTGTTAAGCAGTCAAACAAGGAATAAGGTGAACCTTACAAAGATAAATAAGTCTTTTAAAATAAGTAGATCATCTCTAATGAGATCCAAAGGAAGGTGTGAAAGAGTGGAGGATCCAAATAACAATGAGTTATGGGCATTCTCGGGTAGAGTGCCACAAAAAGATAAAAGAATTGCTCAAGTCTTGAGATATATAATAGTAGATTATTGGAAGTATAACACAAGGGTCTCTCCCAATAAAAGAGATGTTGTAAGAAGCAGAATTGGTATTCAAATATGAGAGCCACATCCAAGGCATTATTTGGATACCACTCAAACCCAATTTTTTGTTGATTTTGTACGAAATTTTCCTCAAATTAAAATATGTCAAAGGTATTTTGAAATGCTAAAGCCTTTTTATGTCAAAATAAATCACACATGCACTATTTTATATTGTAGAGTACATATTGAGTTTTCTAACCATTATGATGTTTATTGACGTATATGTGTCTATATGCATACTAACAATGTTTTACAGGAATGTAACATAAGGCCTCCACTTAAATCCTCAAGGGAATTCTTATCTTTCATTTTATGTGAAAGAGTGGATGGTCAAATTTTTTATAAGAAGTCATGTTTGGATGGCACATGTGATCATTGTGGTGGCATGCAACATTTGCCAATTTTACAACACATGGCTAGTACACCCACAATTGGAAACGGAATTGTGGAATTTGGAAAATAGAAGATAGTGGCCTATAGTCTAAAATATGGGAAAGAAGCAAAAAAGTGTGAATTGGTTAGTGATAAGATTCTAGTGTATTAGTTTATGGGTATTTTTTGTGATTAGGTGGTCTATGAGTATGCAAGGCATACACATAGAGCTTGATGGTTGGACTCATAGTTCAAGTTATGAAAGGACAAATTTCCACTTCATAGCATCATTTCAATTGTCGGATTTGCAGAGAACTACAGACTACAACCACAAAATGAGCTGCAATCACAGTACTACAAATCCATGTAGCTTGCTATATTTGTGCATATGATATTCATTCTTGCAAATGATAGTACAAAGGATAACATGAAAGTATTGAGGGAGTATTACTTTTACATCAGTGATGATCACACACATTTGATAAAGTTTGTGCAATGTTTCTTTCATATGTTCTATGTTGATCTCGCTAGCAGGGGCATATCATTCAGTCAACATATCATATGGTTAGATAACTATACATCACAATTTAAGAACTCCAAAATTTTTTACTAGTTGAGTAGGATGCATAGGATTAGTGGTGTTCCCCATATGTGAGACTTCTTAGAGGCCGAGCATGGAAAGGTGGAGCACGATGGATTAGGTGCATGTATACAGAGAGCCTTAGCACAAGAAGAGTTAAAGTACAAAGACACTGTAAAGTTGATAGATGCAAGATCAATTATCAAGTGATACAACTCATGTGACCAAAAAAAATATTCCAACATGTCTATATGGGTACATTTATGCTAATAATTGTCCTCTTTTGCACCGAAACATGTTGAATTGCTCCGAGCTACATTCAACCAATAGAATCCCTTAAGAGTCCCAAGTGAAAAATGGATGAAATCTTCAATGGGTTGTTACTCAAACACTATGATGCTTATAAACTTCTCATATGATACTATGGGATTATTTTGGGACCCTCTTCAATAAGCTATCTCATTTTTCACTATCTCGGAGGTGTTTTCCCATGGTGGTGACTTTAAACTAGGGGAAAAAGTTATCAAATGCAAGCAGTGTAAAGTTCCAAAGTTGTGAAACTTTCGTTCTGCAACTGGGGTGACCTAATTAATTGTTCCAACACATTTGGGTGGGTAAATTTATGCTAGGAATGGTCCTCTTTTTCACCCTAACACGTCGAATCACTCTAAACTATGTTCAACCGACAAAATCCCTTATGAGTCCAAAGTGCAAAATAGATGCAATCTTCTACGGGTTGTTACTTAGACACTATGATACTTACAAAATTTTAATCTAATTCTATGAGATTGCATTGGTCCCCTCTATAATAAACTCTCTCATTTTTTTCTATCTCGGAGGTTTTTTCCCATGGTGGCGACTTTTCACTTGGGGAAAAAGTTGTCAAATGCAAGTAGTGTAGAGTTGCAAAGTGGTGCAAATTTCATTCTCCAACTCATGTGACCAAAAAAAATATTCCAACACATATGATTGGGTAAATTTATGCTAGGAATGGTCCTCTTTCACACCCAAACACATTGAATCACTTCAGGCTATGTTCAACTGGCAGAATCCCTTAAGAGTCAAAAGTGCAAAATGTTTGCAATCTTTGACAAGATATTACTCGGATACTATGATGCTTAGAAACTTCTCATTTGAACCTATGGGATCATGTTGGAGCCCCCTAAAATAAAATCTCTAGTTTTTTTCTATCTCAGAGGTGTTTTCCCATGGTGGCGACTTTTCACCTGGGGAAAAGTTGTCAAATGCTAGTGTAAAGTTGCAAAGTGGTGCAACTTTCATTCTGCAACTCATGTGACCAAATGACCTATTCCAATGTTTTCATGTGGGTATGTTTATGCTATACATGGTCTTATTTTTCACCCAAACATGTTGAATGGCTCTCAGCTATGTTCAACCGACATAATCCCTTATCAGTCTAAAGTGGAAAATGGATGTAATATTTGACAGGATATTACTCATATACCGTGATGCTTAGAAACTTCTTGTTTGATCCTATGGGATTTTTTTGGTCCCTTCTACAATAGCCTCTCTCATTTTTTGCTAAATTGGAGACATTTTCTTGTGGTGGTGACTTTTCGCTTAGAGAAAAACTTGGCAAATGCAAGCAATGTAAAGTTGCAAAGTGGTGCAACTTTTGTTTTGTAACTTGGGTGATAAAATGAATTGTTCCAATGCATATAGGTGGGTAAATTTATGCTAGGAATGGTCCTATTTTTTACCCAAACATACCAAATCACTCTGACCTATGTTCAACCGATAAAATCCCTTATGAGTCCAAAGTACAAAATGACTACAATATTTGACGGGCTATTACTTAGACACTGTGACACTTAGAAAATTCTTGTCTGAGGATATGGGATTTGTTTGGGCCCCTCTATAATAACCTCTCTTAGTTTTCACTCTCTTAGAGGCATTTTCTTGTGGTGGTGACTTCACTTGGGGAAAATTTGTCAAATGCAAGTAGTTTAAAGTTGTAAAGTGGTGCAACTTTCGTTTTGCAAATTGGGTGATGATCTATGTTCAACCGGAAGAATCCCTTATGAGTCCAAAGTGAAAAATGACCACAATATTTGATGTGTTGTTACTCGAACACCATGAATCTTAAACGCTTCTAATTTGAGGCTATGGGATTGCATTGGTCTTTTTTATTCCTTGCATAACCACCCCATTTTAATTTTTGTGTCAAAATGGGTCCCCCTTTGTTTTTATTATCCTTGGTGTTTTGTTCGGGTCTTAGTAGTTGTTCTTTTTCTCCTAAGTCTCTGTCTTTTGTTCCTCTAGCAGAAGCAAAATCAGAACGAAATCTGAATTTGAAAATTGCAAAGTTCCATGTCTAGATTTGGATCCGATTCCACTCCGATTTCCTTTCCTTGTATTTTTGTCATTTCTCAATGTTTCATTTGGGGTAGGCTTTGCCTTGGTCCTTCTTCCTTTTTCTTTGTTGTTTTCCTTTTTGGCAGGATCAGACCCAGATTGGAGCTTGAACTTGGAACTTGTTGCCAAAATTCCAAGTTCACTTCTCATTCTACTTC
Organism: Sequoiadendron giganteum; assembly: GCA_007115665.2. NCBI lineage: Eukaryota > Viridiplantae > Streptophyta > Pinopsida > Cupressales > Cupressaceae > Sequoiadendron > Sequoiadendron giganteum. Next base: position 392,323,927 of record CM021104.1, on the reverse strand, counting down.
TGCCTCTGCCTTTGGGTTTTTCTCATTGGTTTTTTTTTGGGCTCAATTCCTTTAGCCCCAATCCCACCTTGTTGTCTTTTCTCATTCCTTTTTGTTCTTTGCATTTTTTCTTCATCTTTGGTGGGAGCGGAACCAGAATTAGAACCAAACCGGGAACTTTGCAAGAGTTCCCTAGTCGATTCTAATCTGGATCCTGCCTCCATTCCCTTGTTGTCTTCTTCCTCTCTTTACTTCTATTACACGATATTTATGTACTCGTTCCCACTTTGATCCCATGCCTGACCAACCACATTAATTGCATTAATGAGAGGCCCTCCACACACGGAAAATTGAATTCAAAACCTTAATCAAGGTTAATTTGCACATTATCATTATTACCTAAGTTGTTTTAGAAAACCAAAGCCCAGAAAGCATGAAAGAGAGGCACAATTTGGACAAAAGGCAAGCATTTACAAGTAGATTTTGATCGAGTTTCATCTTGTTTGGTAGTGATTTGAGGTAGGTGTATTTTCTTCTTTTCTATTCCGTGTGTTGTTTACCATTTTTGCTTGTGTTCTTCGTGCGTTCGCAAGAGTTTTTCTCATGAATCTTTTCTTTCCTTTGTTGTTTCATTTTTGTTTTGCCTACTTCTATTGGAAATTTGCTTCCATTTTTGGTGTGATTTTCAAATTTGTTTTGTTTGTTTAGTTATTCTGTCATCATTTTCCCATTTTGGGGATGTTCATACTACCATACCTTAGTTTCGTTTAGGGTTTTTTATTTTTGAGCGAGTCTTGGTATTTGAAGGGGTTTGAAATTTGTTTAGGGACCCACATGATCTTATTACAATGCTAGTTCAATAGTTTTCATAGAGGTTTTATGATGCCCTAGTTTCTTGAGTGAACGGGTTATGCAGACTAGGGTTTGTGTTCTATTGCTTTATAAAATTGTGTGCTAGCTAGCTTGGTTCTACCTCAGTCATATCAATAATCGATTCACACCTTCATTTTAGCCTCATTGTCTCCTCATGTCACCTCGTTTAAGTCATTATGGGTGCTTGGTTTAGATTTCTTCATGCTTAATGATAAAGTGGTGGAAGTGGACCCGGGACCGAACTCAATTCATAAGTTAGTGAGTATAGGTTAATGTTCAATTCTGAGCCTGCTTCCGATCAAGTTTTGACTCCGTTCAACATCTTCTCCACTGGCGGGAGTAGAATCAGAATGGAAGCAAGACTTGGAACTATGTTATGTTCCGGGTTTGGATTTTATTTTGATCCCAGTCCTATTTTTGATGTTGATCCCAACCCTGATCCTACCAGTACTAGATGCTTTACAATATTGATTCCTTTCTTGGTTCTGCCTCCGATGAGTTTTAAATTTCAATAAGTATAAAATGCTACCTATGGAAGGACAGGGTAATATGAAAGGTAAACCTTCTAAGGAAGATATTCATGCTTTCTATCAATTTAATCTAGGGTTGTCTTGCAAGAATAAACAATGTCAGGAGCATCTGTAGAAGTTTCACAAGTGGAAGGCCAAGCTGTAGAGAGTTCAAGGAAAGTGAAACCAAAGAAGATAAAGGTGGAGCAATTGCCCTATAATTTGAGATACAAACACTAGAGTACCACTCCCACAGCTAGCAAGCTAGATTTAGGATGGGTCGATGTTACAGACACTAATTTGGGATAATTCAATTGTGAAGAACTTATTCTTGAGACTTTTGTAGAAGAGGTGACTAGGAGGACAGAAAGAATAGTCCAATTTGGGAAAGCTCATGTTACACTCTCACCTCTGTCAGTTCAGTGCTTGGAGCTCATTTTGACAGTAGCAAGAGCTTACAATCCTATATCAAGGCAGTGTATGTAACAACAAGGAAATGTAATAATTGATTTCTCCCCACAAATGATGAGGTTCATGTTGAATTCACTTGACCCAAAGAACCCTAAGTAGTTGAGTAAAGCAAAAGCATTGCAAAAATTTAATAAGGATAAAGAGACTAATAGATCTCACATGAACAAGAAGTGCTTGAGGATAGAGAAGAATTCCTTAACCAAGGTGCCTGAACAAACAAAGAGGGGAGACTTCAAGAAGGAAGTTGATGACTTAATAATGATGCTTTCTAGGGTGTTTTGAAAGAAAGACTCTGCATTCTTTAGGGAATGGATGTTCCAATTCATTGAAGCTATTTTTGATGGTAGGTAGAAATCTGATTGGTGCATGATCTTATTTGATAATTTGCACAATCATATGTTGAAGTTGAGGGGAAAAAATACCTTATTTATGACTTCCTATGTTATATATGTTGTTGCAATGATGGATATCTTTCCTGGGTTGAAGGCTGTAGGAATATTGGGAGAAGCTCCTGGACAACAAAAGGTATATAACCATTATGATTAGTTAACCTTGTAGACATCAAAGCTACACTATAGAAGGGTCAATGATTCATTCACTTATGTCATCATCAATTGATTGACTGGGGATGCTAGATTTAGGTTAAGTATAGATTCCATGGATCTCATTATTGAGTGGTGACATTGGTATATCCAATACCCCAAGTTCTCTTATTTTAGGTTGGTAGGATTTGATGGACATCCTCACCTACTCCCAAGATGTTGCAATGATAGTATTGTCCTCATGGAATTCATATATCAAGCTATGGGAGTCAATGCAAAATTTTCCAACAAACACAAGCTTGGATGCCATAAGTTTCCCATGAAGTTGGGAGAATATTGTTGTCTTCACAATGTGGTTGCAAAGGAATTATGTGAAGAATTGAGTTATTTGAATTTTGGATTATATACATCCCAAAAACACTTTGATCTGGGGAATAAGATGAATGGTCTGAATCCCATCATTTTTGACAAACATTATAATCTGTTGGGGGATTTTTGGATTTATTTACAAGATGACTATGATGTTAGGAGGAGAAGTTTTGAGAGGCTTACTATTCCACAAATGATTGAGTATGGGGTGAAGGAAGACATTCCTGATACACTATCAGGTGATGGTGTAACTTTGTACCCTAGATATGAAGCAGGAAAGATAGGCACTAAGAACTTGGACCCAATAAACTGGGATGAGGAAGAATTTATTGATATCAAACAAATTTCCAGGATAGTGATGGATAGAAGTATCCAGTGGGTAGTCATGAAGATAAGGGAGACACGAGTTCAAGCTTCAAAAAAGAGAAAGGAAGGAGCTACCCAGGTATATAAAAGAACAAAGAGAAGGACAACTCCTAAAGATAAATTGGAGTATTTGCCTCCTATCTATGGAGGGGATACTTTTCTAGAAGTACCTATTCAATAAACCCATGAATCATTAAGTTTGGAAACTACCATAATAGCTAGAGAAGGCTCCTCTTCTCAACCTTCCTTTTCTCAAGAACCTAACAAAGAAGTACTAGCAGGTAGTCTTTATGAGCAAGCTGAAACTTTGAAGGGAAAAGAGAAGGAGGTTAAAATTCATGACATCAATACTTATTCAAAGGCTACACAATCAGATGATGAGCCTCTTGTAACTAAATCTACTGAAGACATTGAATATGTTGGTACTGAACATGTCCTAACCCCAGAAGACCAATGGAAGCTATTTGAAGATGTAAATAAAGAAGATGATGCTAAAGCACAAGCTGAGGTGATTGCAAAACAACAAGAATATGAGGCCAAGGCCAAAGGTGATATGCTTTCCAAGAAACAAGAATCAGAAACTATAGCAAAGGCTAAAGAATTGGAAAGAAAACAAAAGGAGAAAGAAGATCTTCTTCTACAATAAAGAGAAATAGAGCGAAAAGCTAAAGAAGAAAGAGATAAATTAGCTTTGTTACAAAAAAGCTAAGAACTAGAAGAAGAAAAGGCTCAGTAAAAGAGAGAAATAATCCCTTGAAGCTAAGTTCAAAGCAGTAGAGGAGGCTCAAAAAAAGAAAGAAGAAGATGAACTGGAACTGAGAAGGATTGAAGAAGAATATCAAGCTAAACAGGAGAAAGAAATTGCTAAGATGTGACAGAGAGTTGAGGAATTAGAAGGGCAAAGAGATCAAAAGTTGGAGGAAAGGAGATTGGAAGAGGAGGAAGAGGCCAGGAGGATAGAGAAAGAAAAAATGAGTGTTCAAGGTGACAGGCTATCCAAGAAAAAAGTAGAAAAATTAAAGCAACAATAGGTTGATTCTCAACCTAAAGTAGCACTCTGGTAACCTCTCTCTCCTGCCACATCTTCTAAAAAATTGTTAACTCCTCCTGCTACCCCAACATGGTTAAAAATTAATTTGGAAAGAAAAAAATTAGTGCAACCCCAACCCATTAATTAGGATGATGTGAGCAAAGAGATTGATAAGGAGAGACCCAAGAAAAGGGCTAGAGTCCTCCATTCTACCAATTTGACAGATGTTTGGGGAGATTATAGTTGAATGTGCCATTCCAATGGTTGATAAAGATATACAAGAAATGCAACTAAGTGATTATCTACTAGGCATAGTGAATTTGGGAAGGCCTACAAGGAATCAGTAGATGGATCTTATATATATTGTAGCCTCTTCCACCAAATCAAGAATGGTAAAGGACAAGGAAAGGAAGGATGAGCTCAAATCATAGGTAGGCCAATTGCATAATTTTTTGAAATATTTGTCTTCTCCTATTTCTTCACAATCTCCTACTCTTGAGACACCAATTTTTCTAAGCAAGAAAGAGGTTGATAGCCTTGTTGAGATGAGAAATAAGGTGGGAATGATGGATAGATGGATTGCTTGATTAAACCAAGAGGTATAAGATTTGCTTGTTGAAATTTGAAAAGCTCATGAAGCAGCATTAGAGTTGGTTAATGGCATGGTTCCAAATGCTAAAACTCTTGGGAAACAAGAAGAAGAATATGTAGAGCATGCAAGGAAGTTGAAAGACATCAATAAGTTGCCCAAGAAAACTTTGTTGGAACAATCCATCCTAGAAGAAGACAATGTATATTTAATTTGAAAATACCATTAACATCATTAGATTATGATCTTCATTCATTTATGGGCACAAGAATGAGGTGCAACACTCTAGAAAGGATCTTCATGAGAAAATTGAGGAGTTGGGAGCAAGTATTGCTATACTTGTTAATGAAAACATCCCTGTAATAGATGGCCTCCTCCTTGATAAAATCACAGAGAAATGGAATAGTATATTTGAGGAGGTAATACAAAAATGGGATGATTTTGATGACCTCTTGATGGATAGGCTCATGGATATCAAGGAAGAAATAAAGGCTGCTAGAAGGGAGCTTATCAAACTTGGAGATATGCAATAGTTTGCCTTTGTTGAGCTGAAAAGAATAAAGTTTGAAGACAATTGGGTAGATGGGTCAGATGCAGATGTACTCCAACAAGTGTTTAATAATTATGATGAGTACATACTAGAGTAGAAAACACATGAATGAAGTGGCAATGACATGTCCCTTTTCCAGAAGAACATAAAAAAGGCACGACCAGCTAGAAAACTTCCCTTTCCTATTTTATAGGATCATGACACAAGTTTAACTAAAGATCCCAATAGTTCTCTCTTTCCCTTCTTGAGCGCAGGTTTTGATAAAAGATCATCAATGAGTGACTGAAAAACAAAATGGACAATTATCCTACATTGCCCCAGTAGCCCCATGATTTGTGGATCTAGATTTTTGATGAGAGGAATTAGTGCAAAAATTCCTATATGTAGAATTTCTCTCCATTTTGTAAAGGTCGGCTCATTGAAGAAGTATTAGCCACCTAAATGAGATCTAGGATAGTTTTTATAGTTTTCAAAATCTTTTTATAGTTTTCATGTGAAGATACTTAGAAATTTTACAAGTTTTTAATATAGTTGATGTTATTTTTCATAATTTGTTTTAATGGAAATGTTGATGAACCATATTCATTTGTATGCTAGTGAATTTTGTGCATAAAAGTCTCTTATTTGATGAAAGTCAATAGAAGATTCTGAATCTAAAACTATTTTATTAAATTATGTGTGAATGGAATTTCTTTATGTTTGTTGATCTATGAATGTTAGTAATGAGTTGGTGATATGTTCTTATTTGGTTTTAAAATTTAGTGATGATGAATGGTCCTATGTATTGAATTTTCAATATGAATGAATGCAATGGTGCAGAATATTCTATGGATTCTATCATTTTATGGTTTGGTTGTGTAGAAGAAATGCTAATTATGAAATTTATATGTCTGAATTAAGAGGAATTTATATTTATGTTTGTTGTCTTGAGCTTTGTTCCATCTTTTTTCTTGTTTATTTATACCCCCCAAGCATTAGGTTAATCCATATCATTCTATTTTTATTCTTCACTAGAAGGCCCCTTGAACATTATAGTTGCATACGCCACTGAATAAAACAACACAGTGCAAAACCAACTATAGAGACCTTGGAAGATAGGTGGCTATAGGTTATTTATCTTTTTCAGGAGAAATAGAGTAGCAATATTTTTTTTTAACATTGTTGTGTAAATCTAGCCATCAATAGAATCGATGCTAGAAGGAGGGACTGAAGGAGCAAACTGGAGTGAATCAAGTCATTTTCACCAAAAAGGTTCAGAAGAATTCTCAAATCTTTTGTAAACCCCGACCCATTTCTCAAACTCTAAATACCTACTAGGTCTAGAAATTGTAGGGCTTTAACACCACCACCCACTCCACCTCAATTTCCACCAATATTACCACTGGCACAACCAAATCCAATGCCACCCATGGAATTCTTTGCAAATAACCCTTCACCATTGGGAATCATTCCTGGTGGCATTCATGAGATGCTTAAGAATCCCAAGAAATTTTATCCTAGGTACTCCCATGGAGAGTCACGAAGTGTTGAAGTGAAAATACTTGCATTTAAAGATTCTTATGCATGGGCTCAGATAGCACATCATGATGTTGCATGCAGATTGTTTCCATATTCCTTAGGAGATATGGTCTATAACAGGTATCTGAACTTACCCACTGGATCCATCTTGAGTTGGGAAAAAGTAGAGGATGCCTTTAGCAATCAATTTTTGGTCTATGTGGATCCATCTATCTTATATCACCAATTTTCCATGATTAGGAAGGAACCACATGAGCCGTTACCCCTCTTTAACACCCATTTCCAAAGAATGTACAGAAGGTTGCAAGATCCTTATATGGTGGCCAAAAATATTGCCATCAAATCTTATTTTAAAGCCATAGACCCACTCATTGATTTATTTATCCAAAGAACTTATCTTGCAGAATATATTGGTTCATTGTCCAAGGTGTACCACCTTGCCATTAAATTGCAACAACATATAAGTTCGCAATCAGGCAGCCTTAGAGGAGTTTTTACTCCCTTGGGATACCCTCTGTTGCCTAATCCAAGTCCATTATTCAATACAGTCCCAAGAATATCCCACTTGGCCTATGGAACTTTAGCTGAGATAAAAATGCCTTCTGCAACCATGGGTTAATGGGGGGAATCTAGATCCATCTCAATAGGCTCAAAAACTCACCTAATTTCACTAGAGGATTCAATTCTGCAACTCACTCCTCCATTCTAAATTCTATAGGAAGTGAGTGTACCACCTAGTTGACTTCAAAGGTAGAAACTTTGAAGAAAAATCTATTTGAAGTGACGAATAAAATGGCCCAACTTAAGCTAGACCCCTCTCAAGGCCAAAACCAAAATTAGGAAAACTAGAGTCATGGATACCAAAATTAGGGTTTTCAAAACTAGGGAGGATTTTCCAGTAAAAAAAATATGTTAATTAGAACCAAAGAAATTATCAGGGTCAAAAAAAGCCCAACCAAAACTATCAAAACTAGAATAGGGGCTATATTCATAGGTCAAACAATAATAAGCAATGGAACATTGGACCAAACAACAGAGGAGTCCCCCATAATTATCAATTCGGTGAAGAAAAGCCTCACACTACAAATGTAGCATATTTGAATCTCATGATGAATTGGTGCGGGTTACATGACACTGCTATGCACTCTAAGGTTAATTGCCTTGAAATGGAAAAGGTTTTCAAGATAGCACAAGATGACTCCCACCCACCACAAGGAAATCCCAACCAAGGTAGTGGATCGGTGGATACAACCATGACTTTTGAGACCATTGATGAAAGATACTAGTCTCCCATGTAGGGAGAGAATGAACCAAAGGAAGACACGTATGATGCTCAGGCCTTCCAAACCAATGGAGGTCATTTCTTGAGGAATCAGAACAAGGGGTCATTTACTATGTCCACCCCTCCAAACGGTTCCTCCGAACTAGAATTCTAACAAAAATCCACCTCCACCAAAAGGCCCGTCAGATTCACAAAAAAAGGTAACTCTCCTTCTGTTCCTTGGTTTCCTAGGAATAAAGATATAGATTTTGATTTTGTTTTAGAAATGTCGAAATAGAGGAATTCTCTATCATTTTTCAACATCCTAAAGTGGCATCTTGCCCAATGTGATATTGTATTGAAATCCTTGGAGGAGGCAAATAAGTCGAGAGGAAAGAGTAAGGTGAATCCAACTAATGATATGAACGTAGCCCTATACAGAGGTAAGACAGGAACACCCACATTTATTTTGATCTTGAGGATTTACAAAAAGAATCCACACAACTATATGTTAGATTTTAGAGCCTCAAGTACTGTCATGCCCTTCTCCATTTGCAAAAAGTTGGGTTTAAGTCTAGTTCAGACTCACAAGAAAGTGATATAGTTAGATAAAACTAAGGTTAGTGTCATTGGTGAATTAAAAAATATGCATGTGCAGATTGGATCAGACCCATGGATCCAAAAAGATATAGATATTCAGGTGGCTAATATACCTGAAACATATGGCATGTTGCTTAGTCGAGACTTGATGAAAAGTCTTGGAGGTTATCTTTCTCTAGATTTCTCACATATGTGGCTCCCATGAAAAGGGGTGCCAACCCAGATTAGGATAGAAATAAAACCTCAGTTGAAACATATGATCATAGAATATGATTGTCCTAATGAGGTAGCATATTTCAAAACTAAGATGGGAGTGTATAGGAGAGAAGAAGAAATTCTGACATTCTCAATGGTCAACCCTAAACACTCACAACCCTTGGAACCTAGGGATGATATGATCATGGTTAATCACCAAGTTCTAATGAGGAAATTGAAACAAGACATGATGGTCTTAGGAGACAACGTTGATTTATGGAGTCTTTTACTCCCAAACTGGTGTAGAGTCCGTTACCAAAGTCATTCTGAGTTGACATGGCAAACCTGTGTTAACATTTTAAATCATGTCAGTCAGTCAGATGATAATTGTGAATCCCACCCTAGAATAACTTCAAGTTTGTTCCCATTTGAGTTTAGAGATGTAACTATCCAAACGAGGATCAATCATACCAAAGATGAAGTCACTTCCCATGTTGTATTGATTGAGGTCTTATTATTTGATTTGCACGATGATGCTAAATAATCTCAAAAATTGATCAACACACCTGCCCCTACTAATCTTCTAATCCCCAAGGGATTGCTCAAAAAAATGACCAACTCTAGGAGTGTTGATCAAGGTGAGATATAGGGAATAGTCCCTACACAAGTTACGAATCTGGGTAAGGTACCCAATCAAAACCAAACTCTCAGCCTTTTAATCTTCACAAAAAAACACCCATGACTTGCCCCCAGAAGGAAACCCCTGCCCCAGACCAACTCTAGACTCTTAAGTTTGATGGCTCTAAGTCTAAAACAGAGAGTGGAGATGGAGTTGAGCTAACAAACCCGAAAGGGAAAACATATTTTTCTTCTTATAGGTTGCAATTTGGCTACACTAATAATGTCACAAAATATGAAGCACTTGGTAGAGGACTTATTTTTTGCATCAGAAGAAGATCACAGCTTTGATGGTCATGGGGGACTCAGAGGTAATCATTAAACACGTACATAGTCAATATACATGCCATAATTAAAGGTTAGCTATGTATAGGAATATGGTATGGAATCTTATAGAAGATTTCAATGCTTTTGGAATCAAATTGATTCCTAGAGAATAAATTTAGATTGTGGATGCATTGGCTATTGCTGCAAGTACTTTGGAGCCCATGCATGATTCCAAACTAAAAATATTCTCTATGGAATTAGTGTCCATCCCTGCTGTCCCTGACATCATAAATTTCCAAGTATTTGATGATGATTAGCATATTCTTGTGTTCCTCGCAAGTTCAAAGGTGTTTGAAGGTTAGATTATTGATGAATCTGACCGAGATCGAGGAGATTGGGATCCAAAAAATTGTGATGTGGAAGGCATAATCAACCTGAAATTCAACAACATTCCTAAGGGAATGGTGGCCTTGGAGAGAATCTTTTATTCTGATCCTTGAGCTCATGAGAAAGTGCCTACAAATAATGAAGGAGGGAAATATGATTCATACAACTTGGAAAACTCAGGGCTAGAGAAGAATACTTTTATTCGTAAAACCTATCCCAAGGAAATCAAAGACAAACTCTTGGGAGTGCTGAAAAAGAGACATCACAACCATAGCCTAGGGATATGAAGACTTGAAGACTTTTGACACTTCATTAATCATGCACACCATCCCATTGAAGCCTAAAGAAAATCCATTCTGGTAGAAGCAGTGCCTAGTTAATTCCCTCATTGAACCTCTAATTCTCAAGGAGGTACAAAATTTACTATCAACAAGGATAATTTTTCCAGTAAGGCACTCAACATGGGTTGCTAACCTGGTCCCTATTCATAAGAAGAGGGGAACTTAGGCTATGCATTGACTTAAGAAATCTAAATAAAGCTTCAGAGAAGGACAATCATCCTCTCCCTTCCCTCGATGAGGTACTATAGATAGTGAATGGTTCACAAATGATGTCATTCCTGGATGGATGTTCATGATATAATCAAGTGTTGGCCAATCATGAGGATACAATGAAAACTACCTTCACTACCAAGTGGGGGACATTTTCTTATCAGAGGATGTCATTTGGCCTCATCAATGCTAGGGCCACATTTCAACATGCGATGGATGTGACATTAAAATATATGGTGGGTAAATGCATTATCATCTACATGGATGATTTGATAGTGTTCTCTAAGAATAGAGAAAACCATGCTGCTGACTTGTAAAAGCCCCTTCAAAAGTGCATAAGCTATGGAGTCTCCCTCAATCCAAAAAAGTGTGTGTTCAAAGTTTCAGAAGGAAAATTACTAGGCCACATAATATTAGAAAAGGGAATTTTTATTGATCTAGAGAGAGTGGAATCCATTCTAAAATTGAACATGTGAGGCAGTAAAAAGGAGATAAGATCTTTCTTCGGAAAGATAAATTTTGTAAGAAAATTTATAACTAGGTTTGCAAAGATCATCAAACCCCTCAATGAAATGATGAAGAAAGATGCTAATATTGGGTGGAGCAATGAGGCTAAGTCTTCATTTTCAAAGGCACCAATTTTAACTAGCCCTGATTATCTAAAACCGTTTTATATATATTATTTCGCATCGAACCACTCTTGTGCCACTATTTTAACATAGTGAAAAGGTGAAGGAGATGAAAGACCTATTGCTTTTATGATTTCTCCATTCAAAAATGTTGAAGTTAGGTATCCACCTTTGGAGAAACAAGATATTGCACTTGTGTGATATGTCAAGAAGTTTCAGCATTATATCCTCCATAGTCAAGTTATTGCCATAGTTCTTGACCCTTCTATGATGTCACTTATGCAAATTGAACTTGGAGAGAGATGAGGAAAATGGATGGAAATATTACAATAATTTGATCTTGAAATCCATCCAATGAAGTTATTCTATGGACAAGGCCTATCTAAGGCAATGGAAAATGATGATGCTAAGATCACCTATCAATAGTATACAATATAATCATTTACAGATGATCCTTGGTATGCTATTTTGATCTTTTTGTTGTTAAATAAAAAATTTCTAGATAGAATAAATGCTACTTAGAGGAGAGAACTCAGGTTGAAGAGTTCCCACTATATGATCAAAGTGGGATCGTTTTACCAAAGAAACTTTGTGGGATTCTATCTATGTTCCCTTGATCAACATCCAGCAAAACAAGTCATAATGAAATTTCATGGTAGACACGGTAAGGGACATGGTTCTTTTGATTCCATGGTACACCAAATTTTGAGATCAAGTTATTACTGGCCCCATGTATTCCATGATCCTCACCAACATGTAAGAACGTGTCATACATTTCAGACTTCTACATCTAGGGAATGCAATCCAACAATGCCCCTACAACCCGTCTACGAGGTAAGGCCATTCACCCAATGGGCATTTTTGGGGAGATTAACCCAAATTCTTCTATAGGTCACAAATTTATTTTGACAAAAACCAATTATTGTACACATTGGATTGAAGACCATCCTTGTAATAATAGCACCACTGAGGTGGTCATCAAATTCCTTAATGAATGCATTGTTACTAGGTTTGGAGTACCATTTGCCTAGTATGTGATAATGGTCCTGAATTCTCTTCTGCAAAATTTATTCAATGGGCATATGAACATAAAATTGTGTTGAAATATTCTTCTAATTATTACCCACTGGGGAATGAAGTAGCAAAGACTACAAACAAAAATCTTCTGGAAGTAATTAAGAAGTTGTTAGAAAGTAATCCTAGGGATTGGCACACACAACTGAGATATGTCTTATGGTCAGATAGAACTCGTATTAAAGCCACCTTAGGTAACTCACCATTTAATTTGGTCTATGGCCAAGACCCAGTCTTTTCTATGCACTTATAGATGCCCGTCCTCAGGTTTATGTAGTATTTTTACTTGAATGATGATAGGATAAAGGTCAGACTTACTAGCTTACTAAATTTAGAGGAATAGAGAGACACTGCTTTATAGTAGTTCTCTAAACATTAGGTTGTTGTCAAACATTGGTTTGACAAAAGATCCAAAATCAAATCCTTTAGTATATCAGATGTGGTACTATTGTGGGACAAAGCCAGGGAAAGAAGAGGGGATCACCAAAATTTTGACTGACTTTGGTTGGGACCATATCAGATTGTGGAGATCCTTGCTGAAAATTCTTTTTGTTTAAGTACTCTAAAAGGAGAACCTGTTCCTTTTCCTATCAAGGGGCAATTTATAAAACACTACTTTGGCTCTTGAGGGGTCTAATATTCAATTTTGATTGTATATATGTAATTAGTTGCTTTTCACTTTTGGTTTGTTTGTTGTTGTTTGTGTTTTTGTTTCCTTCATTTTTGTTGTCTTTCTTTCTTTATTTATTTTGTTTGTTTCTTGGGGTTTTCATTTTCTCCAATTCAAGCGATGGGTGAAGTTATCCGAAGCATACTGAAGGTACTAGGAGAGAATTTGGTTGAGTTGTTTTTAGGTATGTCTATCGGAATTTTTCATTTTATGACCTATGACTTCTGTTATTTTTGTATAATGGTCTGATAGGTTAAACACAAATAGGTATATTGTAAGAGATCTCATAAACCATGATTGAATCTGTCAAAAAATAGATAAGAACATCTATTCTACATAAAATCCCATTTATCTCTAGGTGGTTGTATTTTAGATTCGAGTGAAAAATTTGAATCCTGATACTATCACAAAATCGAGTGTAGTTCTAAACCCCAAATTTCATGTTGTTATACCTAAGTATTGAGAGAAGCTAATAAAATAATTCCTTCAAGAAAAGTTTATAAAAATGAGAAAGAAAAGAGAATCATTGAATGATGACAAACTCAATATAAGAAGGGTAGTTCAAGTATCTCTATCGAGGCTATGGATGCCTCACCAGTAGTAGAGAAATTCTTTGAGAGAACTAGAGGTATCTCCATCAAGGCTATAGATTCTTGACTAGCAATAGAGCAGTGCCCATGATATCATTGCACGATAGTTAAAAGGGTTCACCTCACGTAGTTCGAATCTTGAATATGATTGTTTAAGAATAGAAGGAGTTTTTACCAAAAATAGATGCACCATGCATGTACACAGTCATATTTGAAGTAGTTAATGTTGATTTATATTTGAGATTCCAGCTCAACCTTATTTGCCTTGACTGATCATAATTGAGTGTAAAATGTTCATGAACCAGAGGTTTTGGGTGACTGAATTTTTCAGTGTCTTGAAAATGGGTAGACCATTTTCCTAGCCAAGTCACCTTATTTTATGTCTTACATAACCAAGCCATTTTAATTTTTGGGTCAAAATGGGTCCCCCTTCGTTTGTATTGTCATTGCTATTTTTTTCAGGACTTAGGAGTTGTTCTTTTTCTCCAAAGTCTTTGTTTTTTGTTGCTCTAGCAGAACCAGAATCAAAATCAAATCTGAATCTAAAACTTCCAAAGTTCCATATCCAGATTTGGATTTGATTCCAATCCTATTTGTTTTCCTTTTGTTTTTGTCATTTCTCAATGTTTCATTTTGTTGTTTTACTTTTCGATGAGATCGGACCCGGATTGGACCTTGAACTTGGAACTTGTTGCCAAAATTCCAAGTTTCATTCCCATTCCGCTTCCACTCCACCTTTCTATTTTCCTCATTGGTTTTGTTTTGGGCTCAGTTCCTTTGGTCTCGATCTTTCCTTGTTGTCTTTTCTCATTCCTTTTTGTTCTTTTTGTTTTTTCTTCATCTTTGGTGGGATTGGAATTGGAACCGGAACCAAACTGGGAACTTTGAAAGAGTTCCCTAACCGGTTTCGATCTTGATCTTGCCTTCATTCCCTTGTTTTCTTCTTCTCTGCTTTACTTATGTTACACGATAGTTATATACTCAAAACCGCTTTGATCTTGTGCCCGACCAACTGCATTAATTTCATTAATTATAGGCCCTCCACATGCACAAAATTGAATTCAAAACCTTAATCAAGGTTAATTTGCTCATTATCATTATTGCCTAAGATTTTTTACCGAACCAGAGCAAAGAAAGTGTGAAAGAGAGGCACAATTTGGTCAAAGGAAATCATTTGCAAGCATATTTTGATCGAGTTGCATCCTGTTTGGTAGCATTTTGAGGTAGGTGGTTTTTCTTCTATTCTGTTTCATGTGTTGTTTATCATTTTTTCTTGTTGTGTTCTTCATGCATTCATGATATTTTTTCTCGTGAATCTTCGCTTTCCTTTTTTGTTTCATTTTTTTTTTGCCTTCTTCTATTGGTCTTTTGCTACTATTTTTGGTGTGCTTTGCATTTTTTTTCTATTTGTTTTGTCAATCTATTATCATTTTCTCATTTTGGGGATGTTCATACTACTGTGCCCTAGTTTCGTTTAGGGTTTTTATTTTTGAGCCAGTCTTGGAATTTTAAGGGGTTTGAAATATGTTTAGGGACCCACCCAATCTTATTCTCATGCTAGTTCAATCATTTTTGTAAAGGGTTTGTGATGTCCTAGTTTCTTGAGTTGATGGGCTATATAGAATAGGGTTTGTGTGCTATGTCTTTATAAAAATCATGCCCTAGCTTGATTGGTTCTACCTCGGTCATATCAATAATGGATTCACACCTTCATTTTAGCCTCCTCGTCTCCTCATGTGACCTCGTTTAAGTCATTATGGGTGCTTCTTTTATATTTCTTCACACTTAATGATAAAGTGGTGGAAGTGGAGACAGGACCGAACTCAATTCATGAGTGAGTATAGGTTCATGTTCAATTTTGAGCCCACTTCCAATCAGGTTTTGACTCTGTTCCACATATTTTCCACTAGTGGGAGTAGAACCGGAATGGAAGCAAGACTTGGAACTATGTTATGTTTGAGGTTTGATTTTCATTCCAGTCCCGGTCCTAATTATGATGTTGATCCTGACCCTGATCCTTCCAGTACTAGAAGCTTTCCAATGCTGATTACTTTCTTGGTTCCACCTCCGATAGAATCCCTTAAGAGTCCAAAGTCCAAAATGGATGCAATATTTCACAGGTTTTTACTCATACACTATGATGCTTACAAACATCTCATTTGATACTATGGGATCATGTTGCGACCCTCTTCAATAACCTCTCTTAGTTTTCACTATCTTGGAGGTGTTTTCCCATGGTCGTGACTTTTCAGTCGAGGAAAAATTTATCAAATGCAAGCAGTGTAAAGTTCCAAAGTTGTGCAACTTTCATTCTACAAATCAGGTGACCAAATGAATTGTTCCAACACATTTGGGTGTGCAAATTTTTTTGGATGTTGTGATTGTGTTGCTGATATGTGGTTTTTATTTATGTCAACACTATTAGTATTAATGTTGCTTAAGGTTGTATATGTCGAGGAGATTGAGAAAATTGTAATAAATATATGTTTTGGTAGCCAGTGAAGCACTGAAGGTCAGAATGGTGAAATATTATGTACATTAATATTCAAGTGTTGTTCGCTAATAGGTTTATTGCTGAACCTATCTAGTATGTTGTTTGGAAGTCTCAATGGTACGCATCAATATTTGTGCAAGTAAAGTGTTCTGGTGTTCCTACAGTCATTCTGGTACTATAGCAGTTGTTCTTAGAAAAGGAAGTTGGAATTCTAGTAATTCCATTTGTTGTGTATGTTCTTGTGATGTTTGTGGATGATTCTAGATCATTTTCTATCTTTGTTGTATGCCCGCGCTATTTGGTGTGATTGCAATCAAAGATTTCTCTGATGTATGTTCGAATTTTCATGTTCTTGGCCAACATAATGGTAGTAGCGTGTTGCACATCCTTATGGATTAATTTCTTGTTGTTTGGCGTATTTGAGGATGTTCGTTTGGGTCCTATATTTTTGTAACCAACTTGTGTTGGTGTGCATAAATATTTTTTCATGTATTGAGGCTGACAATTGTAATTCATCTATTATTTGTGGCCGATAGAGTTGTTGATGTAAATTCATGTAGAAGATATATGAGAAAGGTTGTTTTGTGGTATGAAAAGAAGAGATTAGTGCGATTAAAGCATGTAGTGTGTGTGTGGTGTGTGCTTGGTGTGTATGTGTGAAACACATATGTGAATAATGATAAAATCATTCAAGAGCAGAGCAGAGTATGAAAGAAGATTGAGTAGAGTGTATGTGCCTAACTAGAACTGTCATCAATCTTTTGTAGAAACTATTTTCTCATTTCATTCCACTCAAATATTTTTAATCTAATTGTATTTTATTTAAGCAGTGAGCTCTAGGTAGTGTGCCTAAATGCAAGTGCATTCCTTATTCATTTTTCATTATACTTTTAATAGGCTATAATTATGGATTAACCTCCATCGTGGTTTTCTCCCTTAATAGGGTTTCCATGTAACAATATTGGTTTTATGTGTTTCTGATGTGCTATGTACTTTTTTCTTTCACTATTAATCATCAAATATGGAATTAAAGGTTAATAGTTTTATTAAAGTTGTAAATTTTTTGACAACTAATTCACCCCCCTTCTCAATTGTATCTTCTTGTTTTTCCAACAATTGGTATCAGAGCTAGTTCCTCTGAAGGTGAAGCTTAATAGACTGAGGTGATCCGCGATGGCATATTACAAGAAGGATAGTCCAAGATTTGATGGTACAAACTACACCATGTGGAATGTTAGAATGGAATGTCATTTGAAGTGCATTGGCAAACCCTTTTGGAAGGTTACAAAAGATACATATACTATTCCTCATAATGGTCCCTCTACTACTGATGAGATCAAATAAGCTGAAATTAATACAAGAGCTATTCAAGCATTGGTGAGTGCCTTGATAGATTATGAAATTTCAAATGTGATGGGTTTTAAGACTGCACATGAGATCTGGAAAAAGCTGGAGTTATTGTATGAAGGAGATCCACTTGTAAAAATTGCTAAGCTACAAATTCTAAAAGGAAAATAGGACATGAAGATGAGCAAAGATGAGAACATCTACTCTTTCTCTCAGAAGATAAATGAACTAGTGATAAGCATTAGATGTGTCGATGGTGTCCTAGATGATGAAGAAATTGTTGCTAAGATACTAAGATTTGTTCCTCCTTCTTACAAATCGAGAGCTCATGATATTGATGAACTCAGGTCAATAACTAAAATAACAAAGTACATGCTAATTGGAAAACTTACGGCCTTTGAGTCAAGTGAATTTGGTGAATCTACTCCTAAAGTAGAGTCTATATTCAAAGCCACTGTATCTGGGAAAAAGAAATATGATACAGGAGAATTTTCCAAGAAGACATTTAAGTATGAAGATGAGATGAAAAATATTGAAGAGGAAGAAAGAGAGATAGAAGATTTGGAAGTAGTAATTGTAAGAAGAGAATCCAAAGGCCATGGCAAGTACAAAGGAAAGCTACCTATTAAATGTTTTTCTTGCAGTAAAATAGGTCATTTTGCATCAAGGTGTCCTGAAAGAATTTCTAAATACAAGCTTGGAGACACTAGATTTCATAGGAAATGCTATTATATTGAAGAAGGTGTTACTGATGATGAATTTGATAAAGAAACTGGAAATGAAGACGAATGGGTATTTATTTCTATAAAAGAGCATAGTCAAGTGTCCATTGAATCTGCTAGTAATGTGAATGTTGAGAAAGCTCTTGTAGGAAAAGTTGAAGAAAAGGATGAATGGGTGATTGGCAATGGATGTTCATGTCACATGGATGGTGATAAAAATAAGTTTGTTAGCTTGGAGAACTATGATGGTGGCATTGTAACATTTGGAGACAACACTTCTGGTGTGATTCGTGGCAGAGGCACTATTGATTTTGGTGGTAAGCATAATACTGATAATGTTCTTTACATAGAAGGCTTAAAGAATAATTTTTTGAGTGTTGGATAGATGGTAGACAAGGGATACAATCTAAAATTCAAGGATGGTAAGTGATGGATATTGGAAAACATAGGAAAATTAATTGCCTCAGGTACAAAGATAAAAAGTAATATATTTCTGTAAGATAGGGAAAATCAAATAGATTTAGATTAAGTGACAGCCAACACTTCTAAACTATTATCCCAATCTAAACAAGAGAACACAAACAATGAGAGCAATCAAAATGAAAGCAAATGAAATAAAGCACTCCCCTTTGAAGTTGATTCTTTCTCTTGTCTCTCCTATTTCTTCTTATGCCAATATTGCCCTCAGATTTGTTGATGAAGTTGTGCAAATACCTGCAAATAGTAAGCAAGAAAGTTGGAGATAATGATTGTTAAATTGAAAATGGAGGGGAAGGATTTCTTTTATAGACAACCATTCAAATGGACGAACGAGATTGATCTTCTAGAAAGATTCTAAGATCAATGGATGAAGATTCATGAGAGGGAAGTTACGAAATGGATGGCCAAGATCGAGTTTCTAGAAAGATGCCAAGATCTACGGTTGAGAATTGATGCAACCAGAATATGCCATGCATGGAAAAGATATGACGCTGACGGCTATGACAGACATGCAAGACATTCAGACTATGACATGAAATAATGACAGGGGATCTTTGACCAAAATAGAGGGATAAATAATTTATTTTAAATTATTTATTCGAAAATGGAAGAGGATGACAAGTGGCAAATTATTTATTTGGAGGAAATGAAAAAGGATATTTAATTAAAGGAAGAAATAGAAATTGAATATGGATAATTGATTTAAATCAATTATTTAAAGGAGAAGAATGACACATAATTAAATAATTTCGTCAATTATTTAATTATAGAAGAATAAAAGGTCAAATAATTATTATTATCTGACTATAGACATGTGATAAAAGATAAATAATTAAATAAATAATGATTTATTTAATTATTGAAGAAAGTGGTATTAGTGACGCAATTAAATAATTTTAATTAATCAAGATAGAAATGAGAAAGTGAATCAATTAAATAATTTAAAAACTATTTAATTAATAAAGGAATATTATCGAACATAATAGAATAATTAAAATTATTCAATTATTGAAAGATGATGACTAGGAAAAATGATGCTCATAGACTTAGGACATTTTTTAGTGTCTACATTTTTCCCCTCTTTGACATAATGTAGTTCATCGCATTGTGTCAAAGAAATTTAATTCTGAAATATGCCCCAGTGTAAAGAGAAAGGGGAAGGATGACCAAGAGGGTTGTGGTATGCCCCCTCGAGAGGACATGCGGGTTCAAAGAACATGAATGTGCTCTTGAAATGGAAGATAAGACCAAAGGATGAAGGATAGAAGAAATGTTAGCATGAAAAGGGGAAAGAAGATAGACAGGAAATGATAATAGAACCAACTTCCATGCTTACATTTATATTTATCATCATTGGGCATCAAAAATGTCACAAATGGACCACAAACACCATGGTATGATATAGACCAAAGTGTGCAAGGTGACCATTTGGGAGAGACAAATCTTCAAAAAGACAAGGAATGCCCCAGCTCATACTAGGACCCAATTGTCCCAGTCCTTTTGCCAAGACAAACCACAGGCAGCAAACAAAGAAAAGAGGCCATGATCCATCATCGTCCCTCTAAATCCATTGATAGGACATCCTCGAGGAGACTAGTAACATGACCCAAAACCAATCAAAAAGATAAGAAAATCCAGACCAACAAAGTGTTTGCCAAGAGAGTGTTTTCCAGTGATAATGATGATTGTTTGATTGGTTGATTAGGTTGACCAGATGACCGAGTTGATTGATAGGTTAATAAGGATTGGTAAAATGATTTGATTGATGATGCCTGAGCCTCAGGAAGGACACATCCTGATGAAGGAAAGATTGATTGACCAAGCTGATAAGATTGAGTGGTGTGACAAAGTTGATTGATAATGATAATGCCGATTTCAGGAAGGACACATCCTGATTAAGGAAAATTGATTGAAAAAGTTGACAAGATTGTTTGATTGTTTGAACAAATATTGATGAATATGACCAAGCGATGTGACAATACCCAACCATAGGAAGGACACATCCTATTTAGGGAGAGGACACATCTGATAAAGTTGACCAAGTGACAAGTGTTGACATGACACCCTGACTGCAAGAAAGACACATCCTGCTTAAGGTGAATGACAAGGTTGAGAAAGTCCAATCCCAGGAAGGATGTATCCTGATAAAAGACAAGAGATAAGACCAAATGAGACAAATGACATGATGCCCCATTCCGATATAAGACTAGTGACTTGATTGAGTTGATGATAGGATAATTGATTGATGAAAGATTTAATTTGTTTGTTGTTTCTTGATGTAGTTTGAATGATGATTGCTTTCGGATCAAGCACATGACCCAACTCGATGAACCCTAAAGGACTTGACCTAGGGGGCCTCGGGGGCTCATCGATAGATGGCCTTGCCTACGTAGCAGTGCACAAAGACCTCGTAGTTCGACACGACTTGAATTTGTCTTATTTGACAAAATACTAGGTCATGATTTTATTTGGACAACCTAAAGGGACTGACCTAATGCCTCGGGGGCTCATTTAAGATGAGTCTTGCCTACGTAGCAAACACAGAGGCAACGTAGTTCGACCACTCTAACAAAACTGATTCAGACTCAGACTCTATTTTTGGGATTTTTGAAGCTTTTTGATTTTTTTGGATTTTGAAATGTTTTGATTTTTTTTGGATTTTGAAATATTTTGGTTTTTTTTGGTTTTGAAAGGTTTTGATGTTTTTGGATTTTTTTTTTTTTTTTCAGGACATTATATGATTTTTATGATTTTTTCAGGACATTTGATGATTTTTATGATTTATTTTTTTTCAGGACATTTTATGATTTTTATGATTTTTTTAAAGGTAATACCATGTATTATTTCCCATGAAGATGCAAGTCAAGGAATTGCCCCCAGTCAAGTATAGGACCAATTTATTATGTGCGAGGGGAAGCGGTGAATGCAACAGGTGGATATGAAAGCGAAGGATGCTAAATGTCGGTGGTCTTTAGGCCATGGAAGGATGATGAAGCTTTATTATGGATGATAACTATAGCGATCATGAAAAATGCATGTGAAAGATACCCACAATCAACCAGGAAGGCATGCACACGAATCCAAGGACAAACATGATCTTGCCCCTAGTCAAGCTGAAAACCAATTGATAGGTGATGATGATGATGATGACAATGTTGTTTGATAGGGGAAGGACACATCCCGAAACAACATGAGGATGATGATTATGTGACTAAAGGATCAAGGTTCGCAGCAGGGCTAGGAACAAAGCCAAGAAATGTTTTGGATGATGTGGTAGGTTGCATAGCAAGATTGTATGGATTAGACTCATTGCATTTGGAATGACTAACCCTAGGACCAGATGGGATTATGGAGGGCACTTGGATAAGTGAGTTATAATCCTTAAACCAATAACAAGGGAAACCAAGTCCAACAATAGGTATGAAGAGATAATGGATTGCTTTTGGCAAAGGATAAGAGACATGAGGATTATTGGATGGAAGAATTAGGATATGATCGCCAAGGACTATTTTGCATAGGAACAATTTGTTTTCTCCAAGATATGGGTTTGGATAAATTCTATGAAGGAAATGACATGATATTTCATGGGTAGTGTATGACCAAAGGATAGACATGTCCAAAATTTTTCCAAAGCATGATTTATGTTTGTACCCCATTTCTTATCAAGATCACGGTAGATGGGAGAATAGATGGAAATGATAGGGCTTACATTGATAGGTGGAAGTTTCATGAGAAAGGCATGGAAGATGAGACAACTTTCCCCCAAGTGTAATAATCCACATAGATAATTTCTCTTACACATGACACCTGTTTGCCAGGTTTTCATCATGGTACTTATCCAAAGTGCCATAAAAATGGTTTTCACTATTGGATGAAATTTTTCTCTTTACTATTTTTTTTTTCTTTCCTTTTGATGATGTCACACAAGACGCCTGCTTGCTAGGTTTTCATCAAGGTGACATATTTTTTGACTTTTTATATCGATTTGATAGTTTGGATGACTGTTGATTGTTCTGAATCTTTTGATGGTGTTGATGTAGATACTGGTGTCATGATATGCCAATAGTGACCTTTATGGAGTAATTGTCTTGTCAAGATCATAGCACTTGCATACAACTGATCGATGTCATTGTGATCCTCTCTAATACTAGTGTTGGCCTTATCAAAATATGCACATCGTGATAGAGTACCATCGGAGTCCTCATGATAAAAGGTTGCTACCAAGATGCGATGGATTTGTGAAGTAGGATTTTTAGACTCTAGGCGAGATGCAAGATTATGATGGATGATGGTAGGTGTGGATGGAATATTTGGTGTTTTGGATGTAGCAATTTTTATTTTCCAAACTTGGGATGGTGGATGATGGAGTTTGGAATTTTGATTAGGATAGTGTTTGGAACCAATATTTTTATATGCCTTTCTTGATGACCATTTTAAAGGAGGTGGACATTTACTATATATGGGAATCCTTTTTTCTTGTGGCTCCATATTTTGATTGACTTTTGGATTTAAAATATTTTCTTTGTTTGATTCATTTTTCTTTGGGATCCATTTTAACTTCATTTGTCCACTTGAATTTTTGTTTGATTCAATGGCCTTTGACATTTGATTTTGAATTTTGGATTTATAATACTTTTCTTTTGGTTGGTTCCAAATGGAAGATTTATTCATGTTGGAATGATGGTTTATGGTGTGGATGGAAGGAGTGTTGGCAACAACCTTATGATAAGGACTACTCATGGCCCCCATTTTAATGTTTATATCAAATAAAGTTGCTCCCAATATCAAGGAGGTACCACTAACATCATTTGATTCTCTGATTGAAGAATAACCAAGACCTTGATGTCTAGGATTTGCATAAAATTGTATTGGTTCTATAATGCCTTGCTTATGTAGACCTAGTCCTCTTCCTTGATACTGCACGATCTGACAAATTTTGTTTCCGATGAGGTATTTTTTATTTTGAAAACAAGATGCTAACCCATCATTTTGTATGTGGTTTTTGTTACTTGGAATCTCCTCATCTACAAGAAATCCTGCTTTGACAAAGGTGGATGCTCCTAATTGATAGGATCTTTTGGATTCATCATTCGCCATGCTTGTTTCTTCTCGATCATTTGAGATATCAATTTCATTTTTCATAGATTTTGTATCTTCTTCTTTGACTTGATCCATAGTAGCTTCTTTGTGTTTTCCTTTGACTTGATCAATAGTAGCTGCTTTACGCTCTTCTTTGATGTTATCCATATCATTGATTTGATTATCTATGTGTCCAAAGGAGGCAAGTGTCTCATTTTGGGAAATGGAGGTGTTTTGTGTTTGGATGGGATCATCTTCAAATGTTTGATCATGAATAGCATAAAGGTCAATAAGAGGATCATTTTGGATTTCTTGTCCAATGGTAGGATCTTGGTCAAAAATAGGTGTATCTTGGAGAACATGGTTGTGAATAGACTCTTGAACAAGGATAGGTGTATTTTGGATGCCATGATTATCTAGAAGGACTTCTTGGATGGACTTAAGGATGGGATCTTGAGATGGACTGCTTCGATCTTGATATGAAAGTGAAGTTGTGATGTCATGCTTTAGACTTTTTTTTTGAAATGTATCCTCAAGTTTAGGCAATGGAATTTGATTTTGGACAAGGATATGATTTTCTTTGATAGACCCGAGATTTTGACATGGCAATAATGGAGTTTCAATAGCAAGATGTTTTTCAGTATTGGTAGGCAATGGAGGACATGATGGTGATAAATGGTTGGATGGTGTAGGATCAACAATGTGATTGGATTTCCTAAGTTTGTTTTCATTTAGGAGTTGAACAAGTTCCTTTGCTAGTTGTCCTTGGAGAGCATTAATTAATGTGCTTTTATTAGATGGTATTGTAGTTTGGGATGGAGTGGATGAAAATGGGTTAGTGGATGATGGATTAGAATAAGATGTGGAGGATTGGAATGGATTAGTGGATGATGGATTATGATAGGATGTGGAGGATTGGAATGGACTAGTGGAAGGTCGGTTTCCCTTGTCAAAGTTAGGATAGGGATGACTAATGGACATTTGTTGTGGGTCAATGGCATGGATTGTGCTAAGGGACTCTTGATAGTGAGGGTAGATGGATGAAGGACTAAGGCTTATGGATTGTTGTTAAGAAGGGTATGTGAGTGGTTGGTATTGACGATTGAGGATTGATTGGTATTCAGCTTGACTACGAAGAAGATCAAGGTAAAGTGAAGACATGGTCATGAATTTGGATTATGATGGATAAAGAAAACTTAGTGAGGACAATAAAAAAACTTGTGACTTTTGGATGGCAATGCAAGGTTCAAATGCAAAATGGATATGAAATTATGCTATTTTTTATTTTTTTGAGATTTTCAAAGATATAAGGATGCAAAGTGCCAATGTACCTAAGACCAAGATTAAGGAATGGTGGAATGATAATTACCCTATTACCAAGGATATGATGTGCAAGGATGAACCTATGGGTAAATGCAAACTAAAGATGTCACTAATGGAAGATTTGAGCAATTTTTTTTTTTTTTGGTTTTCGATAGAGGTTGTTTGATATCAAATTGGACAAGTTTGGTCTTGGGTTTTAGACTGCAAAATTTGGAATTGTTTCAAGTTGAATGTGTGTGTTTCCAGATTTGTGAAAGGTGTTTATTTGTCTCAATGTTTTAAAAAAACACTTGGCAAACACAATATCTTGTCTTTGAAAATTTGAAAACATGTACAATGAAGACAAGCACAACCCTAGGTTAAGCAAGGACAATATTCGCTAGATTCCACGTGGGTTTCCCCAACAACACTTATTCTTAGCGTGTGAATCCAAAAGCTTGGCCGCACGGGCTCCCCCTTACATTGCACTCACTTCTCAGGCCAACCAAGCTTCCAACTCCCATGAAACTCCCATGGCAAGTTGATCACCTCTACTAAGAACTGCGAGAATGTGGATGTCTTCACAATGACCGTTGCTGCGCTAGCAAATAGAAGGATTTTGGCAACTACACAAAGGTTTTTAGTTTGGGACCCCCGTTCAAGTGGCCATACATGGGGCACAAGATTAAGCTCCATTTAGCAAGCACTCCAGCCTGAAGAGGTTACGCTCAACAGGGTTTTGGGGAGTACTACTTGGTCCGTATGACACATCCGCACTCGTAATCCTAAGTTTTCCCTTAGGATTCACATTTATATACCGGTCGAGGGTAGCTCGGCTAAAGAGCTTCGTTTCCGGTTTGAGTCGCCTTGGGGTGAGTACTTTTTTCCACCAAGGAAGGCCCAAGTTCTAGAGGCAATAACCATTTCTCTTACACCCAAGATCGCATCAATGTGCAAGGGGAGAGGATACTTCGATTATTGCATCAAAGGGTAACACAAAATTGAAGACACTTATAAATTTTAATTACCGAATGATAATGTGAGGAGGACACACAAGACACTTTGTTCATTTTAAAAATTTAACTTGATATGAAATGAACAAAGTTCATTTTAAGCCAATGACATGAAATGCATGTTCATTTTAAGCCATTAGTGTGCATGCAATTTGTGTTCATTTTAATCCCATGAAATGAAATGCATGTTCATTTTAACCAATGAGTGTGCATGCAATTTGTTGTAGTTGTTGAAAGCAAAGAAAATTGATTATGCCTAAAAAAATTAAAAGCTTGATTTTTGTTTATAAAGAAACAATTTTTTTAGACTCCCTCCAAGCTGTGCCACATGCTAAAAATAAGAGATTAGTAACTCAAAAGAAAATGACACCAACGAATTAAAATAATCATAACTTTCTCAAAACTTAACAAAATTTCAATTGGTTTATATCCATGGAAAGATAAAATTCTAACCTTCAAAACCTAGAAATTATTTTTCCAAGATTCTGCATGAAAAAAATGTTATAGGCAAAAGAAAACGCGGGTTTTAACAGCTAAACTAAAAAAACAGCAAATATTAAAATAGCCATAACTTTCTCAAATCTTAACGAAATTTTAAACCCTTTGAAGTTTCGGAAAGCTGAAAATGAGGGCTACAAAACCCAAATGATAATTTTTAAAGAATTTATGTGCCCATTTTTTTGTGCTCAAAAGAAGATGACGGGATTTCATATGAATTCTTGGCTGTAACCTGCAAAACAACCAAAAAAATAAGAAAACAAACATTTTTTGCAATATTATTCGATTCACATCGAATTCACCAATGTAAGATAGGGAAAATCAAATAGATTTAGATTAAGTGACGGCCAACACTTCTAAACTATTATCCCAATCTAAACAAGAGAATACAAACAATGAAAGCAATCAAAATAAAAGCAAATGAAATAAAACACTCCCCTTTGAAGTTGATTCTTTCTCTTGTCTCTCCTATTTCTTCTTATGCCAATATTAATCTCAGATTTGTTGATGAAGTTGTGCAAATACCTGCAAATAGTAAGCAAGAAAGTTGGAGATAATGACTGTTAAATTGAAAATGGAGGGGAAGGATTTCTTTTATAAACAACCATTCGAATGGACGGACGAGATTGATCTTCTAGAAAGATTCTAAAATCAACGGATGAGGATTCATGAGAGGGAAGTTACGAAATGGATGGTCAAGATCGAGTTTCTAGAAAGATGCCAAGATCTAGGGTAGAATTGATGCAACCAGAATATGCCATGCATGGAAAAGATATGACGCCGACGGCTATGACAGACATGCAGACTATGACATGAAATAATGACAGGGGATCTTTGACCAAAATAGAGGGATAAATAATTTATTTTAAATTATTTATTCAAAAATGGAAGAGGATGACAAGTGGAAAATTATTTATTTGGAGGAAATGAAAAAGGAGATTTAATTAAATTCATAAATTTAATTAAACGAAGAAATAGAAATTGAATATGGATAATTGATTTAAATCAATTATTTAAAGGAGAAGAATGACACATAATTAAATAATTTCGTCAATTATTTAATTATAGAAGAATAAAAGGTCAAATAATTATTATTATCTGACTATAGACATGTGATAAAAGATAAATAATTAAATAAATAATGATTTATTTAATTATTGAAGAAAGGGGTATTAGTGACGCAATTAAATAATTTTAATTAATCAAGATAGAAATGAGAAAGTGAATCAATTAAATAATTTAAAAACTATTTAATTAATAAAGGAATATGATCGAACATAATAGAATAATTAAAATTATTCAATTATTGAAAGATGATGACTAGGAAAAATGATGCTCATAGACTTAGGACATTTTTCAGTGTCTACAATTTCAATTGGTACTGCTAGTGAAAGTTGCTTGATTTCTCAAATTGATGTAAGTTGGTTATGGAATAGGCGGTTGTGTCATGTGAACTTTGATAATATTGTAAATATAAGTTCTTCTCAAGAGGTCAAAGATCTTCCTAAGATAGTGAAGCCTACTAACACTGTGTGCAAGGAATGTCAGATGGGAAAGAAAACTATAAATTATTTTCAGAGCAAACAGTACAACTCTAATGGAATATTGGAACTGGTACATACTAATCTATGTGGTCCCTCCAGAATTAGAAGTCTACAAGGTGAAAGTTAATTTATGTTGCTTATTGATGATTATTAAAGAATGATATGGGTTTCCTTCCTAAGAGAAAAACATGAAGCATTAGATAAGTTCAAAAGTTTCAAAGTTATAGCAGAGAATGAGACAAGTCTGAAGGTTAAATGTTTGAGATTAGACAAAGGTGGAGAATTTACTTCCATGGAATTCAATACTTTATGTGAAGAGCATGGAATTCAAAGACATTTATCTACTCCCCGGACCCCTCAATAGAATGGAGTTGTTGAAAGAAAGAACAAAATAGTTCTAGACACTACTAGAACCATGATGTTGGAAAAAAATGTTCTTCATTTCTAATAGAGAGAAGTAGTAAGCACTGTTGTGTACACTATCAACCAGGTAAATATCAACAGTAATTTTGGTAAGTCTCCTTTTGAGCTATGGTTTGGTTATAAGCCTACTATGAAGTATTTCAAAAAAATTGGAAGCAAACGCTACATCAAGAGAGATGATGATATATGAAAGTTTGATGCTAGAAGTGATGAAGGAATCTTCCTAGGTTACTCTACTAAAAGTAAAGCTTATCGGTGTTTTAATAAAAGGTTGAAGAAAATGGTTGAAAGTGATAATGTCAAAGTTGATGAAGATATTGACAGACCATCCAGATGTAATGGATATAATTCAAATCATAATCATGACAATTCTAATAATGGATATAATATTCAAGCACAAAATCAATTGCAAATTGTTTCGGTGAACCAAGGAAATCAAGAAGCAGAAAGAAATGAAAATGTTGAAGGAAGAGAAAAATAAGCAGAAGTCAAAGAAGATACTAAAACTCAAAATCATGTAAAGCAAAATCATTCTGATAGTCAGATCATTGGTGATAAGAGTAAAGGTGTACAAACTAGAAGGAGAATTCTAGAAGAATATTGTTTGATTTCTCAAGTTGAGCCTAACAATATCAATGAAGCATGCAAGGATGAATATTGGATGGAATCCATGAAAGAAGAACTGATGCAGATACAAAAAAATGAGACATGGGAACTTGTTCCTAGACCTAAAGACAAGAATGTGATTGGAACCAAATGGGTGTTTCAAAATAAACTTAATGAGAAAGGTGAAGTAGTAAGAAATAAAACAAGATTGGTTTGCAAAGGGTATTCACAAATTGAAGGTATTGATTTTGATAAAAAAATTGCCCTTTTTTGTAGAATAGAAGCTATGAGATTATTTCTTGCTTATGCTACTTTCAAGAATTACAAAGTTTATCAGATAGATGTAAAGTCAGCATTTATGAATGGTGAACTAGAAGAATTTTATGTTGAACAACTAGATGGATTTCAATTAACTGATGAAAAGGATATGGTGTCTCGATTGAATAAAGCTCTTTATAGACTTAAGAAAGCTCCTAGAGCTTGGTATGCTAGATTGGATAAATATTTATTGAAGCTCGGATTCAGTAAAGGTATTGCTGACAAAATTTTTTATTTCAAGCTGGATGAGAACAAAGAATTGATCATTGAAGTCTTTGTTGATGATATTATCTTTGAAGGAGATGATGATTTGTATATGAAGTATGTTGATGAAATGAAAAGTGAATTTAAATGTCAATGATAGGAGAGCTAAAATTATTTTTGGGATTGCAAATCACTCAGTTAGAAGATGGGATCTTTATATCTCAGTCCAAATATGTAAAAGAGTTACTGAGAAAGTTTGGCATGGAAGAAGCAAATCCTGTTGGTACACCTATGGTGACTGGATGTAAACTCATATAGAATGATGAATCTCCTAAAGAAAATCAAACAAGGTATAGATCGATGATTGGTGGGTTGCTCTACTTGACTTAGACAAGGCTAGATATAATGAATGTTGTGTGCATGGTTGTTTGATTTCAATCAGATCCACGGGAATCACATGTAATTGGTGTAAAAAGGATTTTCAGTACCTAAAAGGAACAATTGATTTTGGATTATGGTATCCAAAAGATGATCTTATTTTGAATGCTTATACTGATGCGGATTGGGCAAGTGATTTCAATGATAGAAAAAGTACAAGTGGTGGTGCATTCTTCCTAGGGAAGAAGATGGTGTCTTGGTTAAGCAAAAAATAGAACTCAGTTTCCTTATCTACTATCGAAGTAGAATACATTGTTGCTGCTAACAATTGTACTCAAGTAATGTGGATGAAGCAGATGCTAAGTGATGTCAAGATTGAGTATGAAGAGCCTATTACCATATTCTATGACAATTCAAGTGCCATAAACATTTCCAAGAATCCAGTGATGCATTTGAAGACAAACCATATCTCCATCAAGTATCACTTCTTGAAACACAAAGTGAATGGTAGAGAAGTCAAATTGGAATATGTACCTACTAAAGTGAAAATTATAGATATTTTCACTAAGTTGTTTCCTAAGGATACTTTTGAGTACATCAGAGGAAAGTTAGGGGTGATTTCCCCTCCTGATCAGAGCTGATGATGCAAGTGTTTGCATCAGTCCATGAATTCATTGCTATATCTTATTCTGAATTGATGTTGTGATTGCTACTCAGGGGGAATAGTCAGATGTTTTAAAAATATGTGGTTCAGAGCATGTGAACCATTGCCATTGATGTCAAAGAGGGAGAGAAGTGTAATGTGAAAAACCTTTGTGGAAAAAAGGGGGAGAAGTGCAATTAGAGCCAAGGGAGAAGATGGAAGAGTTAGTTTGGGTTGATGGTATTCTTTTTCACATCATGTGTTGCCATCAATGCCAAAGGGGGAGATTGTTGGATGTTGTGGTTATGTTGTTGATATGTGGTTTCATTGATGTCAACACTATTAGTATTAATGTTGCTTAAGGTTGTATATGTCGAGGATATTGAGAAAACTGTAATAAATATATCTTCTGGCAGCTAGTGAAGCTATGAAGGTCAAAATGGTGAAATTTTATGTATGTTGATATTCAGGTGTTGCATGCTAATGGGTTTATTTCTAAATCTATCTAGTATGTTGTCTAGAAGTCTCAGTGGTACGCATTAAGATTTGTGTAAGTAAAGTGTTTTGGTGTTCCTACAGTCATTTTGGAACTATAGCATTCGTTCCTGGAAGAGGAAGTTGGAATTCTAGTAATTCCAGTTGTTGTGTATGTTCCTGTGATGTTCGTGGATGATTCTAGATCATGTTCTATCTCTGTTGTATGTCTGTGCTATTTGGTGTGATCGCAATCAAAGATTTTTCTAATGCATGTTCAGGTTTTCATGTTCTTGTCCGACATGATCATAGTAGCGTGTTGTGTATCCTCATGGATTAATTTTTTGTTTTTTGGTGTATTCAAAGATGTTGGTTTGGTGTATTCAAAGATCTTTTTTGTAATCAACTTTTTTTGGTGCGCATAATTATTTATTCATGTATTGAGGCCAACAGTTGTAATTCATCTATTATTTATGGCCGGCAGAGTTGATATAAATCCATGTAGCGGATTTATAAGAAAGGTTATTTTGTGGTATAAAAAGAAGACAACAGTGTGAGTAGAGTGTGTAGTGTGTATGTGTAAAACACATGTGCGAATAAAGATAAAATCATTCAAGAGAAGAGCAGAGTATGAAAGAATATTGAGCAGAGTGTGTGTGCCTAATCAAAACTGTCATCAAGCTTTTGTAGAAGCTATTTTCTCAGTTCATTCCACTTGGATGGTTTTAATCTGATTGTATTTTCTTTGATCAGTGAGCTCTAAGAAGTGTGCCTGAATGCAAGTGCATTCCTTATTAATTTTTCATTATACTTTTAACAAGGTATAATTGTGTATTAACCTCAACCGTGGTTTTCTCCCTTAACAAGGTTTCCACACAAAAATATTGGTGTTATGTGTTTATGATGTGTTGTGTACTTCTTGCTTTCATTGTTAATCATCAGATCTAGAATTAAAGGTTAATATTTTGATTAAAGTTGTAAATTTTGTGACAATAGATTCAGACCCCCCTCTCAATTGTATCTTCTTTTTTTTCCAACACATTTATGCTAGGAAACATCCTCTTTTTTACCATAACATGTTGAATCACTTTGAACTATGTTCAACCGACAAAATTCCTTATGAGTCCAAAGTGAAAAATAGCTGCAATCTTCTATAAGATATTACTCAGACATCATGATGCTTAGAAAATTTTCATCTAATACTATGGGATTGCATTGGGCCCCTCTATAATAACCTGTTTCATTTTTTTCTATCTCGGAGGCGTTTTCCCATGGTGGCGACTTTTCACTTGGGGAAAAAGTTGTCAAATGCAAGTAGTGTAGAGTTGCAAAGTGGTGCAAAGTTCATTCTCCAACTTGCATGACCAAAAAACTATTTCAAGAAATTTGAGTGGGTACATTTATGCTAGACATGGTCCTCTTTCACACCCAAGCACACTGAATCACTTTGGGCTACGTTCAACTGCCAAAATCCCTTAAGAGTCCAAAGTGCAAAATGGTTGCAATCTTTGACAGGATGTTACTCGGATACTCTGATGCTTATCAACTTCACATTTGAGCCTATGAGATTTTTTTGGACCCCTATACAATAAAATCTCTTGGTATTTTCTAACTCAGAGGCATTTTCCCATGGTGGCAACTTTTCACCTATGGAAAAGTTGTCAAATGTAGGTAGTACAAAGTTGCGAAGTGGTGCAACTTTCATTTTGCAACTCATGTGACCAAATGAGCTATTCCAATGTGTCCAGATGGGTATGTTTATGATATGCATGATCCTCTTTTTCACCCAAACATGTTGAATCACTTTGAACTATGTTCAACCAATAGAATCCCTTATGAGTCTAAAGTGTAAAATGGCTGCAATCTTTGACAGACTATTACTCGTATACCTTGATGCTTAGAAACTATTTCATTGAGCCTATGGTATTTTTTTGAGACCCTCTACAATATAATCTCTCTATTTTTGATAACTTAGAGACATTTTCCTATGGTGGTGAATTTTCACTTAGAGAAAAACTTGGCAAATGCAAGCAGTGTAAAGTTGCAAAGTGGTGCAACTTTTGTTTTGTAATTTGGGTGACCAAATGAACTGTTGCAACACATCTAGGTTGGTACATTTATGCTAGGAATGGTACTCTTTTTCACCCAAACACACTGAATTTCTCCAAGCTATGTTCAACCGATAAAATCCCTTATGAGTCCAAAGTACAAAATGGCTGCAATATTCGGCAGGTTGTTACTCAGACACTGTGACACTTAGAAACCTCTTGTCTGAGAATATGGGATATTTTTGGGCCCTTCTATAATAACCTCTCTCAGTTTTTACTCTCTCAGAGGCATTTTCTTGTGGTGTTGACTTCACTTGGAGAAAAAGTTGTCAAATGCAAGTAGTGTAAAGTTGCAATGTGGTGCAACTTTCATTCTGCAACTCGGGTGACCAAAAAAATTGTTCTAATGCATCTAGGTGGGTACATTTATACTAGGCATGGTCCTCTTTTACACCCAAACATGTTGAATCACTCTAAGCTATGTTCAACTAGCAGAATCCCTTATGAGTCTGAAGTGAAAATTGACTGCAATCTTTGATGGGTTGTTACTCAGACACCATGATTCTTAGACGCTTCTAATTTGAGGCTATGAGATTGCATTGGTATTTGTTATTCCTTGCATAACCACCCCATTTTAATTTTTGGGTCAAAATGGGTCCCCATTTATTTTTATTGTCCTTGGTGTTTTGTTTGAGACTTAGGAGTTGTTCTTTTTCTCCTAAGTCTTTATTTTTTCTTCCTCTAGTGGAAGCAGAATTAGAATGAAATCCGAATCTAAAACTTGTAAAGTTCCATGTCCAGAATTGGATTTGGTTCCGCTCCCATTTGTTTTCCTTATGTTTTTGTCATTTCTCGATGTTTTGTTTGGGGTAGGCTATGCCTTGGTCCCGCTTCCTTTGTCTTTTGTTATTTTCCTTTTTGGTGGGATTGGAACTTGAACTTGGAACTTTTTGTGAAACTTCCAAGTTCACTTCTTGTTCCGCTTCTGCCTCCGCCTTTGCGTTTTGCTTGTTGGTTTTCTTTTGGGCTCAGTTCCTTTGGTCTCGGTCCTGCCTTGTTGTCTTTTCTCGATATTTTTTCTTCATCTTTGGCAGCAGCGGAACTGGAACTGAAACCAAACTGGGAACTTTGCAAGAGTTCCCTAACCGGATCTGATCCTGATCTCGCCTTCATTCCCTTGTTGTCTTCTTCCCCACTTTACTTCTATTACATGATAGTTATGTACTCGTTCCCGCTTTGATCCTACACTTGACCAACCAAATTAATTGCATTAATTACAGGCCCTCCACATGCATGAAATCAAACTCAAAACCTTAATCAAGGTTGAATTTCTCATTATCATTATTGCCTAAGTTGTTTTAGCAAACCAGAGCCTAGAAAACATGAAAGAGAGGCATAATTTGGTCAGAGGAAAGCATTTGCAAGTGGATTTCGATCGAGTTTCATCCTGTTTGGTAGTGTTTTGAGGTAGGTGGTTTTCCTTTTGTTTTGTTTCGTGTGTTGTTTACCATTTTTTTTGTGTTCTTCATGCATTTGTGAGAGTTTTTCTCATGAATCTTCACTTTCCTTTGTTGTTTTTTTTTTTTTGGCCTACTTATATTGGTCTTTTTCTACCGTTTTTGGTGTGGTTTTCATTTTTTTCTATTTGTTTTGGCGGTCTGTCGTCGTTTTCCCATTTTGGGGATGTTCGTCTACCATGCCCTAGTTTTGTTTAGGTTTTTTTTAATTTTTGAGTAGGTCTTGGAATTTTAAGGGGTTTGAAATCTGTTTAGGGACCCACCTGATCTTATTCCCATTCTAGTTCAATATTTTTTGTAAAGGGTTTGTCATTCCCTAGTTTCTTAAGTCGACGGGTTATGCAGACTAGGGTTTGTGCACTATTTCTTTATAAAATTGTGCCCTAGCTGGCTTGGTTCTACCTCATTCATATCAATAATGGATTCGCACCTTCAGTTTAGCCTCCTCATCTCCTCATGTGACCTTTTTTAAGTCATTATGGGTGCTTGGCTTAGATTGCTTCATGCTTAATGATAAAGTGGTGGAAGTGGAGCCGAGACCAGACTCAATTCATAAGTGTGTGCGTATAGGTTCATGTTCAATTTTGAGCCCACTTCCAATTAGGTTTTGAATCTGTTCCACATCTTTTCCATTGGCGGGAGAAGAATTGGAATGGAAGCAAGACTTGGAACTACATTACGTTTCAGTTCTCATTTTCATTCTAGTCCTAGTCATGGTTCCAATGTTCATCCTGACCTCGATCCTGCCAGTACTAGAAACTTTCCAATTATGATTCCTTTCTTAGTTTCATCTCTAATCAGTTTCAAATTTCACTAAGTATAAAAGAATACCTATGGAAGGACAAGGTAATATGAAATGTAAACCTTGTAAGGAATATATGCATGCTTTCTATTGATCTAATCTAGGCTTGTCTTGTAGGAATAAACAATGTCAAGAGAATCTATAGAAGTTTCACAAGTGGAAGTCCAAGCTATAGAGAGTTCAAGGCAAGTGAAACCAAAGAAGATACAAGTTGACCAACTACACTATACTTTTAGATACAAACACCAAAGTGCCACTCCCACAACTAGTAAGCCAGATTCAGGATGGGTCAATGTTACAAAAATTAATTTGGGATCATTTAATTGTGAGGAACTAGTTCTCGAGAATTTAGTAGAAGAGGTGGTTGGGAGGATAAAAGGAATAGTCCAATCTGGACTAGCTCATGTTACACTCTTCCCTCTATTAGTTCAGTGCCCAGAGCTCATTTTGACTGCAACGGGAGCTTAAAATTGTATATCAAGGTAGTGTATGGACCAACAAGTAAATGTAATAATCAATTTATCCCCACAAATGATAAGGTTCATGTTTAACGCACCTTCCCCAAAGAACCCTAAGTAGTTGACTGAAGCAAAAGCATTGCAAAAATTTAATAAGGATAAAGAGATTAATAGATATCACATAAGCAAGAAGTGGTTCAGGACAGAGAAGAAGTCCTTAACCAAGGTGCCTGAACAACCCAAGAGGGGAGAGTTCAAGAACAAATTTGATGACTTAATTTTGATGCTTTCTAGGGTATTTGGAAAGGAATCTACATGATTTAGTGAATGGATTTTCCCATTCATTGAAGCTATTTTTGATGGAAGGAATAAATTTGATTGGTGCGTGATCTTATTTGATAATTTGCATAATCAGATTTTGAAGGTGAGGGAAACAAAGAGCTTCTTTATGACTTCCTATGTTATATACTTTGCTGCAAGGATGGGTATCTTTACTAGGTTGAAGGCAGTAGGAATATTGGGAGAAGCTCTTGGACAAACAAAAGGTATAGAACCATTATGATCAGTTAATCTTGCATACATCAAAGCTACACCATAGAAAGGTAGATGATGCATTCATTTATTTCATCATCAACCGATTGAATGGGGATGTTGGATTTAGGTTAAGTAGAGATGCCATTGCTCTAATTTTTGAGTGGGTACATTGGTATATCCAATACCCCAAGTTCTATTATTTTAGGCTAGCAAGATTAGATGGAAATCCTCACCTACTCCCAAGATGTTGCAATGATAGGATTTTCCTCATGGAATTTATATTTCAAGCTATGGGAATCAATGCAAAATTTTCCAACACAAGCCTGGATACCATAAGTTTCCCATGAAGTTGGGAGAATATTGTTGTCTTCACAATGTGGTTGTAAAGGCATTATGTGAAGAATTGAGCTATTTGAATTTGGGATTATATACGGCCCAAAAACACTTTGATCCGGGGAATAAGATGAATGGTCTGAATCCCATCATTTTTGATAAACATTATAATTTGTTGTAGGATTTTTGGATTGATTTACAGGATGACTATGATGTTAGGAGGAGAAGTTATGCAAGGATTACTATTCCACAAATTATTGAGTATGGGGTAAAGGAAGATATTCTTGATACAATGTCAGATGATGGTGTAACTTTGGACCTCGGATATGAAGCAAGAAAGATAGGCACTAAGAACTTGGACCCAATAATTTGGGATGAGGAAGAATTTTTTGATATCAAACAAATTTCTAGGATAGTGATGGATAGAAGTATCTAGTAGGTAGTCATGAGGATAAGGGAGCCACAGGATCAATCTTGAAAAAAGAGAAAGGCAGGAGCTACCCAGGGATATAAAAGAACAAAGAGGACATCTCCTAAAGAGAAATTGGAGTATTTTCCTCATATCTTTGGAGGGGATGTTGTTCTAGAAGTACCCATTCAAGAAACCCATGAATCATTTGGTTTAGTAACTACCATAACAGCTAGAGAAGGATCCTCTTTTCAACCTTCCCTTACTCAAGAACCTAGGAAAGAAGTACTAGAAGGTAGTCTTCATGAGCAAGCTGAAACTTTGAAGGGAAAATAGAAGTAGGTTGAAATTCATGCTATCAATACCGATTTAGAGGCTACACAATCAGATGATGAGCCACTTGTAACTAAATCTACTAAATACATTGAAGATGTCAAGACTGAACATGTCCTAACCCCAAAAGACCAATGGAAGATATTTGGAGATGCAAAGAAATAAGTTGATGCTAAAGCACAAGCTAAGGTGATTGAAAAAAAAAAAGAATTGGAGGAAAAGTCCAAAGGTCATATGCTTTACAAGCAATAAGAATTAGAAACTATAGAAAAGGTTGAAGAATTGGAAAGAAAAGAAAAGGAGAAAGAGGATCTTCTACTACAACAAAGGGAAACAAAGCAGAAAGCTAAAGAAGAAAGAGATAAATTACTTATGTTGCACAAAATTCGGGAACTAGAAGAAGAAATGGGTCAGCAAAATAGAGGGAAAGAAGCCCTTGAAGCTAAGTTCAAAGCAGTGGAGGAGGCTCGAAGAAATAAAGAAGAAGAAGAGTTGGAACTGAGAAGGCTTGAAGAAGAAGAGCAACATAAATAGGAGCAAGAAGCTGCTAAGATGTGGCAGAGATTTGATGAATTAGAAAGGAAAAGAGATCAAATGTTGGAGGAAAGGAGATTGGAAGAGGAGGAAGAGGCTAGGAGGATAGAGGAAGAAAAAAATAAAGTTGAAGCTAATAGGCTGGCGAAGGAAAAATTAGAAAAGGAAAAGCAACAAGAGGTTGATTCTCAACCTAAAGTAGCACTCTGCAAACCTCTCTCTCCTACCACATATTATTCTACACAAGTGGTAACTTCTCCTACTACCCCAAAATGGTTAAAACTTAATTTGGAAAGAAAAAAAATAGTGCAACCTGAACCCCTTAATTGGGATGACAAGAGGAAAGAGATTGAGAAGGAGAGACCTAAGAAAAGGGCTAGAGCCCTCCATTCTACCAAGTTGATAGATGCTAGGGAGATTATAGCTGAATGTGCCATTCCAATGGTTGATAAAGATAGATAGGAAATAAATCTAAGTGATTATCAACTAGGCAAAGTGAATTTAGGAAGGCCTACAAGGAACCAATAGATGGATCTTATATATATTGTAGCCTCTTCCACCAAATCAAGAATGGTAAAGGAAAAGCAAAGGAAGGATGAGCTCAAATCATAGGTAGACCAATTGTATAAGTTTTTGAAAGATTTATCTTCTCCTATTTCTTCACAATCTTATGCTCCTAAGACATGAGTTTTTCTAAGCAAGAAAGAGGCCGATAACCTTGTTGAGATGAGAAATAAGGTGGGAATGATGGATAGATGGATTGCTTGACTAAACCAAGAGGTAGAATATTTTCTTGTTGAAATTTTAAAATATCATGAAGGAGCATTAGAGTTGGTTAGTTACATGGTTGCACATGCTAAAACTCTTGGGAAACAAGAAGGAGAATATGCAGAGCATGCAAGGAAGTTGGAAGACATCAATAAGCTTCCCAAGCAAAATTTGTTGGAATAGTCCATCTTAGAAGAAGACAATGCATATTTCATTGAAAAGACCATAAAAATCATTAGATTTTGGTCTTCATTCATTTATGGGCATAGGAAAGAGGTGCAACAGGCTAGAAATGATCTTAATGATAAAATTGAGTAGTTGGGAGCAAGTATTTTTGTACTTGTTAATGAAGAAGTCCCTGTAACAGATGGCCTCCTCCTTGATAAACTCAAGGAGAAATGGAATAGTATATTTGAGGAGGTAATTCAAAAAGGGGATGATGGTGATGACCTCTTGATGGATAGGCTCATGGATATCAAGGAATAAATAAAGGCCGCTAGAAGGGAGCTTATTAAACTTGGAGATATGCAAGAGTTTACTAATTATGATGAGTACATACTAGAGTAGAAAACATAGGAATGAAGTGGCAATGACATGTCCCTTTGCCAGAAAAACCTCATGTTGGATGTTGTGGTTGTGTTGCTGATATGTGGTTGTCATTGATGTCAACACTATTAGAATTGATGTTCTTGAAGGTTGTATATGTCGGGGATATTGAGAAAATAATAATATTTATGTTGAAAGTTGTCTGTGAAGCTGTGAAGTTTAGTGTGGTGGAAAATTTAGTATGTTGCTATTCAAGTGTTTCACTCTAAAGGGTTTGTTTCTAAGCCTATCTCGTTTATACTCCAGAAGTTTTAGAGGTGTGCATCAAGATTTGTGCAGGTTATGTGTTACTATAGCTGGTGTTTCTAGAAGAAGAGAATGTAATTATGGTAATTTTAGTTGTTTTGTATGCTTTTGCAATATTTGTTGATGTTTCTAGATCGTGCCCTATCCTTGTGCATGTCTACATTGATCGAAGTGACCCTGATCAAAGATTTTTTCAGTTGTGTGTTTGGGTTTTCATGTTCTTGGCCGACATGGTGATGTAGCGTGTTACGAATCTTCGTGGTTTAATATTTTATTGTTTAGCATGTTTGAGGAAATTTATTTAGGTCTTCATTATGTTGTGACCAACTTCGGTTAGTGCGCATTGAGATTTGTTCATGAATTGGGCTGATAGTTTGTAATTTATTCATGTATCTTTGGTCGACAAAGTTGCTAACGTAATTTCATGTAGCAGATATATAAGAGCAATTTTTCTTCATTTTGGAGTGTGTGTGTGAGGTGTGATCAATGTGTGTATGAGAAGTATGAATGTGAAATGTGTGAGTAAAGATTAGATCATTTGATTGTAGAGAAGAGTGTGAAGAAGGTTGAGCAAAGTGTGAAGAAGTATTTCTATGCCTAATTGGAACTATCATCAAGATATTGTAGAAGCTAATTTATCAGTTCATATTCTTCAGATGGTTTTAATCTGAATGTTTTTGTAAGGTAGTGAGCCTTCCCATTTGAGTAGTGAGCTCTAGGAAGTGTGCCTAAATGCATGTGCATTCCTTATTAACTTTTCATTATACTTATAATAAGGTATAATCATGTGGACTAACATCCACTGTGGTTTTTCCCCTAACAGGGTTTCCACGTATAAAATCTTGGTGTTCTTGTCTTTCTGATGTGTTGTTGATTCATGATTTCACTATTAATTATCAGATATGAGATTAAATGTTAATAAGGTTAAATAAGTTTTAAAATTATGTGACAACTGATTCACCCCCCCCCTCCCCCCCTCTTGGTCTATTCTTGTTTTTCCAATAATTGGTATTAGAGTAGGTTCCTCTGAAGAAGTTTAATAACTTGAGGTGATCTGAGATGGAATCATACAAGAAGGATAGTCCTAGATTCGATGAAACAAACTACTCTCTATGGAAGGTCAAAATGGAGTTTCATTTGAAGTGCATTGGTGATCCCTTCTGGAAGATTACAAAGAATAGATATGTTATTCCTTAGAATGGTCCCTCTACTCCTGATGAGATCAAAGAAGCTGAAACAAATACCAGGACTATAAAAGTATTATTGAGTGCTCTGGCAGATCCAGAGATGACAAATGTGATAGGTCTAAGAACAACATATGAGATATGGAAGAAGCTGGAGACATTGTACGAAGGAGATGCACAAGTGAAAGGTTCTAAGCTACAAAGTTTGAAAAGTAAATGGGAAAAATTGAAGATGAGTGAGGATGAAATTTTTTATTTATTTCATGCAAAAAGTAAGTGAACTAGTGATGGGTATTAGATGGGCCAATGGAATATTGGATGAAGAAGAGATTGTGACTAAAGTGCTCAGACCATTTCCTACTTATTAA
This sequence comes from Sequoiadendron giganteum, assembly GCA_007115665.2. Classification (NCBI taxonomy): domain Eukaryota; kingdom Viridiplantae; phylum Streptophyta; class Pinopsida; order Cupressales; family Cupressaceae; genus Sequoiadendron; species Sequoiadendron giganteum. Next base: position 392,282,564 of record CM021104.1, on the reverse strand, counting down.
AAAATGAAAGCTCGTTCTATTGAAGAACTCAGGATAGTAAAAAATGTGACAAGAGATATGCTGATTGGAAAACTTGTTGCCTTTGAATTGAGTGAATTTGGTGAATCTACTCCTAAAACATAATCTGCATTCAAGGCTACTATATCTGGAAGAAATGAACAGAGATATGATCTGAGACAAATTTCTAGAAAGAAATTGAAGTATGAAGATGAGATGAAACAGATTGAAGATGAATAAAGAGAGTTAGAAGAGCTAGAAGCATTGATTGTAAAAAGAGAAGCCAGAGGAAAAGGTAAGTACAAAGGAAAATTTCCTATTACATGTTTCTCTTGCAGTAAGATAGGTCATGTTTCTCTTGCATCAAAACAAATGTTACTATGCTAAAGAAGGTGTCAATGATGATAAATCTGATAAAGAAAATGGAAATGAAGATGGATGGGTATTCATTGCTATCAAGGAAAATGGTATGGTGTCCACTGAATCTGCTAGTGATAATAATATTGAGAAACCTCTTGCAGCCAAAATTGAAGAAAAGGATGAATGGGTGATTGACAGAGGATGCTCACATCATATGACTAGTGACAAAAGAAAGTTTATAAGCTTCAAGAAATATGACAGTGGTGTTGTAAGATTTGGAGATAACAATGTTGGTGTGATTTGTGGTAGAGGCAATATTTCTCTTGGTGGTAAATGTAATACTAATGATGTCCTTTATGTTGAAGGATTCAAGCATAACCTATTGAGTGTTGGAAAGATGGTATACAAGGGATACAATCTTGAGTTCAAAGATGGTAAGTGCATGATACTGCGAAGTTCCAGAAATATAATTGCTTCAGGTACAAAGACAAGAGGTAATATTTTTCACTTGAGTGCTGCTAGTGAAAGTTGTTTAATTGTTATGGCATAGGAGGTTGTGTCATGTGAATTTTGATAACATTGTCAGAGTAAGCTCCACTCAAGTAGTTAGGTATCTTCCTAAGTTAGTGAAGCCTACTAGCACCATATGCAAGGAATGCCAGATGGGAAAGCATAAAATAATTTATTTTCAGAGCAAACAATGTCAATCTAATGGAGTACTGGAGTTGGTGTATACTGATCTATGTGGTCCCTTTAGAATTAGAAGTCTACAAGGTGAAAGGTACTTTATGTTGCTTATTGATGATTACTCTAGGATGATATGGGTTGTCTTCTTGAGAGAAAAACATGAAGCATTAGAAAAGTTCAAAAGTTTCAAAGCTATGGCAAAGAATGAGACAAGGTTGAATATTAAATGCTTAAGGTCAAATAGAGGTGGTAAATTCACTTCCTGGGAGTTAAATTCATTCTATGAAGAGCATGGAATCAAAAGATAGTTATCTACTCCCTAGACCCCTCAATAGAACAGGGTTGTTGATAGAAAGAATAGAACAATTCTAGATGCTACTAGAACTATGATTTTGGAAGGTAATGTACCTCACATCTATTGGAGAGAAGTTGTAAGTACTATTGTAAATACTATTAATCGGGTAAATGTCAATGGTAATTCTCGTAAGACTCCTTTTGAGCTATGGTTTGGTTATAAGCCTAATATTAAATATTTCAAAATATTTGGAAGTAGATGTTATATCAAGAGAGATAACTATATTGGCAAGTTTGATGCTAAGAGTGATGAAGGAATCTTTATGGGTTACTCTACTAAGAGCAAGGCCTACTGGTGCTATAATAGAAGACTAAAGAAAATGGTTGAAATTGCAAATGTCAGTGTTGATGAAGACATTGCTAGATCATCCAAATATTGTGGATATGATTTAGATGACCAACATGATAGTATTGATAATGGAAAGAATGTGCAGACACAAAATCAAGTTCAAATTGTTCTAATGAATCAAGAGAATCAAGAAGGAGAAGCTAGTAGAATTGTAGAAGAAAGAGAAGAAGAACCAAAAGTTTGAGAGAATCCTAAGGTTTTGAGGTATGTAAAGCTAAATCACTCTGAAAATAGATTAAAGGAGATAAGAACAAAGGTGTCCAGACTAGAAGAAGAATTGCAGAAGAGTATTGTCTAATTTCCAAGACTAGGCACAACAATGTCAATGAAGCATGTAAAGATGAATACTGGATGGAAACAATGAAGGAAGAACTAATGTAGATAGAGAAAAATGATACATGGATTCTTTTCCCTAGACCTCAGGATAAAAATGTGATTGGAACCAAATGGATCTTTCAGAATAAGCTATATGAACAAGGTGAAGTGGTCAGGAATAAAGAAAGACTGGTATGTAAAGGGTACTCACAGATGGAAGGTATTGATTTTGAAGAAACATTTTCCCCTGTTGCTAGAATTGAAGTTGTAAGATTATTTCTTGCTTATGTTGCTTTTAAGAACTACAAAGTCTATCAAATGGATGTAAATTCAACATTTCTAAATGGTGAGCTAGAAGAAGAAGTATATGTTGAGCAACCAGATGGATTTCAACTGATAGATAGAGAAGATATGGTTTTTTGATTGAAGAAATCACTATATGGACTCAAACAAGCCCCTAGAGCCTAGTATGCTAGATTGGATAAATACTTTTTGAAGCTTGGATTCAATAAAGCTACTATTGACAGTAATTTGTATTTCAAAATAGATAAGGATAAAGAGTTGATTATTGAAGTCTTTGTTGATGAAATCATTTTTCAAGGTGATGATGACTTATGTATGAAGTTTTCTGATGAAATGAAAAGTGAATTTGAGATGTCAATGATTGGAGAGCTAAAATTATTTTTAGGATTGCAAATTACTCAGTTAGACAATGGAATCTTTATATCTCAGTCCAAATATGTAAGAGAGTTACTGAATAAGTTTTCCATGGAAGACTCAAAGCCAATTCATTCACCCATGATAATTGGATGCAAGTTAACACAAAATGATGATTCTCCTAAAGAAAATCAAAAAAGATATAGGTGAATGATTGGTGGATTAATTTATTTGACTCAAACCAAACCATAAATCATGAATGTTGTATGCATGGTTGATGGATATCAAGCTGATCCAAAGGAATCTCATGTGACTTATGTGAAGAGAATTTTCAGATACTTGAAAGGGATAGTTAACTTTGTTCTTTGGTATCCTAAAGATGATGATCTTAATTTGAGTGCCTTTACTGATGCGGATTCGGCAAGAGATTTGGATGATAAAAAAAGTACTAGTGGTGGTGCATTCTTCTTGGGGAAGAAGTTGTTATCTTGGTTAAGTAAAAATCATAATTCCATTTCCTTATCTCTTGTTGAGGCAGAATATATTGTTGCTGTAAACAATTGCACTCAAGTAATATGAATGAATTAGATGTTGATAGATATCAGAATTGAGTATAATAATCATGTTGCTATATTTTGTGACAATTCAAGTGCCATAAACATTTCTAAGAATCTGGTGTTGCTTTCAAATACAAAACATATATCTATCAAATATCACTTTTTGAGAGACAAAGTGGGTGATAAGAAGTCAGAATGGAGTATGTACCTACCAAGGAATAGATTGCAAACATCTTTACCAAGACATTTCCTAAGGATACTTTTGACTCAGAGGGAAATTAGGGGTAATTTACCCTCCTAATCTGAACGAAGATGCAAGTCTTTGCATCAATCTGTGCATTTGTAGTCATATCTTGTTTCAGATTGATGTTGTGGTGCCTACTACTCAGGGGTAGTAGTCAGATGATTTAGATATGTGGTTCAAAGCTTTTGTACCTTTGTGAATGATGTCAAAGGGGGAGAAGAGTAAATTTAAAAAGCTTTGTAAAAACCTTGGGAGAAGAAGAGAAGAACAAAAAGGAGAGAAGAGTAATGTAAGGGGGAGAAGAGTAGTATGAGAAGAAGAGCTAGTTGTGTTGATGGTATTTTTCACATCATGTTTTTCCATCAATGCCAAAGGGGGAGATTGTTGGATGTTGTGGTTGTGTTGTTGATATGTGGTTGTCATTGATGTCAACACTATTAGCATTGATGTTCTTGAAGGCTATATATGTCGAGGATATTGAGAAAATTATAATAATTATGTTGAAGGTTTTATGTGAATCTGTGAAGTTCAATGTGGTGAAAAATTTAATATGTTGCTATTCAAGTGTTTTTCTTGAAAGGATTTATTTCTAAGCCTATCTATTTTATACTGTAGAAGTTTCAGAGGTGCGCATCAAGATTTGTGCAAGTTGTGTAGTGTTGTGTTCCTACAGTTATTCTATTACTGTAGCTACTGTTTCTGGAAGAAAAGAATGTAATTCTAGTAATTTTAGTTGTTGTGTATGCTTGTGCGATGTTTTCTGATGTTTCTAGATCATTCTCTATCCTTGTTGCACGTCCGCGTTGATCAGAGTGATCATGATCAAATATTTTTAGTTGTGTATCTGGGTTTTCATGTTCTTGGCTCACATGGTGGTTGTAGCGTGTTGCAGATCTTTATGGATTAATCTTTTAATGTTTGGCATGTTTGAGGAAGTTTATTTAGGTCTTCATTATGTTGTGACCGACTTTAGTTGGTGCACATTAAGATTTTTTCATGAATTGGGCTGACAGTTTGTAATTTATTCTTTTATCTTTGGCCAACAGTGTTCCTAATGTAATTTCATGTAGCGGATATATAAGATCGATTGTTTCTTCATTTTGGAGTGTGTGTGCGAGATGTGCTCAATGTGTGTATGATAAGTGTGAATGTGAAATTTTCAAATAAATATCAAATCATTCAATTGCAAAGCGGAGTGTGAAGAAGGTTGAGCGAAGTCTGAAGAAGTATTTATGTTCCTAACTAGAATTGTCATCAAGATTTTTCAGAAGCTAATTTATCAGTTCATATTCTTCAAACGGTTTTAATATGAATGTTTCTATAAGGTAGTGAGCTCTAGGAAGTGTGCCCAAATGCATGTGCATTCCTTGTTCATTTTTCATTATACTTCTATTAGGGTATAATCTTGTGGACTAACATCGACCGTGGTTTTTCCCCTAATAGGGTTTCCACCTATAAAATCTTGGTGTTCTTGTGTTTCTGATGTGCTATTGATTCATGCTTTCACTGTTAATTATCAGATCTAAGATTTAAGGTTAATAAGGTTGAATAAGTTTTAAAATTCTGTGACAACTGATTCACCCCCCTCTCATTTTTATATTCTTGTTTTTCCAACACATCAAAAAGGCACGGCTAGCTGGACAGCTTCCCTTTCCTATTTTGTAGGATCATGACACGAGTTTAACTAAAGATCCCAATAGTTTTATCTTTCCCTTCTTGAGTGCAAGTTTTGATAAAATATTATCAATCAATGACTGAAGAACAAAATGGATAGTTATCCTACTTTGCCCCAGTCGCCCCATGATTTGTGGATCTAGATTTTTTATGAGAGGAATTAGTGCAAAATTGCCTATATGTAGAATTTCTCTCTATTTTGTAAAGGTTGAATCATTGAAGAAGGATTAGCCACCTAAAGGAGATCTAGGATAGTTTTATAGTTTTCATAAGCTTTATACATTTTTCATGTGAAGATACTTTAACATTTTACAAATTTTCAATATAGTTGATGTTATTTTTTAGAATTAGTTTTAATGGTAATGTTGATGAACCATAGTCATTCGTATGCTATTGAACATTGTGCATAAATGTCTCTTATTTGATGAAAGTCAATAGAAGATTCTGAATCTAAGATTATTTAATTCAATTATCTGTGAATGGAATTTATTTATGTTTGTTGATCTATGAATGTTAGTAATGAGCTGGTGATATGTTCTTATTTGGTTCTAAAATTTAGTGAGGATGAATGGTCCTATGTCCTGAATTTGCACTATGAATGAACAAAATGGTGCTGAATATTCTTTGGATTGTATCATTTTATGGTTAGTTGTGTAGAAGAAATGCTCATTATGAAATTTATATGTCTGAATTAAGAGGAATTTAAATTTATGTTTGTTGTCTTGAGCTTTTTTCTAGCTTTTTTTTTCTTGTTTAGTTACACCCCCCAAGCATTAGATTAATCCATATCATTCAATTTGTATTCTTTACCAACAAGCCCCTTGAACATTATATTTGCATAGGCCACTGAATAAAACAACATAGTGCAAAACCAACTATAGAGACCTTGGAAGATAGGTGGCTATAGGTTATTTATATTTTTTAGGAGAAATAGAGTAGAAATATTTTGTTTTAACATTTTTGTGTCAATTTGGCCATCAACAGTCTCCTCTACAATAACCTCTCTCAAGTTTTGCTATCTCGAAGGTGTTTTCCTATGGTGGCAACTTTTCACTTAAGTAAAAAGTTGTCAAATGCAAGTAGTGTAAAGTTGAAAAGTGGTGCAAATTTTGTTCTGCAACTCATGTGACCAAATGAACTATTCCAACATGTTTGAGTGGGTATTTTTACACTATGCATGGTCCTCTTTTTCACCCAAATAGGCTGAATCACTTCGGGCTACGTTCAACTGACAGAATCCCTTAAGAGTCCAAAGTGCAAAATGGTTGCAATCTTTAACGATATATTAATTAGATATCATGATGCTTAGAAAATTATTGTATAAGGCCATGGTATTGTGTTGGGCCCCTCTATAATAGCCTCTCTTGGTTTTCACTATCTCAGAGGTGATTTCCCATGGTCGCAAATTTTCACTTGGGGAAAAAGTCATCAAATGCAAGTAGTATAAAGTTGCAAAGTGGTACAACTTTCATTATGAAACTTGTGTGATGAAACAAACTATTCAAATGCATCTAATTGGGTATGTTTATACTAGGCATGGGCCTCTTTTGCACCAAAACATGTTAAATCACTCCAGGCTACATTCAATAGGTAGAATCCCTTAAGAATCCAAAGTGCAAAATGGTTGCAATCTTCAATAGGTTGTTACTCGGATACTGTGACACTTAGAAGCTTCTTTTTTGAGCCTATAGGATCATGTTAGACCCATCTACAATAAAATCTCTTATTTTTTATATCTTATAGGTGTTTTCCCATGGTGGCAACTTTTCACTTGGGAAAAAAATTGTCCAATGCAAACAATGTAAAGTTGCAAAGTGGTGCAACTTTTGTTCTACAACTCAAGTGACCAAACGAAATATTTCTACACATATAGGTGGGTAAACTTATACAAGGCATGGTCCTCTATCATACCCAAACACTTTGAATCACTTGAGCTATGTTCAACCAGTAGAATCCCTTATGAGTTTGAAGTGAAAAATGGTTGCAATCTTTGACAAGTTGTTACTCGAACATCATGACATTTAGAAACTTCTTGTCTAATGATATGGGATCATGTTGGGCCCCTCTACAATAACCTCTCTCATTTTTTTCTATATCGGAGGTTTTTTCCCATGGTGGTGACTTTTCACTTGGGGAAAAAGTTGTCAAAAGCAAGAAGTGTAAAGTTGCAAAGTGGTGTAACTTTCGTTTTGGAATTCACCTGACCAAAAATATTGTTCCAACACATCTAGGTGGGTAAATTTATGCTAGTCATGGTCTTATTTTTCACCCAAACATGTTTCATTTCTCTGAGCTATGTTCAATCGGTAGAATACCTTTTGAGTCCAAAGTGCAAAATGGCTACAATCTTCGATAGGTTGTTACTCAAATATCGCGATGCTTAGAAACTTCTCATCTATTCCTATGAGATCATGTTGGGCCTCTATATAATAACCTCTCTTATTTTTCACTAACTTGGAGTCTTTTTCCTATGGTGGTGACTTTTCACTTGGGAAAAAGGTTGGCAAATGCAAGTAGTGTAAAGTTATAAAGTGGTGCAACTTTCATTTTGTAACTAGCATGACCAAATGAACTATTAAAATGCATCTGGGTGGGTACATTTAAACTAGGCATGGTACTCTTTTGCACCCAAACATGTTGAATCACTCTGAGCTACATTCAATCGGCTGAATCCCTTAAGACTCCAAAGTGCAAAAATGGTTGCAATCTTCGACGGGTTGTTACTTGGATACCATGATGCTTAGGAACTTATTGTATGTGCCTATGGGATCATGTTGGGCCTCTCTACAATAAACTATCTTGGTTGTTTCTATCTCAGAGGAATTTTCCTATGGTTGTGACTTTTCACTTGGGCAAAAAGTTGTCAAATGCAAGCAGTGTAAAGTTGCAAAATGATGCAACTTTTATTCTGCAACTTATGTGACCAAACGAACTATTCAGATGCATCCAAATGGGTGTTTTTATGCTAGGAATGGTCCTCTTTCACACCTAAACACATCAGATCACTTTGAGTTACATTCAATAGTTTGAATCGCTTAACAGTCTCAACTGTAGTTGTCACCGAATAGTGCACCCTTGTTGTGAGATGTCAAACTCAACCTACTAGTGAAATATTGGATCCGGATATTCAATATCCATGACGCATGGTTTTTCATGCTCTAGAGTTATAAAACATGATGTGGAAGTAGTTATAAGACCATTTTTCCCAATGATTTGTCATGTTATTTCACCCATAGAAAATGGAAGGAGGTTTTTTGACTTATTTAAATGATGAATATGGGAGAAATGTGATAACTACGCATGGGTGATGCATCCAGAAATCAAGCTTATATTTTTTTTCATACACATCTAATATCTTCATAATATCATTAAAACTAACTTGTGTATTGCTTTCATTTAATGAGATGTCAAGTGTTGTGATATTAGTATATGCAAATAATTTTTTTTGGTTGGATAAACAACTACCATGTGATTTGATGCGCATTCATACAAGTTTATAGAGGTATATATATATTACCATGAGGTTTGAAACATCCACTTGTTCTATAGATGCAAATGAAATGATTTCTAAGATTTAGAATCAAAACCATTAGTTGTTGGATGCCAACCTCAACCATGAATTAAAAGAAATGTATTTTTTTATGATATTTTTTAATGGGAAGGAGCTCTTACAGTTCATTTGAAATGTTTTGGTGTTAAAATCCTTGCTACTAGACAACAATAGAACTCAAGAAGCATGAAGTATACACATGAATCATGAAGAATACACGTGAACACATGAATTATACATTGGAAGCATGAAATATACACATGAATACATGCAATATACATGAAGTATATATGTGAATAAGTGAAGTACAAGTAATTGAAGCATTGCAAAGGATACAAGCCACCGAGAATGGAGATTATTTACACAATGCACATTAGATGGAGCTTATTGAGCAATCGACAGTAATTATTTAAGCATTAAATGTAAATGAAACCCATGCCTACACCATTCAAGAATACAATTTGCATAATACACATGATAACATAATTCAAGAATGGAAGTAGCAAAATAAAAATCAAAAAGTTGTAATGCTATACAATGATATATATTAATAAAAGTATATACAATATATCCAAAAAATTCATATAGGCTTACTACAAAAGAGCCATATCGACATAAAATGTCACATATATATCAATAGTACAAAACATATGTTCCAAAATGCCACATAGGCATACAAAAAATGACCCTAATACATAGTCATTTCCCTCTAGGGGAAGGAAAAATATCTCGTGTTACCTTTTAAATTTGGTTGGATGGAGTGCCTATTGGTTCTCTTGTCTTTCAAACATGCTCATTAGACCTCCTCTCTAGAATCCTCTGGAGCTGCACTTGATACAATAAAAAGTATATATTTTAATACATAGAAATTGAATTATGGAATGACATATAACAAAATATAGTCACTTACCACATACAAATAGTAATCATGCACATTTATAAAATTACCACATCCACAATCTAGAGTGACACCCACCTGTAGAAACCATTAAGATAGAAATTAAACTACATGTACAAGTATCATGAAAATTTTCAATAATAGACCATGAAAGAGCAAATATAATGTTAAATCAACTAATCTATTGCATACCTCTCTCAAAGGATCAAAACTGGCTATTGTTGCAGAAACTCCACGGTCCATTGTGCCACCAGCATTGGAATGGATGTTTGATGTCAAAAAATAAAAATGAAACAACATATCTAATAGTCATGGGTGATCCTTGAATAGTGGTTTACAATTTTTGGCCAAATTGGATACTGAAATTATTATTTTTAACTAAATCTTCACATTTGGGCACCTATAGCAGCTAAACTGCGAGGAATTTGAAGACGATGCAAACTATAGTCTCGTCACATTTTTTTTGTAGATTCTAAAAATATTTTTTTCAATTTTTTTGGAATCAAATTGCACTTCTTTTTCCATCTCCCACAAAAACTATTTTTTCTCATAAAATAGCATTTTTAAAAGTGACACACACCGTATAATGCATAACTTTTTTTCCATGAAGGATAAAATTATAATTCTTCCAAATTTAGAATTGTAACTCCAATATCTAGTGCTTCCACTTGGTAAAATAGTTTTTTATTGAATATTTTTTCTTTAATCAAGTTTTGAAGTCAAACCAATTATAATTCAGACATAGCGCAACTATATAACACATAATGTTTTTTGTTTATATCAAAATTCAATTTTATTGTTTTGTTGGATTAAGGACTTCAATATCTAGTGCACTCATATTTTTCAAAAAAAAAAATTGATAATCTACTATTTTTCTACATGTGCAGAACAAAGACCTTCATTTTCAGTGAAAAACCTATATTTAATAAAACTAAAAAAACAAATACATAATAAAACCAAAACATATCAAATTTATATTCATTGGATAGCTCATTCTAAGGACTACCATCTTCCAGTTGGGTATGTGAATTCTCCTCCATTTTCATTCTCAACCCGATCTTCGAAGGGAAAAAATCTCGAGTATTTCTGTGTCGGAGCGTGGGAAGGTGGGAAAAGGGGGGTTCGAAAGAACCTAAGGGATTCGAGCGAACCCTCGGGGGTTCGCTTGAACCCTAGTTCACTCAAACCTGGGTTCGAGTGAACCCCCTTTCCATAATGGGAATTGTGGGTTCCCACATGCAAAGGGGTTTGCTTGAACCCTGGTTCGAGCGAACCTCTTTGGGGTTCGTTTAAATGAAGATTTCACTCGAACCTCCCAAAACGATTTTTTTTAATGGGTCATTTTTTTGGATTTTTTCCTTCCTCACTTGAATTGTAAACCACTTTTTTGGGTTCACCCTCATATAAATAATTTCAGGTAGTCCCTTTATAACTATCATAAATGAGAAAAAAAATGAAAATGAAGAGAAACAATATGACTATCATAAATGAGCAGGAATTAAAAATGTAAAAGTGTAGCAACTTCATAGATCAAAATGCAGAAAATTCATGCATCATGAGTGCAAAAACTTTTGAAGGAAGCTAGTCAAGAATGGTGATACTGATAAAAAATTTCAATACAAGGTAAAGGTCAATGATAGTTGAAATAAATTGAAACACAATATTAAGAAAACTTTGGGAACTAATGGCAGTCTATGCAACAATACAATCCCTATTGGTGTTAGTGACCTTTCATGAAAGAGAAAATGGTTGGCCTCAAGTGAGAGTACATTATAGTGCTTATAGATCACATAATGGTGAAAGTACTAAGCCCACTAGGATAGTACAAAACTCTTGCAAATGCCTAAGTTAAGTGCTCATTGAGATTCAAATTGCATATGTTGATGAAGTAATGTTAATGAGGGTATGCTATCAACATAATGATAATGCCACAATGAAGTTCGCATGAATGAAGTGAGAATTACTATGTTACTAGAAACTTTCAAAGGGATAATGAAACATACAATGAATTAGGACATGTATAGGGTTTTACTATAACATGTGAAGTTGGTTGTTGAGGTGTGCAATACTAATGGAGAGGAAAATTTTGGTCAATAATGAGTAGAAGAGAAGCTAATGGAACATGGAACATATGGTGAAATAATAGAGGGTATAGTGGGATGGGAATTGAATGTGATAATGGAACACAGAATCGACTAGTAGAGATTAGTGGGATGGTCTAGGATTGGATCATAGAACGTAGGGTGAACTATTACAGATTAATGGGATGGTATTAGTAGGGAATAAAGGAACATAGGGTGAATCAGGGGAAGATAGCGGAACAAGACCAAGAGGGGTTAATGGAACATATAGTGAAATAAGAGAGGGTAATGCAATGGGAATAGAAGGGTTTAATGGAACATAGGATGGACTAGAATATATTAATGGGATGGGCTAGGATGGGATAAAAAAATATAGCATGAACTATTAGAGGTTAATGGGATGGGATTAGGAGGGAATAAAGGTACATAGTGTGAATTAGGGGAAGATAATGGGACAAGAACAAGAGGGGATAATGGAACACATGGTGAAATAAGAGAGGGTAATGGGATGAGAATATAAGGGCTTAATGGAACATAGGATGGACTATTATAGATTGATGGGATGGGCTAGGATGGGATAAAAGAATATAGGGTGAACAATTAGATGTTAATGGGATGGGATTAGTAGGTAATAAAGGAACATATGGTGAATTAGGAGATGTATAGGGTTTGACTATAGTACATGATGTGGTAACTTGACCTGTACGTAGTAATAATAGAGAAGAGTTATAGGATGAAACATGGATAAAGATGGTATAACACAAAATGGGTAAAGGAACATAGGGTGAAATAATAAAGGGTATAATAACATGGGAGTCAAAGGGAATAATGAAACATAGGATGGACTAGTAGATATTAGTGGGATGGGCTACGAGGGGATCATGAAAAATAGGGTGAACTATTAAATTTTAATGGGACGGGATTACAAAGGAATATAGGAACAAAAAGTGAATTAGGAGAATATAGTGTGACAAGATCAAGAGGGGATGATGAAACATAGAATGTACTAGTAGAGATTAATAGGATGATCTATGATAGGATAATAAAAAATTTATAAGGTGAACTATATGACAGGTTAATGGAAAGTAATTAGGAGGAAATATTAGACCATATAGTGAATTAGGCGATCTCTAAGGTTTGAATATAGGATATGAAGTGGGAACTTGAGGTGTGTAGTAATAATGTATAAGAGATTTGGTTAATAATGAGCAGAGGGAAAGGTTTCTTGTAACCATATGTGTATAAGATGAAATATAGAGGAAGGTGGCATAATATATAAGGTGTTAAAGATTGGGATATGTGATATAAAATCATTAAAATATGTGTGATGAAAGGAATGGAAGAATGAGATGGAAATTGAATGGTAAATATAATTAAGATCTCACAAGACCAACCAATGTTTGTGTTTCTCATCAATTTTTTAGATTTGAATACATAAAATTATGAAAACTAGCTAACATTGTTTTACAACACCATCAATGAATAAAGGTTACCTGAGTGAAAGTTTTTGGAGGACATGAATTGTGAGGTGTGGAGCTCGAAGGTCCACTAGGAAACTTTTTGACATCTAAAGCATGTTATGAGACAAAGATTCAAATATAACATTCAACTATTCAAATGTAATCATAATATCTTTAATACTAGTTGAATACATGTGGACTCAATGTTGAGAACAAATAAGGGTCTATGGGAATGAAGTCATCTCATGAACACTCTGACCCTGAACTTTCATCATATTGATTCTACTAATTTAGTTATTCTTAAATTTCAAAATATAATTTAATAAATAAAATTAAATGAACTTTCTAAATTTTACCTAGATATCAATGTCATATGTATTATTCAACAATTCATCTATCATAGACATCGCCTCTACAACTGATGTAGGATGTGTAGCTGCATCCTAAGCACTCTGATAATGATATGTGAAAATAGCTCCGCAAGCGACACAATGGTGGGGTGGAGCTCGGGGCCTATATGTCTCCTCCACATCAGGCTCTACTAGAGGCCTCACACATTATATAATGGTCTGGGTGAGTGAGATAATTGACTCCAGCGTGTCAACCTCTACATTATCCTTAACAACGAAAGGAATGGTGACATGCTCCACCATGGGTTCGGCCAAGGGTCTCGTGTCAACTATGGATTACATCGTGCACTAGGTCTATAATGTGTGGAGCCCCACCTCTACCCTAAAAGTATAATATGTCAAAATAATTTGGCATCTTATTGAGGACAAAATCACAATAGAGTTTCCTTAAAAATTATTGTGGTACCTCATGGTTATTGCATGGAGGTTGGTCAAATACCATCCACCACCACTCCCAAAAATTATTTTTAATTAATTCATGGTGGCACCAATGGATTGGGAACCTCCTACATGCATGAGACAAAGGTGTGTTGGTTCTCAAGTCTATAAATAGGACACACAAGTCAACTTTTCTATTTTATTTTTTTTCACATCTACATATGACAAACCACTAGCATAAAATTGTCTCAACTCATGCCTCTTATTTGGCCAAAAATATATTTTCTTGCTCATTTCTCCTACATGAGATACAATTGAATTCAATGATTTTACAATCCCTCTTCTATAAGGGTGGGTTTCAACATGCTCGATTAATCTTTAAATTAATTATTCAATGTCTCTTTTATTGTTTTCAATTTGATTTAGGATATTTTCTTGTGTTCCTTGAGGATACCTATGAACTGATGGAGGGGTTTTAGGTTTTTCTTGTATAGGAGTCTTTTCATGAGGGGGTGATTTTGAATTCTCAATGTTTGGAGGTGGAGATGCATTCCCTAAGAATTAGAACAAATTTTTATTTTTAAAAACTATTTTAATATACATTCTAAATCAAATTCAAAATAAAAACAATAAAAATACATACCTCTTCACAATATTCAACCTCTTTGACATTTTGGTGGCATACTCATGAATAATTGCAAGCTAAGAGTGTAACAAATGGAAGAGATTTGGCAGGCGTGAGTTGCAGAGCTGAAAACCTCCAAGCCAAGCCACGGGTGAACAGAAAATAAGGTCAGAAATACATTTTTTGTTTTACTATAACTTCTCCATTTGGCGCATGTCAAATGAGAAATTCATTTGGCATGTGCCAAATTTGGCCCTCACTAGATTTAATGTGCGCCAAATTCTCTTTTTTGGCATTTTTTGCTTTTTTTTATCAATTTGGCATCAAAATTGTGTCATAGATCCATGCACTTAACCATTAAATTATCCATCAAGTATGTGCTAATCTAAGTCCAATTGATCAAGCTATGAAGCCTCTACACATTCACATAGGCAAGGCCATCTCCAATGAGCACTTGAGGTATAGTTATATCCCTTAGGTCCTGTTCTAAGTCATAACATGTTAAAATCTCAAAAACATTAAAACTATTTTAAAATACCAAAAAAAAACTTAGAAAATGTCAAAATTCCAAAAATAGCCTCAAAATACTCAAAAAATTAAAACAACAATGAAACATTTGAAAGTGAAAAAATATTCATCCACCCTATTTCACTTTCATCCGTAATAAATCATCACCCATAATAAACCTATCATCATCCTCACCTTTGACAAAAAAAACAAAAATAGGTATAACAATTAGTAAAACACAAATTTCACACAAAGGCATAAGTATTAATCATTGTTCAAACATGTCGATCAACCTTCATATCAACAACCTTAAAAAATTTAAACCAAATAAACATCCAATGAATATCTTAATCGATATATCTTTCCTACAATAGACATCATTTCAGATATCAACTAGAAAACAACTCTCTCTGAAAAGAGATATAATGGCATTGATGGTTTTTATTTTGATCTTTTCTTTTGGTTTTATCTTTTTGTCTCTTTAGGTCACTCACTCAAAACTTCCTTGATCTTCAATATCTTGGTATCGTCTAGAAGGGTACATAATGGGGCATTTTTTATTTCTTTCATCTATTGTGCTTGTTGTATTTTCTTGAAATATGACCTTGGTGAATACTTGCCTTGTGTGTGCAAGATAGTCTCGGGTAATACAATGACTAGTGCATATTAGGTTCTTCATACCTTTTGTGTATTAGTCTCCTTACATCAATGGCTTTATTCTCTCACATGATTAAATAAGGTATTTGTATGTTAGGTATGAACAAGGGTACTCCTATCTATTTATAGAGTCAAAGTCCATGCAATAGATACAGTGGCACCCTGGTTCTTCATACCTTGGTCCATCGTGTCTACTTGCAACATCAAATAAGGATTTCTCTATATTAGCTGGCATAATTTAAAAAGAAAAAGAAAAATCACTTATCCTATCTCATCACATATCCAATTAAATCTTAGAATAATCATAGATTTATTGGCATCTTGATCAACATCATCATTTTATTCTAAAACATATCATTCCATCTCATTAGATTATGTATTCTATCCATAATAAATTTCTATCTAAGTATCATGACATACAAATATAAATGCATCCACCCTACATCCATAAACCGTTAATATCATATTATATCATCCATCCTACATAATCATGATATATCGTATGAAAATAAAAAGGGAATCATCATCACCATGTTATACATCCTACATCCATAGATTATTATCAACATGCATATCACATCATAAGAATAATAAATATATATCCATCATGATATCATGGAAACATGAAATAAAATCTCATATCATCATCCATGACATACATCTACATCCATGATCATAGCATAATCCATACATCATACATAATAAAAATATTAAAGCATACAATAATACCATAGCATGGTCGCAAAATAATCGCTTATCTCATATATATCAGAACAATGACTGTCATGATACATATCAAATGTGTATGATATACATCAAAATATACATGAGGCTATCCATATCTAATGAATGTGTATACATCATAAACCTTACTATATGATTATATAGATACAAAAATGTCTATGTACAAACCAAACTATCTCGAGATCCCTCGATCCTCTCAATCGAGAGGAGGCTACTTTGGTGGTGGCCCCATGGCTTATTACTACTATTAATTTGAACCACCCTCATAAGGTCTACCAATAGAACCAACCTTTGACCTATTCAAACCTACAACAATCCTTTGTGAGTAGTTAGGTTATCACCTATGTGTTGGTATTGCCATGTGGTATAGAGTCCTATAGTAGGTGGCTTCACTAATGGCATGCGTGTACTATGTAAGCGAGATCACCTACCCTTGTTCCTATGCAACAACCTCTAACTATTTATTTTTTGTTGTCTCCTAGGATAGATATAACTTGACCTTCTATCATCAAATAGTTTTCACATCCCTCTCAAATCGAGCTTGATCTCACTCAACCCTGAGTTGGTACCTATGCTAGCTATCTTGAGAGACTATCTCTCTCCTATCAAAAACCATCACACTCTTGGCTTTCCTAATATTTCTTATCATGGAAGCTATCATGCTCTTGATGTGCCTAGTCCCTCTCTTGTAAAGCATCTAAATTCTATAATCTTGAACACCTACAAAAACCACCACTTTCTATCATTGTGGTCTTTGTGGTGGTCCTTGTGGTGGACCCTATTGTCACTAACCCTATCCTCAGTCCTTTGCTTTGCGTGCCTTTGCATCAATCCTCTATTGTTGTGGGAACTATTTGTTAGATTCATCCCTACATCTCCTATCATTAACATTCCCCCATTTGGATCTGTGAACCTAAAGGACTTGCATGTGATGAACCAATTATCATACTCTATGGTGGTCTATGGGTCATCTACACCATCCATATAAGCCTATGGAACTTGAGCAAGACAATCAAAATATTCTATGGTTGTGTGAACTATTGGAATGAGCCCCCACTCATCTATATCTCTAACAATGCGTGTAAAATATACTTGATAACATCCCTCAATACCATCTCTCTCTAAAATATATCTCATCACCCTATCCAAAAGATACCTCTCTATGATCTAATGGGTGAGACCGATAAGCCACCGAGTTTTCTGATAGTAAGGGAGATGCTCTAGGTCATCATCCCAAGCCTCTACATCTACCCATGAACTCTAGGTGAACTCAATCATGTCTTCAATAAATAATTTCTAGTAGATTATTTCTCTCATGTTGTGGTGTGTCAACATGCCCTCATATTTGAAAACATAAGGATCTCTAGGCTCTCGAAATAAGTTGCAAGCATGTTTGAGCACTGTGATGTTCTCCCATGCCCAAATATGAATTAATTTTGTACCCATCGAAAAGCTAGTCACACTTGAGTATACAATCTAATGCATGTGCATGGTACAAGTGTGCTAAAATGCAAGGAATGCAAGCAAATAAAACTCCATCCTCTAGGATCCTCTCTAGGACCCTCCCCCATCTAGGGCTAAATCTCCTCAAACATCTATCAGACATTAGTTTCCACATAATTAGTTTGGAAATCACAATGGTGAAATTTCTAATGAGGTCAACATACTCCCTTAGGTCCACCTATCCCTCCTCAAGCTTGATATCATAATCCATAAGAAATCACTGTAGAACCTCAAAACTATGGTATACATCATAGACCACTCACTCAGCATAGATCAAAATATGTAGAATCTTCCACACATCCTCAAGGGTGATGGTGGCCTCCCCAATTAGAAAATTCAAAGAGGAAGTCTCTAAGTGTCATCACTCTACAACTGTAGTGATAAGAGCAAGATATGCCTAAATCTTAGGTATATAGGCAATATGGAATAAGCTGACAACATGAAGGAACTTGACCTCAACCTGTGAAAATATGGTAATCCTCTCTAAAATATATGGCATCCACTCCTAGGAAAGGATGGGGTGTAGAGTATCCTACAATCATAACACTCACGATATCAATTTTCTATAAAATTTTAAAAGTCTAAGTCAAAACTCCTAAAAGGCCAAAAGTGAGCCTTTTTGCAAATGTGTCACACTATTTCCAATTAAAGGCATCACCTTTTTTCAAAGGTATCACAATTTTGCAAAAGAACTGCATTGTTGAATCATTTCATATGTGTCACCTTTTTGAAAAGGCATTAGACCTAGCTATCCAAATGTGTCGCCTTTATACAAAAGTGAGATTTCTATACAAAAGCGATCTTTTTATACTAAAGTGGAGCTTGGTACTAGTCAAAAGTGAGACTTTTTGTAAAAGAATCACCTCCCTAAAATAAATATGTCTTTTTACAAAAACATTGCATCTTAATAATCAAAAGAGATGCATAGCTTCCTATCCCAATGCTTATGTAATCACTCAATACTTTGTCAAAAGTGCCATTTCGGGCTTCAAAAGTGTCACATCAGGTTACACAAATGCTGCTTGAAAAGTCACATGTTTGTTTTCCTAGTTTCAAGCCTACATTTAGCTACCTAAAACCACATACAAGGAAAAAGGGTTAGTCACATATCAGGGCACTTTCTCCCATAGGCCATTGGAATAGACGAACTTGATTCATGTGATGTGGTTCTCAAACTTTGTGGACCATATTCTTAGGGATTTATGAAGGTGTCTGAAGGGCTAGGAGGCTCAAAAGCTCAAATTTTCTCAATTTAAAGTGTGCAAATGAGGATGAAATGAACCCAAATGCATATATATGACCCCAATCCCTAGGGTTTCACCCTTGGCCACCCTCTAATCATATTTTACAAAATTTCCTATCTATCCTAGTTAGTTTCTAGGACCCCTATGGCCTGATTTTTTTGACCTCTTCTCATCAAAACCAATCCTAAAGTCTTGACATGAGCCCGACCCAAAAATTATTTTTTTCTTGCCAACCTCCTGAGGAGCCAGCCTAGCATCCTACCATCTTTTTCTTTCATCCACTATGGCATAGTGGGGCATTAACAATTTTTTTATTTTTTTCTTTGAGCAACAATTGAATTTGAAATAATGTAATGATGAGTACATTGTATCAAAGAGGGGCAAAATTTAGACACCTAAAAATGCCTAAATGTATCACATATTCACTAACACTGCATTTTCATCATTTTCATCACTAATTCCATCATTTTCCTCACTTTCATCACTCATCATGCATTTTCATCGCGTCGTCATCATTTCTCATCATTTTCATCATTTGCATCACTTTTCACCATTTAACATCATTTTCTCTCAAAATCGCCTTATTTCCTCTATTAGTTAAATAATTTTCAATTATTTAATTAATTCATCTATAATGCCCTGTCACATAACCCTAAAGGATGTTGCAATTCACTACTTAAACATACATTTTTTTTTATTAAAGTGTAATTAACATACATGTTCACCTACAATTGACAACAACCTCTAAGGCTACGTAACTGAGATTACTTAAACCCACATATGCATCCATATACATCCATAGCATTTAATGACAATAAGAAATGTGTATTTAAACAACATAAAGATACAACATAACATATAGAGATATATTACCAAATTCCATATTCATTAACTTAACCAAAAGGTTACATCACTCATTCCCAGAATGAGGCAATAATACAAATGAGTTACAATATAGATAAATCCACCTCGAATACACATGAGGGGTAAAATAACATGATACAAATAGAAATAAATACATTGCTTGAATTATAAATAGGAATCATGAGCTCTCCAATTGGATATCTCGCCACCAAGTACTGAAGATCAATGGGGGACCCAATGGTGTATGGTGCATGTTCCACCCAACCAAGTGGTACCCGAAGGCCCACCCCCCATGCTAGGATATAGTAACAACATAACATGGACAAATTTCTACAACCACTAACCACAAGCTAAATCATACTGACACAACTAAGCAAATGAACTAAACAAGTATAACTCTCACATCACTGACATAGGTCATATTGCTTCCAAACATAAAATAGATCAAGTATGTTAAGAAAACCATACACATAAAACACATACCAACTGTTTTCCTAGACAGAGTGTCATCGCACATCTCATAATGAGTTACCCTTAGTGGGTCTTCATAGGTCTCAGTAATCCTGGAGACCTCAACCAACCCTCGGCCCTCATACTTACTAATGCGAAATCAAATACCTCTCGTAATGACAAGATAGATGACCTCTCCATTCTAGGCCTTCCCACTCACTCCAAGCCTAAACAAGCACTTGCGACTATGAGTGAGGCTATAACTTATCTTTTTAGTGTGAAGTACTTCCTAAACTTCTAAATACATTGTTTTAGTTATCACTTGCTTAACCTACCTCCGAAGGTTACCCAGTCTTACCTCTTATGGGCTTTGGCCCCTAGCGGCAGCCACTCTTATATTTGACAACACACATACATACTAATCACCAAGGGAATCCCAAGTGCATACAAACTAGATAACATAACCACTCCAACCACTGGAGGCAATAGTTCACATAATCCACTCCTTCCAAAAGAGGCACAAAACATCCCCGTTCATGGAAACCGGGTAAATTACTGAAAAGACATCATACACTACCCAAGGGAAATAAAAAATAGGTTGAAATAATAAATCAACAACCCCCATCCTCTATGATCCTTTGGAAGACTTACAATATTTAAGACACATTTCCCCAAACATGAACTCAAAGGAAATAATTACAACAAAGAAATTACAAGGAAATAATCTATTTTTGGATATACTAAATCCATTTCCCTTTCAAATACATTTCACAGTAAACAAAACAATTGTCTTAACCAAATAATTGAATAAAATAACTAATTACCTTATTAAATTTAGAGAAGGAAAACACCAATTTTATCAAAACTAAAACCTTTGATTACTTTTTAAAAGCAATATAAATCAATCTATAGTTATTTCCTTTAGTTTCCAAACTAAACATAATGTCCAATATCCTTGCACACAATTATATCCATATATTTTACTAAATAAATACATTATTTTAATAAAATATATTAATATCCAAGAAATAATTCCCAAATGATTATATTATATAAATATCTTAAATATTTCAAACTTTAATCCAAAATATGCAAATTTTCACATTATAAATATTAATCATCTAATTAATCCAATAAATAAATAATATATAATATATATTATATTATATATTATTAAATTTACATTTAACAAAATCAAAACCCAACATAAAAAAAAATGAACGAAATAAAAGTTTCGCTATTTAAAGAATACGCAACACATAAGGGTAATGGGAAGGGGCGTTGTGGGTATACACAGCCACCCCTCTCCCATGCGTAGAGAAATAGAGGATGTGGAGGGTCTCCCTCCACACCGTGGGGAGGGGCGGTGTGGAGGGAGACCCTCCACATCCCCCAAATAAATCATACTCCCGCCAAAACAAATTTCAGTCATCCAAATTCAATGTTAAATAAAACCTATGGAAATGTATTTCTGTAGATCGCCATATGGACAACGATTTTCATAATTAAAATTAAAATCTTCAAAAATAATATGTATATATATTATATGTATATACAAAAAAATATATATATATACATATGTATGTATATATAATATATATATTTAAAAATAATCTCAACTTAAAAGACAAATTAGAGAAGTTTTTTTTCAAAATGTTCACCTACAGGTGAAATTATAAAATTTCTAGAGAACACCCAAATTTACAGAGGATATTAAAATAAACTTTCTAATTAACTTTCTCAAATCTAAACATAGGTAAGGAAATTACTAATTTCTTATAGAGGTTTTAAATTAATTCCTAATATCTTCTAGGTTTCTCCACTGCAAATACACAGAGGTTTCACAATTTCCTTTTTACTACAGAGGTTTAATTTTTTTAAAATCTAAATTTATTTTCCTCTAGAATTTTTTCACAATTTAGATCTAATTAAATTCCTCAAATAAAACAATTCGTATTCATTGGTTTTTACTGTAATAATATTTTCTAAATTTCTTCACAGCAATCACAGAAGCTTTTAAATTTCATTTTTCTAAATCAAATAAACTTTCCTTAATAGATCTAGCACAACAACTTTCTACAACTATACAATTCCAAAACAAATTTTAAACAAAACCAAATACACAAGAAAGGAACCTGTATCAAGAAGCTTCTAAAGGATTGAAGTTTCGATGCCTAGCCTCTTCCAAAGCTTTCACAGTTTCCTCCCAACAACACAATATTTCCAGCACCAAAATCGTATCCAAATTCACAGCAAATATAATAAAACAATTCTTTTAAATTTCATACAGCCAAGAAATCTCTACAATCTTCTATGCTTTTTTCAAATTTTCAT
The DNA here is from genome assembly GCA_007115665.2 of Sequoiadendron giganteum. Lineage (NCBI taxonomy): Eukaryota > Viridiplantae > Streptophyta > Pinopsida > Cupressales > Cupressaceae > Sequoiadendron > Sequoiadendron giganteum. The sequence continues at coordinate 392,259,665 of CM021104.1, read as the reverse complement.
TCCTCTCCAAAATTATTTTTTTTTCCCAAAAATATCCTCACACTCCCGTGAATAAGCTTTCCTCTTCTTTAACCAAAATCCAAAATTTTCTCCCATGAATAAATTTCCAACAAATTCTTAATTAATACATTCACACATGATAAAGTATACCAAAGTATCTAAATAACCAAAAAGAAACACAAAGCAAAACAAGGACACACTGTCTAGTCCAGAAAGCAAAACGGAGGGGTATTACATCATCATCTTTTACTAATTTTCCTCTATTTCCTCTAATTAAATATTTTTTTAATTATTTAATTATCTAATTTTCTTCCCTCCACTTGCACATGGAATATTCTTTCTCAAAAATGAATATTCTCTTCCTCACAAAATTGAATAATTTAATTAAATAATTTTCCCTCTCAAAAGTATATTCTAAGGAATATTCTTTTTCAAAAATATATCAACCAATTCCCTAAAATTAAGGAGAAATTTTGAGTTAAAAAACCTCTCAATTAATCTTAACCCTTGATCTTCAAGATTTGATCTGAACCATTGATCTCAAGATCTGATGTACAACCTTGATCTGATTTTTGGAAATATATAAAAAAAATCCATCTTCCTCCACTCCAAATCACCTAAGAGCTACCTAGAAGCATTGCAATGAGTTCATGTTATTTTGAGCATTTAATCATATCATTTTGAACATCTTTTAGGTCAATTTATGCTTTTGCAATCATGGGTTCTAAGGTTTGAGAAATTCAACATCAAATCAACACAATCCATAATGGAATGTTAGATTTGCACTACTTTGATTGTGATTTTGAATGTTAATTTTATTTTAATGGTCATCTTCTAGTGTACGAGCACTCAATTTGATTAGTTAGTGGGTTTTATCAATCTTTTTCATGTGGGTGTTTGAGATTTTTGAACCTAATTGCTTCAATTATGCTTTTAATTAATTTTCCACTAAACCCTTTATACATATAGGTGTTTTCAAATAGAGTGTCTTGGAAGAAATTGCATTCAAAATAATAATTTGATGTGATAATTTATTCATAAAGGGATTCCGCATGTTAAATATAGAATTAGAAAGAGTCTAGTTTTTATGTTCAAAACTAAAGAAGATTCTCTTACACTTCCACATGAAATTAATTCAATTTTATATATGGATTAATCTAGGAAATAATATTGTGAGTTATTGATGGATTTTATTGAAAGCCAAGGAAAATAAAATATATGGGGATGAATTAAAAAAAATACTTTTTAAAGATGTATTTCCAACTTTATATGTCAAGGAATCTAAACTCCTATCATGCACAATAACATTGTTAATCTCTTTTGAGGTCAATATTATGTTTATCAATATTAAACTTACAAAAGAATCATAACATCTATATTGGCTTTTATTTGTGTATTTTATTGAGATTTATGAGTCAATAGTTTCACTTGGGAAGCTAAAACGTATGAATTGGGATAGTGCCAAAATATGTAGAAGTACCAAACTAACTTAGAGTTAATAAAAAATTATTTATTAAAAGAGATAATCCTAGATTAGATACTAATATAATAATTGGTATAGTAAGGATTGGAATACAATTTAATAAGTGTGGGGTTAAATTATAATAATGAGTCCACTTTTGGGACATTCATTTTTTAGGGAGGGTGAAGGATTTCTTAAAGGACCTTTATTCAAAGGTCTTCACATAAATGCCTTCGAACAAAGATGGACATATGATTGAAGGTCATATTAGATTAAAGGCTCTCGTTAATTTAAAATAATATTAAAAATAATGCATTCGGTCAAAGATACCTTCAATCAGGGTATTATTTTATTGTTTTTTTTAGCAATTATATGAACCGATAACTAAAAATTTGTCAATTCCTTTTGGAAAAATCGTGTAGCTACAAGAGATGTGGAGACCACAATTCCATTGATAGAGACGTAGTGGAAGGAAGGTCCAAGCGAAGGCACAAGATCAAGGTAAGTGTCTCTATAAATCACCTAGTTAATACATTGTAAATCAAGGTTTTTGTATTATAAATAAGGGTTTATGATTAATGCATTGTAAATTAGGTTTTTGAAATTTTAAATTAGGGTTTAGGGTTAATGCATTGTAAATCAGGTTTTTTCATTGTAAATCAAGGTTTAGGGTCATTTAAAATTATGAATTATACATTACATATTGGTTATCTCATTTTATTCTAATCTCTTTGTGCTAAAATGAAACATCACCTCCTTGATGAAGAATTACAAATAAATTTTGTTAGGGTCCTAGTAGCTCCTATCTAAGACATATATTTCCTTCATATACTTTTGCACTCATTTTAAGAATGTTGAACCAAATTACTTACTTCTAATGGTTTAAAATATGATTTATCTTATTAAGCTCTTTTGTGCTTTTTATCCTTAAAAATAATAATAATAAACTTTCAAAAGAGTAATAATATATAAAAAAAGTAATTCCAATTCAAATCTTGTGGCTATTAATTATAACACTCTTTCCTTAAAACCCCAAATTGCTAAAATATTCACACAAATGAATCAACCTTTAAATAATGTGTTTTATTTTTTATTGGATGCTAACTTGATCACCATTCCTTCCATCCATCCACTAGATCCATATAAATGATTCCCTAAAGGGTATAATAAAAATTCCTTTTCTAACTATCACAAGGTTTATGGCCATCTCACATATTGTTTATGGCTCTCAAGAATAACTAAAGAGATTTGATTGATAATAATAGTATACATGAGGATGGAGTCAATGATCCAAGGCTAGTCCTTTATTTCCTAACATAGTCAAAAGCTATATAATTATTCATATTGACTTCCTTCACATTCTCAATCTAATAACAATGATTTTTAATAGGTTCCTATGTATATTTTTAATTATTTGTCTCCTACAAATATAGCTATAGATTTTATGAATATATATTTTGATTCATCCTCTCATGCTCCAATTTTTTTTAGTAGATGATTCATATTAGATTTATTTTCCTATTTTACATAAACTATTTTATTTAATGATGAAGAAACCCATGGAAACAATTATTATGGTTATCCATGGGATGTTATCCTTATTGATCTAACATGATAGTTTGATATTTACATTGAAGAATATTTATATGACCATTTTTTAGTATGATAGCTATGCACATTCATGAATCTCTTTGAAGATGACTAATGATGTCCTTACTATTAATATAGGATGCATAATATTGCCTCTCTAAGTGGGGTTTAGGGAGGTTTAAGTATTTCTTCATGTAATTTAATCTCTTTTTATGTAAAACACCATCTTGTTTAGAAATTCAAGCCTTATAATTACTAAGGTCATTAAAATGATTGTATTAATATATAGTTCATCGCTTGGGAAAAATATAAATGTTTCAAAGTCCAAAAATTTCTTCTTTAACACATCCTATTAGAGTAATAAGTTATTTCACTTAATTAATTACATCATATTGGTTAATTAATTAAATCACTTATCACTTTAGTTACTTAAGCTAAAATTAGGCACATTGATAATTAATTTTTTATTAATTATTAAGTTTGCACACTAGGGTTTCCTTTTAGGGTTTCCATTAGGGTTATGCATACATTTCTTTTATAAAGCAATTGATCTCATGTAATTTCTTAATTCTGAATAATATCAATTTTCACATCTTCATGCAAAGCTCTTGCCTTTTTATGTTTTTCTCTTATGTGGAAGGTTTATTTTGGTTTGCATGTCTGATCTTGGTTTCTAACATGGTATCAAAGCCTTGATATGTAGCCCCTTCTCAGATTTTTGGAGAAATTTGATTATAGAGCTCATTCAGGGTTCCTCGAGGGATCTGACCTTGAGAATTTTTTGGGTGCATTCTGGAGAAAAACGGACACTGCCATTGCGTTTGCAGCACCCCAAAACCCTAAGATCACCTATCATTTTGCTCAAATCTGAGCAGATGCAACAAAAGGCAAAAAACAATTTAGAGGCACGTAGATCCATATAGATCTGGGTGCCTTGATTTGCACAATTTCCGGCAGTTGCCAATTTTCTTCTGGCAGGAGGGCAATTTTTTGCAGCAATGGCCATATGGCCATGAAATTTATGCTCATGAAGTTCTGAATTCAACGGCCTTATGACCCTATTTTCCCCCTCCTAACCTAGTTTTCCCTAAAGGAGTAGCTTTTTTTCTTTTTGGCATAACTTGGGCATACAGTATCGAAATTGGGCAAACGAGATATCACCAAAAAGCTGGTTCTGAGCACTATCCTTTGATGTAGTTCATTTTTCAGTATTTTTTAGTTCAGCTACATTAATTTCTTTTTGAATTTATATGTTCTTTTTACGCTTCCGAGCTCATAAATTTTTGCCACAATCTCCGATTTTCAGTATCTTTGCGCCATTGGAAAGGTATTGAGGAGCTCTACGTTGATATCCATACAATTTTTTTGTATCTATCCTAGGTTAATCATTATTATAGATCTGTCTTGATGGGTGATTTGGAGATTACTTGGATATTTTGGCAGTTGGGAAGGTGCAACTTGCATCTTTGCACTTCATTTCAATATCACATCATTCAATAATTAGACTGTTGCTTCATAGATTCCACGGTTGTGCCAGATTTGAATTTTTGAGTGTTCCACGGCATCGGGTCTGTTGTTTCGTTATCATGATTCCTTGAGTAAATAAGTGACTCTCATCTAGTCTCAATAGTAAACAAAAGTATATTTCCTTGTTTATCGGATTCAGGTTCCGTTTTTCTTCCAGTGCTTCTTTGCAACATGTCATCTCATTGTAGGGGGATTTTGTCCCACTAGGTTTTCTTCTCTACCTCATTCTTGCATTTGTAAATGGGTAACTGATCAGGCCTAGTTTTCAGGACCCATCTTTGCTTTCATGCATCTTTTACTTAGTGTTTTAGCTACTTTTTAAGTTCATCTTAAGGGGGGTGTTAGAGTAATAAGTTATTTCACTTAATTAATTACATCATATTGGTTAATTAATTAAGTCACTTATCACTTTAGTTACTTAAGCTAAATTTAGAAAAATTAATAATTAATTATTTATTAATTATTAAGTGTGCACACTAGGGTTTCCTTTTAGGGTTTCCATTAGGGTTATGCATACATTTCTTTTATAAATCAACTCATCTCATGTAATTTCTTAATTCTAAATAATATCAATTTTCACATCTTCATGCAAATCTCTTACCTTTTTATGTTTTTCTCTTTTGTGGAAGGTTTATTCTAGCTTGCATGTCTGATCTTGGTTTCTAACACATCTAAATATGTTTAGGAAATCATCTCCAAGAAAATAGGTTTAAAATTTGAAATCTCTCCCATTCAAACACACGGACATTTCCTTGTTTATAGGTCGATATCAACATTTTCTCTTTGTGATTAGTAGGTCATCTCTACCTATTTATATTTATTGTTGTTTCACATTCCTAAAACCCTTTCTTAGCCATTATTTTAACTCATATTCATCTATTTATACATCTTATGATTATAGTGTCTCACTAGACATCATGGATTTAGTGATATTAGAGTGTCTTATTTTATCACATGTATTTTAATTGATATATTTTCTCACTTCTTTAGGCCTTCAATAAGTAGGAAGTGTTTCACTTGTAAAATACAAAATGCTTAGATGTGTTATATATTTAAATATTTGATGACAATTCCCAACCACATGTTAAATTATCATATTAAATCTATATACATGCCACATGTAAAGTTTAAAGAATCTACCATATATATAATTAGGATATATAAGTTCTATACACAAGTTGAAATATTTAATGCATTCTTGATTAATAGAGACCTTAATTCTCTTCAAATATGAAACACTAGTTTTTTAATGAGTAATTTAGGAATTGGTTAGTCCCAATGAGTTAAGTCTCTAGATAGAGAACTATTTTTCTTGTATAAAATTAATAGAAAATATCATTTACACTCTATCTCCATTTGAATCTAAGTATCTATTAATTTTTTGTTTTCAAAGAATGATGAATTTGGGGCATTATATTTATGCACTTTTTAATGTCTTATTTATTGAAACTTAGAAGTGTAAGACCAAAGGGTTGTAGTAAATAATTAGTTTCAACTATAATTGATGAGGATGATGGTATGTCAAGCTTGATTACACTATCCACCAAATTTAAAATCTGTAGATGTGAAATTCATCCAAGTTTAACCCATACGTGACAAATTGATAGATGTGATTGCACCCTACTCATGGCTATGTATAGCCAAGTATTGAATTTGATAAATTATATGTATGATTACTAATAATTTTGTAATATTTATATTTATTAATGGAAAATATGTTGATATCAATATGTAATTTACTCAAATTTCCATAAAAAAAACTTAGAAGGGCAATAATTTAAGGGAAACCTAGAAGATCCATATTTCAACATATTTAGATCAAAAAAATTTAACTCAAAGTATCTAACACTCACACATAAATCAACAAATGTAACATAATACCTGTAAGATGGGATTAAAAATCAAATAGCATAGACTAAGTGACAGCCAACACTTCTAAGCTATCAACCTCATCCAAACAAGAGAATACAAACTGATGGAGAATAATAAGCTAAAAGCATTCAAATAAAATACTCCCCTTTGAAGTTCCTTCACTTCTCTCATCTCTCCTATTTCTTCTTATGCCAATATTGCCCCCAGATTTTTTGATGAAGTTGTGCAAATACCTATAAATAGTAAGCAAGAAAGTTGGAGATAATGGTTGTTAAATAAAAAATGGAGGAGAATGGTATCTTTTATAGACAACCATTCGAATAGATAAACTAGAATGATCTTCTAGAAAGATTCTAAGATCAATGGATGAGGATGCATGAGAGGGAGGTTACAAAATGGATGGCCAAGATCAAGTTTCTAGAAAGATGCCTAGATCAACAGTTGAGAATTGATGCACCAAAAAGAGGTGGGCAATGAAGGGTATGACGCCTGAAGGATATGACAGACCATGAAGGCTTATGATAGAGACGACTATGACAAAAATAAAGGCCATGAACATGGCATCTTTGACCAAAAGAGGTGCATAAATAATTTGTTTTAAATTATTTATTCAAAATTGGAGAAGAGGGACAAGTGGCAAATAAATAATTTATTTCAAATTTTATTATTTGGAGGAAATGAAAAAGGAGATTTAATTAAATTCATAAATTAAATTAAAGGAGGAGATAGAAATTAGACATAAATAATTAAATTATTTAATTATTTATTCAAAAGGGATGAATGACACATAATTAAATAATTTCATCAATTATTTAATTATAGAAGAATAAATGGTCAAATAATTATTATCTGCCTATGGATGCAAGACAAATAATCAAATAAATAAATTATTTAATTATTGGAGAAAAAGACATATTAGCAACACAATTAAATAACTTTAATTGATCAGGATAGAAATGAGAAGGTGAATCAATTAAATAATTAAAAACTATTTAATTAATAGATGAATGTGATAAAAAATTATTCAATTATTGAAAGATGATGACTAGGAAAAATGACACTCGTAGACTTAGGACATTTTTCAGTGTCTACATTTTGCCCCTCTTTGACATAATGCAGTTCATTGTGTTGTGTCAAAGAAACTTAATTTTGAAATATGCCCCAGTGTAAAGAGAAAGGGGAAGGATGACCAGGAGGGTTGTGGTATGCCCCCTTGAGAGGGCAAGCGGGTTCAAATAATATGAATGTGCTCTCAAAATGGAAGATAAGACTAGAGGATGAAGGATAGAAGAAATGCTAGCATGAAGGAGATGGATGTTAGCATGGAAAATACAAGGGAGATGGGATGTTAGCATGAAAAGGGAAAGAAGATAGACATGAAATGATAAGGGAACCAACTTTCATGGTTATATTTTTATATTTTTCATCATTAGGTGTCAAAAATGTTGCAAATGGTCCAAAGAATCCATGGTATGACATAAACCAAGGTGTGTAAGGTGACCATTTGTGAGAGACAAGCAGTTCAAAAGACATAGCCAAAAGATAAGGAATTCCCTAGCTCATACTAAGGATCCAATTATCCCAGTGTTTTTTCCAAGACAAACCACATATAACAAACAAATAAAAGAGGTCATGATCCATCATCATCCCTCTAAATCCATTAATAGGAAATCCTCAAGGATAATAGTAAACATGACCCAGAACCAATCAAAAAGGTAAGAAAATATAGACCAACAAAGGGTTTGCCAAGATAGTGTTTTCCAGTAATAATGAGGATTGTCTGTTTGATTTATTAGGTTGACCAAGATGACTGAGTTGATTGATAGGTTGCCAAGGATTGATAAAATGATTTGATTGATCATGCCTAGCCTCAGGAAGGACACATCTTGATGAAGGAAATATTGATTGACCAAGCTAATAAGATTGATTGGTGTGACAAAGTTGGTTGACAAAGATGACAAATTAATTTGATTGATAGATTGATAAAGATTGATTAACAAATTGACAAAAGCTGAAAATTTGATTTGATTGATTAGTTGACAAAGATTGATCATTTGTTGTTTATGTCCTTTATTTTTATCAAGCTTGGGACTAAATTCTTGATGTATGTCCCCTTTCTCACTGGATGATGTAGAAACATTGTCAATGTGATCGGTGATAAATAGCTCTTGATTATTGCTCTCAACTTTTGAGGTTGAGACATTATCATTGTTGTCATTGGTAGATGGCCCATGAACATCATTTTTAATAGCTATTTCTCCCTAATCAATTCCTGCTGTACTAGTTTTTGTATGATTACCTCTAAAGTCTCTCCCAAAGGGGTGAATTTCCTTCCTGGTTGGTAATCTTCCCTCTATGGCTTTTCTTGATTGTTTTTCTCTTGATTTTGTGGAACTCCTTGATTCTATGTTTGAGGTATATTTTGATATTGTACTTGAGGTACACCTTGGCATTGTAAAACTTCTTGATACTATGATTGAGGTAAATTTTGATATTGCAATTGAGGTACACCTTGGTGTTACAAGAATCCTTGAGATTGTTGATATTGGAAGTGTTGTTGATGTGGATATTGAGGTGTTTGAGGAGTGATGCTCATTTTTTATGGATATGTAATGCCCTAACTTTGCACATGACATCGACGATATGTTGGATTTTTTTTTCATTTAATTTCCTCAAGATCTCTCTAATTTTATCTAGGGCATTTTGATGTTCTGTATTTATTCCTTGATGGAGATTTTGAAACCCTTGATGTTGTTGCCCTATTTGATATTGTGACCCTTGATAAGAATGATTTGGGTAATAGTTCCACATGTTTTGGGGATGTTTTGATATTCAATACCCTATTAAAAGGTCACTTGGTTTATATCCTCATGGGCCACTTCCGTCATTTGTGGTGTTATCTAGTGGGCTATTGGTGTCATCCTTGCTTGCCCCCATTTCCTTCCTATGTTGTGATCTTGTGGCTGTCATAAAAACTTGGGTCTCCTGTGGGAGAGCAGTGTACTCTATAGTTGACTCAAATTCTAAAGACCTAATGTCCTACAGATTATGTAAGATACTATAACTGTTGGAAAAAACCTAGATTCTGACAATAGTAGAAGGAATACAAGTTCAGACTGTTCCTGGAAGCTCGTTTGTAGAAGTTATATACCAACCTAGTTTTGGTTTCGTAAAGTGCCCAAAGGTGTTTCTTGAGACATTTTGGACTTAGATGCCTAAGTCTGAAATGACAACCTGTGGAATTTACCTTAGGGATCTTGATCTTGCATGAGATCATGAAGTGGATATTTATTGCCATGTGGGTGGTGGTAATATGGGTCTCTTTGTTGCTATGTCAGCTTTCTCTTCCTCTTCATCTAGGACAATTAATGTGGTGAGAAACCGGTGGGGTGCTTCATTCTTTTGGAAAATGAAGGTTTTCAAGCTGCTTATGATGTTAGTTTGTTCACCATCGATATATGTGAGACTAGATTGAAGGGTTGGTGCTACAAGATCTAGTTGCTGAACTGGGGCAGTTGGTCACCAAATGGTCATAAATTTTGATGGTGTTATGGGATGGTTGATGTGAAGCTCAAGACCCTAGGGTTTGAGTGTTATTTTGGAATGATACTAATTTTTAGAAATCAAAATGTTGAAGAACTAAGGCCTATATTACACTTCCTTATCTAGAGGATATGTTGCGGTAAAGTCTACTTGTACTATCTATGAGTCCCAAGTAATTGTTGATTACATGGACGTCTGAGTGGAGAAATGACCTTAATGGTTATTTTTATTTTGATTTCAAATAGTTAGGATAGAAATAATGGATGTAAGACTATCCGACCTTCTACCTTTCCAATTGTTTTGGTTCAAACAATGATCTTGTGAACAACTCTTTCTCAACTTTTTCTGTGTTTTGAAGTATGGCTAGTGATAAGACAACATTTGGACTGACTCAACAAGAATGGACTTATATGACCTTCATGTCTATAACATAGTTTGTGAAATCACAACACCCAAGCCATAGTTCCCAAATATTTACTTTGATTAGTGTACCCTAAAATCAAAGCTAGAATGTTTAGAAACCTTTAAGGAAAGATCCTTTTAAAGGGGTGCAAACATAAGGCTTCTCTAACAAGTGTGTACTAAATCAAAGGGTTTGTGATTTAACCATCTTGTTCAGTGTTTGTTTTGAATGTGTTCTTTTTCATTAACTCAAACATAGAATTTGATGTCAAATTGTTTTGAATGTAATGGGCCAAGTTAAACTAGCAATTACAACCATAGGCAATAGACACCATTCTCTTAGGTAGGCATGCCTCATTCTCTAAAGAGAGGATTTTACATGCAACTTATGGCGTGGGCCTGTAGTTAGACATGCCAAGTAACTTCTCAAAAGTAAATTCTAATGCATCACTTTCAGAGAATGTTTTTGGATAATAGGGCGGCCTCTAAAAAAATTTGGTTCTTAGTGATAACTATGAACATGGAAATCTGACACTCACCCGTTGGCCACTTAAGGCTCTTTAACCGTTCCTATTCCACATAAGGTATGGGATTAGGTGCAGTCTATTTTCAAAATAGCTTGAAGCTACTTTCTTATGAGTTCACAACCTTTAATATAGCCCACCAGTAAATGTGCTTCGAGACCTTGCAATGAGTTCTCCAGCATGGGATGTATCTCAAGGCAAGCCCCCTCTTTAAGGAAAACTTTAAAAGTAAAGTACAATGCTCAAAAAAATTCTTTCGCTCACCCAAGATTGCCAAAAGGTGTGAGGGGATTTAGCTTTTCCAATCAATGAATGCACAATGAACAATCCATAACAATTTGATTCATTTTAAACACCTCGAGCGATGTTATCCCCAAAAAATTGTGAGTAAATAAAAAAAAGTTATTTTTAACTTGCACCAATATAAAATTTTCAAGACATCAAGAAATTAAGATAGAAATGGTGAAATATCATAAAGAAACATTTTTTCATTTTTATGAGCTCCAATAGAGGTGTTTCTAAGAAAGGTAGTACTTGTCCTATCTCGATCAACAAATGTAAAATGTGTGTGCGTCAACAAAATGAAAAAATGTTTTCACTCTTTTTATGCACCAAAATTTAAAGGTTCCTACTTATGAAAACATGAAATGTGTTCATTTTTAGAGCCCAAAATTGAAGTGTTTGTTTTTTTTTTTTTGTGAGCACCAAATGAAAATTCCTAACTTAGAAATCTTAAAATTGGTTCATTTTAACAACACCAAAGTCAAGTGTGAGTTTGTTGTTGTTCATTTTTAGAGCACCAAACGAAAGTTCCCAAGTTAAAAAAGCTTAAAATTTATTTATTTTAACAAAACCAAAATCAAAATGTGAGTTTGTTGTTGTTCATTTTTAGAACACTAAAATGAAATTTTCTAATTTAATTAAAAGTAACTCAAAAGTTGGGACAGATCATCTTCCCTACAATAAACATGTTAAAGTTATTGGAATCTTGCATCAGATCTATCAGTTCTTACCTACACATCCAAAAACAAATCGCTAGTAAAAAAACCTATTACAAGAGTGTAGGATCTATGCACTTGTCTGTCAGAATAACTAATCAGAATAGAAAATACAAATGGATAGGTTTCAGAAAATTGCACAGTTTTAGAAACAAATACTAAAAACCCCTGGAAAAAAATGCTAACTTATGAAAATGCAGATGAGCCAGTTTTAGACAAAAGCACCATTCCCATGACAAATGTGCAAATCTTCTAACAAAATCACAGTTCTATGAAAAATGCATAGCTTTCTTGATAGACAAGCGCTCAAAATTTCTAGATAGATGCTCAGGTCTTCTAGACAAGCATGTGAAAACTTTGACAGAAGCATTCCCAGGACCTTGAGCTTCAAAAGTGACTCAAACAAACAATAGAGGAGGGGACAAGGGTCCCACCGGGTGGCCAAAATCTGTGAGGGGGAAGAAGGATGTTAGATTAATGATCCAAGAAGGACATGGAACCAATCTGACAAAGAAATCTAATCTAGAGCCAAAATGCTTAAAATCTAAAATCTAAAACTCCTACACATATGAGATTGAATTATTCTATTGCAAACATGATGAGGAACCTACTAATTACCAAATCAAATGAAAACAAATGATAGCTTTTACCATCCCATAGCGGAGTGTATTCACTTGATGTTGGATTGCTCTTATCACAACGAAGCCTCCAAAGTTCATGTGCAAAGTGTGGATGAATGCTTGTTATGTTTGGTTGATCGAAGAAAATGAATGAAGTTTTCTCAAGGCTAATCTTGACAACACTTCGTTACTCAAAGTATGTTAATTCTCCAATCCTTTTTTGTGAGGACAAAGGTTTTTTATATATAAAATGAGATTTGGAATGGACGATCAAGATTGTTTTGAAGAATATCTAGATCAATGGTCGGAGTGTGTTGAGAGGATTTAGACATGCGATATTTATGCAATGTCGATTGCATAATTTGTGTGATTGGGAAATATATTGGTCAATCAGGGATGTTATTGATCAGTCAAGATTGTGATGGCTTAGTTAGGAATGTGATGTTTTAGTTAATAGAATAGATTGTTAAGTTAAAAAAATAGATTGATTAGTTAATAAATTAGATTGCTTACTCAATAATCGTAACTTGCTCAATCAGAAAGTGGGTGAGGAATATAATTTAATTAATTAATTCCTTTTCAGAGTTTGAATGTGCAAATCAAGTTTGACTTTTGCAAACAAAGTTGCATTAGTTTGATTTAATTATTCAAATTTTGGAAGAAAAGTGTCATAATTAAATTATTATTTAATAATTTAGTCCACTTAGAGGAATAAGATGATTTAGCAATGTAATTAAATAATTAGTGTTATTTAATCAATCTGGATGAAATAATTTGAGGTTAAGACTTTATTAAATAAATGTGATTTATTTAGTTGGTTGAAATGATGAAATGTGAATAAATCAAATAATGTTGCTTTATTTAATTAATAGTAGAATTAGGGTTTTCAGGAGTTTATTAAATAAATGAATTTTTTTTAATTTATCTGAAATGATGAAAAAGTGAATTAATTAAATAATGTATTATTCAATTAATAGAGGAATTGGGGTTTTTGATGTTGTTTTGATGTGATGCAATGTGGTGTGATGTGGGAACATTGTGGTATAATTTTGAGATGTTCCGAGGTGATTATGAGATGTTTAGGGATGATTCTGAGTCATTCTGAGATGTTATGAGATGATTTTGAGTCATTCCAAAGTGTTGCATGAGGGTTCCAATTCATTCCAAGATGTTACAAGATGATTCTAATTCATTATGAGATGTTACAGGATGATTTTGAGTCATTCCAAGATGTTACGGGATGATTCTAAGTCATTCTGAGATGTTACAAGATAATTCTAGGTTATTTTGAGATGTTACGAGATGATTCTAAGTCATTTTGAGATGTTACGAGATGATTCTAAGTCATTTTGGGATGTTACGAGATGATTTTGATTCATTTTGAGATGTTACAAGATGATTCTAAGTCATTTTGAGATGTTACAGGATGATTCAAAGTCATTATAAGATGTTACGAGATGATTTTGAGTCATTCTGAGGTGTTATGGGGTGATCGAAGATGATTTTCCATATCGTTTGATGTTGTTTTTTGTTGTTCAGTGTTGTTAGATGCCCTTCGAGGTTGTTTAGTATTGTTTGATGTCGTTTGAGGTTGTTCAATGTTGTTTGATGTTGTTTGATGTCGTTTGATGTTGTTTCATGTTGTTTGATGTTGTTCGATGTCGTTCAATGTACTTCGATGATGTTCAATGATAAATTAATTAAATGATGTTAAATCACTTAATTAATAGATGAATATGAGTACCAAAATTCTAGATCACAAGCTAGGACATTTTTAGGTTTCTACATTTTATCATTCCACAAAACATCAATTTAAAACGTGCGAGGGGGAAGAAGGACATTAGATTAATGATCCAAGAAGGATATGGAAGCAATCTGACAAAGAAATCTAATCTATAGCCAAAATTCTTAAAATCTAAAATCTAAAAATTCCTACACATACGAGATTGAACTATACTATTTCAAACATGATGAGGAACCTACTAATTACCAAATGATAGCTTTTACCATCTTGTAGTGGAGTGTATTCGCTTGATGTTGGATTTCTCTTATCATAACGAAGCCTCCAAAGTTTGTGTTCAAAGTGTGGATGAATGCTTGTTGTGTTTGGTTGATCGAAGACAATGGTGAATCTCTCTTAAGGGTGATCTTAACAAAACTTCATTGCTCAATATATGTTAATTATTCAATCCTTTCTTGTGAGGAGAGAGGTTTGTTATATAGAAAATGAGATTTGAAATGGACGATCAAGATCATTTTGAAGAATATCGAGATCAATGGTCGGAGTGTGTTGAGAGGATTTAGACATGAGAGAATTGTGCAAAGTGGATTGCACAATTTGTGTGATTGAAAAATAGATTGGCCAGTCAATGATGTGATTGATCAGTCAAGTTTTTGATGGCTTAGTTAGGAATGTGATGTTTTAGTTAACAAAATAGATTGATTAGTTAACAAATTAGATTGCTTAGTCAGAAATCATAATTTTCTCAATTAGAAAGTGGGTGAGGAATATGAATTAATTGATTTAATTAATTCATTCATTTTTGGAGTTTGAATGTGGAAATCAAGTTTGACTTTTGCAAACAAAGTTGCATTAGTTTAATTTATTTTTTGTTAGTTGATTTGAATAGTTTGATTTAATTATTCAAATTTCGAAGGGAAAGTGTCGTAATTAAATTATTATTTAATAATTTAATCCACTTAGGGGAATATAGTAATTTAGTGATGTAATTAAATAATTTGCATTATTTAATCAATCAAGATGAAATAAAGTGAGATTAGGACTTTAATAAATAAATGAGATTTATTTAATTGGTCGAAATGATGAAATGTGAATTAATCAAATAATATTGTTTTATTTAATTAATAGAGGAATTAGGGTTTTGGGGAATTTATTAAATAACTAAATTTATTTAATTTGTCTGAAATGATGAAAAAGTGAATTATATAAATAATGTTGTTTTATTCAATTAATAGAGGAATTAGGGTTTTTGATGTTGTTTTGATGTGATGCGATGTGGTGTGATGTGGTATGATTTCAAGATGATATGAGACATTATGGGATAATTTTGAGATGTTATGAGACATTCTGGGATGATTCTGAGTTGTTTCGAGATGTTTCAAGATGATTCTGAGTCATTATGACATATTGCAGGATGATTCTGAGTCATTCTAAGATGTTTTGAGATGATTTTGAGTCATTATAAGGTGTTACGAGATGATTTTGAGTCATCCTGAGGTGTTTCAGGATGATTTTGAGTCATTCTAAAGTGTTACGAGATGATTGTGCGTCATTCTGAGGTGTTGCAGGATTATTCTGAGTCATTCTGAGATGTTCTGGGATGATTCTGAGTCATTCTGAACAGTTGTGAGATGATTTTGACTCATTCCAATATGTTCTGGGATGATTCTAAGTCATTTCAAAGTGTTACGAGATTATTCTAAGTCATTTTGAGATGTTTCAGGATGATTCTGACTCATTCCAAAGTATTACGAGATGATTTTGAGCCATTCTAAAGTGTTACGGGGTGATCAGAGATGACGTTCCATATTGTTTGATGTTGTTTATTGTTGTTTGATGTCATTCAATGTTGTTTGATGCCATTTGAGATTATGTGATAGGCGTCAAGTCATTTTTCCATGTCTACATTTTCCCCTCTTTGATACAAATTACTGGTTGTTTTGTTTCAAATATTTTGTTTTTAAGATTTTTTTTGAAAACAATTATGCCCCACTATGCCCTAGTGTTCTATAGAATGATGGTAGGACTCTATGCTACCCCCTTGAGAGGTTGACCAAAAATTTCAATCTTTGAGGTCAAGCTCTTGACACTATTGTATTGTTGTTTTGATGTTTTCAGATGAAATATTATATGTTAATGTGTGTCGTTTCTCTTTCAGAGCTTCTAATTTGAAAGTAAGAAGATTCTTCAAGTGTAATTAGGGTTTCCTTGAGGTGTTATATAGGCAATTTTTCTTCAAATTGGATCATTTTTGCTTGGTTCCTTTTGCTAATTCTTGTCTTTGGATTCAACATTTTGTTAGTTGTTGAGGGAGAAATTCGATATTTGAGGTTCCCCACATTGTTCCAAGCTTTTTTGAGAGTATAGATGGCCTTTAGGCATCGGTGGCCCTATATGTACCTATTCGCCCTTTGCTTTCATCATGTTTTCATTCTCGTTTTGCGTGTGTGAAGTCTTGTCAGAAAAATGTGATATTTTTGAGATTCCTACACATTTGTCTTAGTTTTGCTGCATTTGTAAGGTGATTTTTGTGTTTCTATCCAAAAATTACATATTTGTTCAAAAGTAGCATATTTGTCTTGAGCAGTTGAGAAACTGTGCAGCTGTCTAAAAAATGTGCAATTGTTCTAAAACTACGCACTTGTCAGGAAACTATGCCCAATTTTTTGAGCAATTATCCTAAAACTACGCTTTTGTCCTAAAACGATGCTTTTGTCTCCCTTTTGTTGAGAATTTGTGTTGGAACCTAGTAATTGACTCTTTGTTTTTCATTTTCCTCTTAGCTTTGTTCTAAACCCTAGCATGTGTCTTTTTACCGTTATGAATGTCGTTTATCATCATGTTTGTGTTCTAAAACCCTTGCTTGTGTTTGTTTATCATCTTAACTATCATTTGTCACCTAGAATGTGTCATTTTGTGTTTCTTTTCTTGTTTAGAGTGAAAGCCTAATGTCTTGGTTTAAATAGCTTCTAAGCAAATCTCTGACTACTTATGATGAGAGAGAGATGCCATCATCACTTGTTTGATCTAATTTCCCAGTTTGGTGCCTTGGAGCAAGGCTTTTTGATGCAGTGGGTTTTCTTCATATCTACTACATGCCTCATATCTAGAACCATATGATGATGTTGACCACTCTCATAGAGAGGTGGAACTCTAAGACATCCTATTTTCATTTGCCTATCGAGGAGGCAACCATTACTCTAGAGGATGTGTGGAGGATTCTTCATCTTCCTATTCATGGAGAGCTTGTTACGTACCATATTGTATGAGGTTCCCATGTTATGCAGTGTTTGTTAGGTGCGACACATGTGGATGTTCATGATGTAGAGATTGACATTTGATTTTGTAGACAACACAAACCCTATCATTCTAGTCCTTTGCGGCTTGATATCAGGATTAGTTGTTCTTGATAGATGAGGTTGATAGTTTGTAGTGGTCTGGGGTATATGTATTGAGATTATGCTAGAGCATGGTATGAGATATGCCTGGGGTTCCTATTTTCTTGCCCACCTTTATCGAGATATGCACAAGGTGGTGTATCAGGGTAGGAGGTTATTTTCTATAGGTGTATCCCTTTTGCATGTTTGGGCATGGGAGCATATTGCAGTGACTCATCCTAATGAGATTTAGGATCATTCTCTAGGTAATCCATATTGTTATCGTTATGGGGATTTTATGACTATGCTTTGCCTAGGGACCTGCATTATTGGTGTTGTGTGTTTGATGATATGCCTAGTTTGTGTGGAAACCTTACATGAGCTACAAGGTTTGGCTAGAGGATGTGGATCAGATTGTGTACTCTCGACAAACCTATTGGTTGCTTGGTCATGCATCATCTATGATAGAGTGATATCTACTCGATTGAGTCTGTCGTCAGTTTGGTGAGAGACAAGGGTGGATTCTTGATGCATATGAAGCTTAGTTTGGTCATAATTGTTGGGAGGTCCATGTATGGGGTATCCAAGTTGATGCAAATATTGTTATTATCAAGTTTGTAGCACTTGCCCTAGTTTTTTGGGGTTGGTCAGTTGGAGTGGCAGATCCCGATACTAATCATGATTATGAGGAGTGGTGGACATGACATAGGCCTTTGAGGCTCACTAATCCTATTGTGGGAAGAGCTGGCATCACAGGTCGTCGTAGGGAGCGACTATTTGTTGGGGAGATTTTTGGCATATGGCTTGTAATTTTTTTCATTGATGGCAACCCAAGTCATGCAACTTAAGTCTTGCATCTGAATGTACACTATAGTTTTGGAATAACAGAGTAAAGAATAGGGCATCCAGTTATAGACATAAAAGTTGATCTAATAACCTTACCAGACATATATTATGGGTTAAGGATCTCTGAGGAAGGTCTTTTGATGTTTTTAATACGTTGGTGAAGAATTTTTTTGATGTGCACTCACTGGTACATGATCTAGAAGATCTGGTGCACTAATTTGTTGATTATTTATGCTAGAAGGCCGACCTGACAAGGATAGTAATTGCGGATGTGTAAGATATAATTAATTATGTCTTAGTGCTCGATTAAGTGTTATTTGGGTCCTCTCTTTATCTTAACCAACTTTAGAGGATGCGCATAAATATTTAGTGGTGGATCTGATAGACAAGATGAAAGTAACTTAATACATTATGAAGTCAATTGATGGATGAATAAATCCTTGTTAGTAGATATATATATGAGATAAATTCTATAATTTTGGTGTGTATAGCATGTGGAGATATGTTTAAAGGAAGTGAATATATGAATCATGAATATGTTGTGAAATTTAACAAAGTGTTAGTGCGAATTTGTCTCTAAGTGATGCGAAGAGTAGAAAAGAGCATAATAGAGTAGAGCGAAGTGCAGAATTAAGAAGTAGATCCAGAACCAAATCTATGAGCTTCACCGAAACTATAACTAGGCATAAGAAAATGCTACTATCTCATTTCACCCTTCAGATGGTCTTAATCTGAATTTTGTAAGGCAGTGAGCCTTTCTCTTGAGTAGTGAGCTCTAGGTAGTGTCTCTAAATGCAAGTGCATTCCCTTTTGTAAATAATTATATTTTGAGTAATCAAATTTTTGATTAACCTCCACCATGTTTTTTCCCCTAACAGGGTTTCCATGCAAAATATCAGTATGTCATAGTGTTATGAATGTTTCCTTGAATGATTGCATCTTTTTCTTTAATGTAACATCAAAATGGTTTAAGCTTCAGATTAATGTAAGTTAAGATTTGTTGAACACTGATTCACCCCCCTCTCAGTGTTCCCTTGAGTCCAACAATGAAAAAATATTGAGGTTCTTGCAGATAAGTTGGGTTGAGCTCAACGTGATGAGGCTGAGGTTATTGAGGATGAGTGGGTGCCTCGTGCATAGGGTCAAAGACAGGTTCCAGATCCTCCTCCACCGGATACAGATGTTGATTTGTTACTAGCTCAGATCAATTTGGAGAGAGATGCAAAGATTACATGGCAATAGGCTACAAAGGCTTTGGTAGATACTCTGAGGGTCGAACGAGATACTCTGAGGGTTGAGCGAGATAGTGTGATTGGTAGATTACATGCAACAAAGGCTCAAGTAGGTTTACTAACAGCAGAGAGAGATTCTCGTCACGCAGATTGAGAGAGTGATATTGGTAGATGAAATGCTACAAAGGCTCAAGTATTGTTACTGACAACGGAGAGAGATACTCTCTAGGAAGAGTGTGATGGTATGCTAGGTGAGCGAGATAGGTATCTATAGGAATCTACCTATTATCAGAATTTATATAATGCTACCATTCCTAGGGCCTCTTAGCGTCCACAGTTTGGGGAGCCTAGTGCTGTGAGTGACAAGAGTGGTTGTGTTGGTGCTGGTGTAGGCGATCATTCTATGAGATAGCCAGATAATTTTGGTTTTCAGTAGTGTTATATCCATCTTGTTGGGGTTTTACCATTTTTGATACCTGATCATAACTTTGTTTCATGGTGCAGAGGCATTTTCTAGACATGTGTGTTACACATATTCATTGGTCTAGTCAAGACCTCATATATATGTTATGATTTTTTACTCTCCTATCACATTTGTGTTACTATAGATGTATTTATGACATATTCCTTTTTTATGATGATATATATGAGATATACCTTCTTTGATTCAACCTCATTGTATATTTATGTGATGGTGATATATGATGATATATGTTTATATGTATTTTTGTGCTTTTTTGATGTATGGATTTTGATGAATGAAACATACTTTGGCTCATTTTTATGATGTGATGTATGTTGATAGATGAATTCCCCATACATGCTACATGATGTTTTTCATTGGTTTATTATCATCATCATATGTATTGATAAAATTTGTGGATATAGATATGATATGGTACTGATGACACATTATGCAGGATGAATATTAATTTAGAATAAATATGATGATAAATAGAAAAATTATGTTAATTAGAAGAAATATGTTGGTGTTTTTTAGTTAGTAGAAATATGATGATGGATATAATTGATGATGTGACTTTGCTTCACTTTAGATACTTCATTGTTTGAACAATCCTTTTTGATGTAGAAAATAGATACGATGCACCTATTGGAGATTGTTGGATATTGCTGATATGTGGTTGTCATTGATGTCAACACTATTGGTAGTAATGTCTTTAAGGCTGTATATGTTGAGGATATTGAGAAAATTGTAATAAAATAAGTTGCAGGTTGTCATTGATGCAGTGAAGTTTAGTATGATGGCTAGCTCAGTATATTGAGGATAAGGAGTTTTGGATTAAATGGTTTGTTGAAAAGTATATCTATTTTATCCACTTGAAGTTTTCAGAGGTTCGCATGAAGATTTGATCAAGTTATGATTATCGGTGTTTCAACAGTTGTTATTTTGCTTTAGCTGGTGTTCCAAAAAGAAGATGATGTGCTTGTAGTAATCTGAGTTGTTTTGGATGGTTATGTGGTGATTCACGATTTTTTTGGATGTTTCTAGATTGTGCTCTATCTATGTTGTTGCTTCACATCAATTTTTGTGCTCGTGATTGGTGATTTTCTTCTGAGAGTTCATGTTTTTCATGATCATGGCCAACAGGGTGATAATAGCATGTTGTGGATCTTCGAGGCTAATTGTTTAAGATGTTTCATGTTTGAGACATGTTGTTTTGGGTCCTTGCTATGTTTTGGCTAACATTATTTGATTCACATTGATAAATTAATTATTAATTTGGGCCGACAGTTTGTACACATTTCATATTTTGTTGGTCTGACATGTAGTTGATGTTATCCTTAGTTGTAGGTATATATGATCGATTTTTTATATAATTTGATACATGGTGTGTAGTGGAGAGCGAGATATGCAAGTGCTATGTGTGAATAATGTTCTAATATTTTGAAGGTAGGAGTAAAGTGTGAAGAAGAGTGAGCAGAAGGAAGTGTTCAAGTGCTTAATCAAAACTATAATCAAGCATTATCAAATGTTATTTTCTCAGCTCAAATCTTTGAGTGTAATCTGAATGTGACTATAAGACAGTGTGTTTTTGTTTGGGTAGTAAACCTTTTGTATTTGAGCAGTGATCTCTAGGTAGTGTACCTGAATGCATGCTCATTCCACATTTGTAATACTTTTAATAGAGTATAATCTTGTGGATTAACCTCCACTATGGTTTTTCCCCTAACAGGGTTTCCACGCAAAAATCTTGGTGTTATGTGTGTTTTCGATGTGGTGATGGTTTATTCTTTCATGTTTATTTATCAAATCTGAGATTCAGTTTAATAAGTATAATTTATGTGACAACTAATTCACCCCCCTCTCAGTTGTCTACCCTTGTGTTGCCAACAATTTCTACCAGAGCAGGTTCCTCTTGAGAATCTTGATCACTTGGGGTGATCCGAGATGATGACATATAAGAAGGATAGTCTGAGATTTGATGGAACAAATTATTCTCTATGGAAGACTCGAATGGAGTGTCATCTGAGATGCATTGGTGAACCTTACTAGATGATTACAAAGAATAGATATACCATCCCACATAATGGTCCTTCTACTACATGGGATATTAAGGAAGCTGAGTACAATATCAGGGCTAAGGAAGCATTGTTGAGTGCTCTAACTGATTCTTAAATGACAAATGTAATGGAGCTGAAGAATACTTATGATATCTAGAAAAAGTTGGAAACTTTGTATGAAGGTGATAGCCATGTGAAGATTGCTAAGCTATAGAGCTTGAAAGGGAAATATGAAACATTGAAAATGGGCCAAGATGAGAACATCACTTCTTTTATGTAGAGAGTGAATGAACTTGTGTGTAGTATCAGATATGTTGGAGGGACATTGGAAGAATCAAATATTGTTGCTAAAGTGCTCAGATCCTTCCTTGTTGCATACAAATAGAAATTTGCTACTATTGAGGAGATCCAAACTATGACAAATGTAACTAGATACATGTTGATGGGTAAGCTTGCTACTTTTGAGTTAAGTGATTTTGGTGAATCTCTTCCTAAGACAAAATCTGCATTCAAAGCAACTATCTCTAGAAAATATAAGCAGCGATATGATCTGGGAGAAATTTCTTCTAGAAAATGTCCAAACATGAGCAAGAAATGAGAGAGATTGAAAAAGAAGAGAGAAAACTAGATGAGCTTGAATCACTTCTTGTTAAGAGAGTAGCCAAAGGAGAAGGTAAGTATAAAGGGAAATTGCCTCTTAAATGTTTTTCTTGCAATAAGATAGGTCATTTTTCCTCAAGGTGTCATGAAAGAGTTCCTAAGCCAAGATCTAACAAGCCTAGATTCCAAAGAAAGTGTTATTTTGTTGTTGATGAAGGTGTGGCTGATGATGAATCTGATAAAGGAAATACAAGTGAGGATGAATGGGTATTTATTTCTATCAAGGAAAATAATCATGTACCTATTGATCCTACTAGTTGCATGAATGTGGAGAAAGCTCTAAATGCCAAAGTTGAAGAAAAAGATGAATGGGTGATTGACAGTGGATGCTCTCATCACATGACAGGTGATAAAAGTAAATTTGTGAGCCTGGAAAAGTATGATGGTGGTGTTGTAATATTTGGTGATGACAAAGCTAGTGTAATCCATGGGAGAGGATCCATTTCTTTAGATGGTAATCATAATACTGATGATGTTATATATGTGGAAGGTTTGAAGCATAATCTCTTAAGTGTTGGACAAATGGTTGACAAGGGATATAATCTTCAATTCAACGATGGAAAGTGTAGAATATTAGGGAGTTTTGGAAATATGATTACATCTGGTACACAAATAAAAGGTAATATCTTTCACCTAAGTACTACTAGTAAAATTTGTTTGATTGCTCAAGTTGATGAAAGTTGGTTGTGGCATAGGAGATTGTGTCATGTAAACTTTGACAATATTATCAAGATAAGTTCCACTCAAGCAGTGAGAGATCTTCCTAAGTTGATAAAACCTACTAATACTATATGCAAGGAATGTCAATTAAGGAAGAAAATTAGAGTTTCATTATGAAGCAAACAAAATTGTTCAAATGAGGTATTGGAGCTTGTGCATACTGACTTGTGTGGTCCTTATAGAGTCAAAAGTCTACAATGAGATAGGCATTTCCTGTTACTTATTGAAGACTATTCTAGATTGATGTGGGTTACTTTCTTAAGGGAAAAATCTAAAGCTCTAGATAAATTCAATATTTTCAAGGCTATGGTTGAGACAGAGATAGTTCTAAAGATTAAATGTCTGACATTAGATAGAGGTGGTGAGTTCACTTTGAGTGAGTTTAATTCTTTATGTGAAGAGCATGGGATAAAGAGATAATTATCTACCCCGTAGACCCCTCAGAAAAATGGAGTTGTGGCAAGGAAGAATAGGACAATTCAAGAATCTTCTAGGACTATGATGCTAGAAGGAAATGTTCCTCATATCTACTAGAGAGAAGTTGTGAGTATTGTCTTTTATACTCTCAATCGAGTACATGCCAAAGGTGATACATGTAAGACTCCTTATGAGATATGGTTTGGTCATAAGCCTACTGTTAGATACTTCAAAATCTCTAGGAGTAAATGCTATATCAAAAGAGATGAAGATATAGAAAAGTTTGATGCTAGAAGTGACGAAGGAATATTTCTTGGTTATTCTACTAAAAGTAAAGCCTACCGGTGCTACAATAAGAGATTAAGGAAAATAATTGAAAGCACTAATGTAAAGGTTGATGAAGACACATTTATACCATCCATAACTTGTGGATATGATTCAGACAACTAGAATAATAGTACAAATATAGGAAATAAAGATCAGACTCTAAATCAAGAAAATCAAGAGGAAGAAACTAGTGAAAGTGCAGAAGTAAGATCACAAGAGCCTAAAGTTCAACAACAGCCTAAGACTCCAAGGTATGTAAGACTAAATCATTCATAAGATCATATTATAGGTGATAAGAACAAAGGTGTTCAACCTAGGAGAATAATTGCAAAAGAATATTGTTTGATCTCCAAGATTGAGCCTAATAGTGTCAATGAAGCATGCAAATATGAACATTGGGTGCAAGAAATGAAATAAGAACTATTGCTAATTGAGAAGAATGATACATGGATTCTTGTTCCTAGACCTAAGAAAAAAAATATAATTGGAACTAAATGGGTGTTTCGAAACAAACTGAATGAGCAAGGTGAAGTTGGTAGAAAAAAAGCAAGACTGGTGTGTAAAGGATATTCTCAGATGGAAGGAATTGACTTTGAATAAAAAATTTCTCCTGTTGCTAGGATTGAAGTTGTGGGACTATTTCTTTCTTATGTTGCTTATAAAAACTTCAATTTTTATCAAATGGATGTCAAGTCAGCATTTCTAAATGGCGAACTAGATGAAGAAGTGTATATTGAGCAACCTGATGGATTTCAATTGACTAGTTAGGGAGATGAGGTTTGTCAGTTGAAGAAATCATTGTATGGACTTAACCAAGCTCCAAGAGCATGGTATGCTAGATTGAACAATTATTTATTGAAGCTTAGATTTAATAAAGGTACTATTGATAGTAACTTGTATTTCAAGATTGATCATGATAAATATTTAATTGTTGAAGTCTTTGTTGATGATATCATTTTTGGAGGAGATGATAGTTTGTGCATGAAGTTTTCTAATGAGATGCAAAGTGAGTTTGAGATGTCTATGATTGGAGAAATGAAATTCTTGTTGGAATTGCAAGTTGCTTAGCTAGATAAAGGGATATTTATATCTCAGTCCAAGTATGTGAAAGAATTGCTAAAGAAGTTTGGTATGGAAGATTGAAAGCTAGTTGGTACACCTATGGTGACCATATGTAATTTGACACAAGATGATGACTCTCCTAAAACAAATCAGACTAGATATAGATCCATGATTGGTGGATTGCTCTATTTGACTCAAACTAGACCTGATATCATGAATTTTGTATGCATTGTTGCAAGATTTCAAGCTGATCCTAATGAATCTTATGTGATAGTTGTGAAGAGGATTTTCAGGTACTTGAAGGGGATAGTTGATTTTGGCCTATGGTATCCTAAAGAAGATGACCTTACTTTGAGTGCTTTTACTAATGTTGAATGGGTAGGAGATGTGGATGACAAAAAGAGTACTAGTGGTGGTACATTTTTCTTGGGAAAGAAGTTGATTTCATGGTTAAGTAAGAAGCAGAATACCATTTCTTTATCTACTATAGAGGTAGAATACATTGTTGCTGCTAACAATTGTACTCAAGTATTATAGATGAAGCAGATGTTGAAAGATATCAAAATTGTGTATGATGAACCTATTGCTATATTCTATGATAATTCAAGTGCAATTAACATTTCTAAGAATCTAGTGCTACATTAAAAACCAAGCATATATCTATCAAGTTTCACTTTTTGAGAGAGAAGGTGGGTGAAAAGGAAGTCAAATTGGAGTATGTGCCTAGTAAGGAAAAAATTGTAGATATCTTTACCAAGCCCTTGCCTAAGGATACTTTTGAGTATCTCAGAGAGAAGCTAGGGGTGATTACCCCTCCTAATCATAAATAAGATGCAATGACTTGCATCAATCTATGAATTTCATAGTCATATCTTGTGATTTGGACTGATTTTGTGGTGGATGCTACTCAGGGTGAGTAGTTAGATGTTCAGATATGTGGTTCAGAGATTCTGTGGAGAAATATAATGTGTACCTTTGTCATTGATTTTGAAGGGGGAGAAGAGTCATCTAAAAATTTTAGAAAGAGTTAAGGAGAAAAGAGTCAAAAACCTAAGGGGGAGAAATTGTCAAGAGAAAGTATCATTGAAAGTGTTTTTCACATCATGTGTTGCCATGATTGCGAAAGGGGGAGATTGTTGAAGATTGTTGGATATTGCTGATATGTGGTTGTCATTAATGTCAACACTATTGAAATTAATGTCTTTAAGGCTGTATATGTCAAGGATATTGAGAAAATTGTAATAAAATAAGTTGCAAGTTGTCAGCGATGTATTGAAGTTCAATATGATGGATAGCTCAGTATATTGAGGATAAGAAGTTGTGGATTAAAGGGTTTTTTTACAAGTATGTCTAGTTTACCCACCTGAAGTTTCAGAGGTTCGCATGAGTATTTGATCAAGTTATGAGTATCGGTGTTCTAACAGTTGTTTTGTTGCTTTAGTTGGTGTTCCTGAAAGAAGATGATGTGATTCTAGTAATCTGATTTGTTGTGGATACTTTTGTGGTTATTCATGATTCTAGTGGATATTTATAGATCATCCTCTATCTATGTTGTTGGTTCACATCAATTTTTGTGCTCATGATTGATTATTTTCTTTTGGGAGTTCATGGTTTTGGGTCCTTAATATGTTTTGGCTGATATTATTTGATTTGCGTTGATAAGTTATTTATTAATTTGGGCTGATAGTTTGTACACATTTCATATTTTGTTGGGATGACATGTATTTGATGTTATCCCTAGTTGTAGATATATTTGATCAATTGTTTATACCATTTGATGCATGGTGTGAAGTGGAGAGCGATATGTGTGAGTGCTATGTGTGAATAATGTTATAATCTTTCAAAGGCATAAGTAAAGTTTGAAGAAGAGTGAGCAAAAGGAAGTGTTCATGTGCTTAACTAGAATTATAATTAGGCATTAGTAGATGTTATTTTCTTAGTTTAAATCTTTGGGTGTAATCTGAATGTGACTATAAGACAGTGTGTCTTCCTTTGGGCAGTAAGCCTTTTGTATTTGAGCGGTGAGCTCTAGGTAGTGTGCCTGAATGCATGTGCATTCCCCATTTGTAATAATTTTAACAAAGTATAATCTTGTGGATTAACCTCCATCATGGTTTTTCCCCTAAGAGGGTTTCCATGTAAAAATCTTGGTGTTATGTGTGTTTTTGATGTGGTGATGGTTTATGATTTCATGTTTATTTATCATATCTGAGATTAAGTTTAATAAGTATAATTTTTGTGACAACCGATTCACCCCCCTCTTAGTTTTCTGCCCTTGTGTTGCCAACAACACCAAGGTGAGAATTACCAAGGTGACTTTGTATCTATTGCATGGAATTTGAATCTACAAAAAAATTGTATCTTTGTTCATACCAGACATATGGAAATATTTTTTAAAGTGTAGGGGGGATTGCGTGAAAAACATTTCAGACCAATCACACAGATAGGTATAGAACACCTAACATGTAATTGCTTCATGAATCATTTTAATACAACTTCCATACTCAATAAAGATCGTATTCACCATGGTAATATTACAAAAATATCTTACAAACAACAAATCCAAATGACGCTCAATCGCCCCCATTCCTTCTTCTCTAAATCCTTATGGACATCCTTGAGAGATCCTGGGAATGAGTCAATAAAATAATTCACATAAGTAAGACCACAAAAAGATAAAAAAAAAATTGTAGTATCACTTGACATATTTGTTTAGGGTGGGGCTATTATCCATTGTTGATCATGTCTATCATAGGAACGGATCCGTCAAGGCATATCTCAGGATGTTGTTGGGACTTGTTTAAAAAGATAGGTAGTTGATACTTTGGAATTTGTTTTTGGTATGTTTATAGTCAACTCTTATGTCATTGTTATTGCTTGAAAGTTCTAGTTGTTGATGTTTTTTTTGTTTGTTTGTTTGTTTTTTCAAAGGGTGATTGGGTCAGTTTGTTTATTATGGTTGAAATTTTTATTATGGATGTTTGATGATGGGATGAGTATTTTTTTTTTTTGATATTCTAAGTTTTATGATGCTATTTTTGTTTTTTCTCAAGGGACTAACCTAGGGCCTTGGGGACTCATCAAAGATAAGCTTTTCCTATGTTGTCCATGTAGAGGCTCGTAGCTCACTTGGTTTGACCTTTTCTATTTTGTGAATGTTTTTGGATTTTACAAGTTTTAATTTGTTTGGATTTTTTATTTTTGACTAAGTGAAATAAAGCATGTTGGAAACCTAAGGGGATTGACCTAGGGTCTTGAGGGCTAAAAAGCCTTGCCTATGTTGTACATGTAGAGACCACGTAGTTTGACTATTTGACTCAAAGAATGAACTATCTTTAGGTAAACAACATCGATAGCATGGATTCATACCTCGTTTCTATGTCTAGAGGATATGTTGTAGGAAATTCACTTGAACTAGCTATGAGGTTCAAGCAAATGTTGATATCTTAGACTGTTTGAGTGAAGGAATAACCCAATGGTGTTATTTTGTTTTGATGTTTTCACATTGTGTTTTAATATTGTTGTTTTCTTAGTGTTTTTGACTCTTTTTTTCTGAGCTTGTTTGAATTTTACCAGATCTAAATCATGACTAGATTCGGGAAGTTTCCCCTAATAAAATGACTTACCCTAATCAATGACAAGCCATGGTCGGACACATGATTTATGAAATGGATGGGTGGATGTTGTGAAAAAGTTTTGATAGATAATAATGTATATTCTATCATACATAGCATCTATTTACCAGGTTTTCACTATGGTACCTGTTCTAGGAATGCCAAAAAGTGGTTTTTACTCAAAGAACAGTTTATTTCTCTTTACTATTTTTCTTTCTTTTTGTTTTTTTTGTATTTTTTCTCTTCTTTTTTTTTTTTAAATTTTAACCCTTTTGTCTAGGCTATAAGATGTTCAAAACTTGGATTGATACTCCACTTTGTTTTTCTAAAGGATATGTTGCGGAAAAGCTTACTTGAACTAGTTGTAGGGTTCAAGCAACTATTGATATCTTAGAATTTTTGAGCGAAGGAATAATCCATGTTGTCATCATCTTTGAAGGTTACCATGGTAGTGCATTGGTGGTACACCTTGTTGTTGGGATGAATTGTTTTTGAAGGTTACCCTGGTGGTGTATTAGAAGGTATACCTTGTTGTTGGTGGATTTTTACCCTCTTTCCTGGGGTGTAAGATGTTGAAAACTTGGATTGATACCTCACTTTGTTTTTCTACATGATATTTTGCAGAAAAGCTTACTTGAACTAGTTGTGGGGCTAAAGCAACTATTGATATCTTAGAATTTTTGAGTGAAGGAATGCTCCATGTTCTCATCATCTTTGAAGCTTATCTTGGTAGTGTGTTAGTAGGATACCTTGTTGATGGGACAGTGCCTAGATCAAACTGTGAGTCAGGTGACATAGATTGAAATTTTTTTTGAAGCAACATGCTAGCATTTTCCACCAATGTCTAGAAATGTAGGTGATGGATTATCTTGTGATAGGATAGCATGTTTTGGATAGAGTATGCCTCTTTGGAAAATGCCTCATGGCTCAAATAATTTTGGATAAGATAGGATCGATGATAGTGACCCATGTCAAGATGTTTTCCATTAAGAAGTGTAAAATGTATATCAAACATTTGTCAAGATCAAGATAAGTTGGATTTTGGATAAAAATGGATAAGATTTATTATGGATAGGCTGAGATGCTTCCCCATGAAATGGTGCATGTAGATGCTTGATTCTTACACATGATGCCTATTTTCTAGGTTTTCATCATGGTACTTCTCTAGAGTGCCACCATAGTGGTTTTCAGTGGAGGATAATTTTTCTCTTGACTTTTTCTCTTTATTTTTTCTTGATTTTATTGATGTTTGATATCACACAAGATGCTTGTTTACCAAGTTTTCATCATGTTGGACCACCTGGCAATGTTGTTGTAAATGTTGCTGGTGCTAATATGGGTATTATTGTTGTCATGACACGCTAATGATATCCTGCTTGGAGGAATTCTTTTGCTAGGGTATGAGCGCTTGAATGTAACCCCTAGAAATTCTTATCTTCCTTGTTGATACCATAGTTAGCCTTACCTTGGTGCGCACTTCATGATAGAGTTCCCTTAGGTTCCTTATGATAAAGAGTTGTTGCCAACACATGGTCAATGTGAGATTTGGATATTATGGATGGTAAAATGCATTGAGGGATATGATATGTAGATGGATTGGTTGATAGTTTGGAACCTTTGACTCTCCAAACTTGGGATGATGAGCAATGATGGGTGGATATGGAGATTCGATTGGGACCAACTTCTTGATATGCTTTCTAAGTCGCTCTTGAACCTTTCTTTTGTATTGTTGGACATCTTTGATAGATTAACTTCCCTTTTTGATTTTTCCCCATAGTTTCTTTGACTAATGGAGTTTGATGGGGATGATTTTCTTGCTTTCCCTTTTCTATCCATTTGAATTTTTCTTGTCCATTTTTCTTTACTGATTCTTTTACTTCAATGACTTGTTTTTCTCTTTGATATAGCTTTTTTTCTTATTGTTAGTCCCAATCAGAGGGTTGAAATATGTGTGGTTCATGATTCATGGTATGGCTAGTTATATTGTTGGTATCACTTTCATCATAAGGAATGTTTGTTCTCTCTATTTTGATGCTTATATTAGATAAAGTTTCCCCTAGTATTATGGAGGTATCTTTGATGTGTTTACCCCCCTTATTTACTAAAAAATCAAGACCTTGATGCTTAGCATTTCCCATAATCTGCAATAGTTCTATTATACCCTATTCATGTAGGCCTAATCCTCTATCTTGATATAGAATCCATTGAGAGAGTTTATTTGCAATGGGATATGTCTTACCTTGGAAACAAGGTGCTCATATTTCTTTTCTCTTTTGTGCATCTTCAAATGTGGTAGCTTCCTCGCTGATAGGCTCCTTTAGATGTGGGATACCTTCTCGATTGATATCTTCAGCTTGATTTTGTAAACATCATATGTTAATGCTTCTTCAAGAGGTGTTTCCGATTTACCATCCACACAAAAGTATCCCTCATGATTCATTTTTGATATTCCTTTATAAGATGTTTCTGATTCACAACTTATGTATAAGTCTTCTTCATGATCTATTTATTATATGTCTCCATAGGATGTTTTTGATTCACAACCTATATATAAGTCTTCTTCATGATCCCCTTTTGATATGTCTCTAGCTTCTGCTATGTCTTGACCCTTTTTGGATATGTTAAGAGTAGGAGACTCTTGTTCTTTGGTAATGATATCAAGATTATGGGACTCTTGTCTTAGATGAAGATCATCTACATTTCCATTAGGAGTAAGCATGTCATGGGTAGATTTATGTGTGCTTGGTATATGGGTGTTCTTTTTTGGAAAAAACATGGGATGTCTTGGAAGATATCTACCAAGTCATTGTAATATTTTCATGATAGGGATTCTTGATCTTGACATTATGTGGTATCATCTTTGACATGATTTCCATCACATTCTTGACATGGATCAATTTTAAAGAATTTTTGCTTGTAAAGGATCCTTGGATTTCCTCAAAATTTGGACATATGGTTAATGACTCTTGGCTTAGATATTTTTCATTGGGTGTAAGCCTTAGATCAAGAGTCTCTTGATCTTAAATATGTATTGCCATGAGGTTGCATGATGTCAACATATCTTGGATTGAATCATTGCTAGACTTGGGTGATTGATTTTGATCATGCTTGGGATTAAATTCTTGATGTAGCTCCTCTTGCTCACTAGATGATGTAGAAACATTATCAATGTGATCAGTGATAGATATCTCTGTCTTTTTGTTTTTAACTTTTGATTTTGATAAATTTTCATTGTTTTCATTGGTAGATGGACCTTGAATGTCATTTTAATAGTTATTTCTTCCTGATCAATGAGGTATTGGATGAGGTTTTTGAGTGTATCACATATGTTTGTTGGGTGAACCTTTATTTTGTGGAACTCACATCATTCGTATTGGTTATAGCAAGGAATTTTAAAGCTTGGTTCACCATAAGTTGGACTATCATTGATTTTGATAAGTTCCTATTGTACTAGTTCATGCATGATTACCTCTAAACTTTCTCCCAAAGGGGTGAATTTCCTTCGAAGTTGGTAATATTTCCTTTGTGGATTATCCTGATTGTTTTGTTCTTAATTTTACAGAATTCCTTGATACTTTCTTTTAGGTACATTTTGATATTGCACATGAGGTACACCTTGGCATTGTAAAAATTCTTGATGATGTGATTGAGCTACATTTTGATATTTCACTTGAGGTACACCTTGATGTTGCGAGACTCCTTGATATTGTTGATATTGGAAGTGTTGTTGATGTGGATATTGAGGTGTTTGAGGATTGTCGAGATGTTGATATGTAATGTTCTGACTTTGCACATGGCATTTATGATATGTCAGATTTCATCTTTGTTTAACTTCCTCAAGATCTCTCTCAATTTTATTTAGGGCATTTTGATGTTCTGGACTTATTCCTTGATGCGGATTTTGAAACCCTCGATGTTGTTTCCCTATTTGATATTGTGATCCTTGATAAGAATGATTTGGGTAATAGATCGACATGTTTTGGGGATTTTTTGGTATTCAATACCCTATCAAAAGGTCACTTGGTTTATATCCTCATTATCCACTTTCATCATTTGTGGTGTTTGTTGGTAGGCTACTAGTGTCATTCTTCCTTGCTTCTATTTTCTTCCTATGTTGTAATCTCATGTTTGTCATAAACAACTTGGGTCTCCTATGGGAGAGTGGTGTACTCTCTAGTTGACTCAAATTCTAAAGACCTGATGTAGTCGTAAATGTGGGTATGTAAATCTAGTTCTTTCCTCTAGAGAAGTTTAGTATCACGGAAAAGACTAGTAATTTGACCAGAGAAGAACATATATAACTAGATTTTCCTTGGAAGCATATATATAGAATTTTTCTACCAATTTTTTTATGTTTTTATGTAGCACTAAGAGGTGTTTCTTGAGAGCCTTTAGACTTAGATTTCTATGTATGAAATGACAACCTGTGGATTTTACCTTAGGGATCTTGACCTTGTGTGAGATCATGAAGGGAATAACTAGTTGACATAAATTCTAAAACCTGATGTTTCCTTACAGGTTATGTAAGATACTAGAACTATTGGAATAGACTTGGATTCTGACAATACTAGAAGGAATTCAAGTTCGGATTGTTCCTGGAAGCTCATTTTTAGAAGTTATATAGCAACCTAATTTTGGTTTCGTGAAGTTTCCAAAGGTGTTTCTTGAGAGATTTTGGACTTAGATGTCTGAGTTTTAAATGACGACCTATGGTCTTTATCTTGGGGATTTTAAACTTACGTGAGATCATGAAGGGGATAATTATTATCATGTGGGTGGTGGTAATATGGGTCTCTTTGTTGCTATATCAACATTTTATTCCTCTTCATCTAGGAAAATTGATGAAGTGAGAAATTTGTGGGGTGTTCATTCTTCTAAAAAATGAAGGTTCTTAAGCTGCTTATGATGTCTATTTGTTCACCTTCAATATATGTGAGACTAGGTTGAAGGATCGGTGCTACAAGATCTAGTTGTTGAACAGGAGCAGTTGGTCACAAAATGGTCATAAAGTCTAGTGGAGTTGTGGGATGGTTGTTGTGAAGCTCAAGACCCTAGGGTTTGAGTGTTGTTTTGTAATGCTACTAATTCTTTGGGAATCAAAATGTTGAAGAACTAAGGTCTATATTCCACTTCCTTGTCCAGAGGATATGTTGCAGGAATTCTTACTTGTACTATCTACAAATCCCAAGTAACTATTGATATCATGGACGTATGAGTGGAGGAATGACCTTAATGGTTTGTTTGATTTTGATTTCAAATAGGTAGGATGGAAATAATGGATGTGGTACTATCTAACCTTCTAGGTTTCCAATTGTTTCAGTTCAAACAATGATCATGTAAACAACTCTCTCTCAACTTTTTCTCTGTGTTTTGAAGTATGGAAAATGATAATACAACACTTGGACTAACTTAGCAAGCATGGAATTATGTGACCTTCATGTCTATAACTTAGGTTATGAAATCACAACACCCAAGCCATTGTTCCCAAATTTTTACTTTGACTAAGGTACCTTGAAATCAAAGCCATAATGTTCAAAAACCTTTAATGAAAGATCCTTTCAAAGGGGTGCAAACATAAGGCTTCTCCCACAAGTGTGCACTAAATCAAAGGGTTTTTGGTTTAACCATATCATTCAGTGTTTTTTTAATGTATTATTTTCCTTTAAATCAAACACATAATTTATGTCAAATTTTTTTGAATGTAATGGGCCACGTTTAACATAAACTAGCAATTACAACCCTAGGTGATAGACACCATTCTCTTAGGTAGGCCTGCCTCATGCTTCGAAGAGACAATTTTAAATGCATTTTATGGCATGGGCCTGTAGTCAGACATGGCAAGTAACTTCTCAGAAGTAAATTCTGATGCACCACTTTCAGAGAATGTTTTTGGATAATGGGGTGGCTTCTAAAACAATTTGGTTCTTAGTGATAACTGTGAACGCAAAAATATGGCACTCACTCGTTGGCCACTTAAGGATTTTTAACCATTCTTGTTCCACTTAAGGTATGGGATTAGGTGTAATCTATTTTTAGCATGGCTTGAAGCTACTTTCTTATGAGTTTTTAACCTTTAATATAGCCCACCAATAAACATGATTCAAGACCTTGCAATGAGTTCTCTAGCATGGGATGTATCTCAAGGCAAGCCCCCTCTTTAAGGTAAACTTTAAAAGTAAAGTGTAATGCTCAAAAATGTTCTTTCACTCACCCAATATTTCCAAAAGGTGCGAGGGGAGAAGATAAAACACTTTAGCTTAGCCAATCAATGAATGCATAGTGAACAATCCATAATAATTTGATTCATTTTAAACACCTCGAGTGATGTTATCCCCAAAAATTTGTGAGTAAAAAAAATAAAGTTCTTTTTAACACGGACCAATACAAAATGTTCAAGACATCAAGTAATTAAGATAGCAATGGTGAAATATCACAGAGAAACATCCGTTAATTTTTATGAGCTCCAATAGAGGTGTTTCTAAGAAAGGCAATCCTTGTCCTATCTTGTTCAACAAATGTAAAAACATGTGTGCCTCAAAAAAATTAAAAAACATTTTTGCTCTTTTTATGCACCAAAATTAAAGGTTCCTACTTATGAAAAAATTAAATATTTTCATTTTTAGAGCCCAAAAATGAAGTTTTTTTGTTCTTTTTATGAGCATCAAATGAAAGTTCCGAAGTTAAAAACCTTAAAATTTGTTCATTTTATCAACACCAAAATCAAATGTGAGTTAGTTGTTGTTCATTTTTAAAGCACCAAAAGAAAGTTCCTAAGTTAAAAATCTTAAAATTTGTTCTTTTTAACAACACCAAAATCAAAATGTGAGTTTGTTGTTGTTCATTTTTAGAGCACCAAAAGAAAGTTCTTGTTAATTAAAAGTAACTCAAAAACTGGGACCGATCATCTTCCCTACAATAAACATATTCAAGTCATTGGAATCCTGCATTAGATCTATCAATTCCTTCTTACACATCCAAAAACAAACAATAGATAGTCAAAAACCCTATTACAAGAGTGCAGGATTTGTGCATTTGTCTGTCAAAACAACTGCTCGGAATAGAAAATACAAATGCATAGGTTTCAAACAGCTACATAGTTTTAGAAACAAGTGCTAAAAAACTTGGAAAATAAATGCTAACTTATGAATAATATATATGCGCTAGTTTTAAACAAATGTGCCATTCCCATGACAAATACCTAGTTCTTCTAACAAATGCACCATTCTATGACAAATGCACGGTTTTCTTGATAGACAAGCGCTCATAATTTTTAGATAGATGCTCAGGTCTTCTAGACAAGCACGTGAAAACTTTGACAGAAGCGTTCCTAGGACCTGCAACTTGAAAAATGACTCAAACAAATGTTAGAGGAGGGGAAAAGGGTTCCACCGGGTGTGCCAAAATTTTTGAGGGGGAAGGACATTATATTAATGATCCAAGAAGGACATGGCAGCAATTTGACAAAGAAATCTAATCTATAGCCAAAAAGCTTAAAATCTAAAATCTAAAAATTCGTACACATACGAGATTGAAATATACTATTAAAAACATGATGAGGAACCTACTAATTACCAAATGATAGCTTTTACCATCCTATTGCGGAGTGTATTCACTTGATGTTGGATTGCTCTTATCACATCGAAGTCTCCAAAGTTCTTGTGTAAAGTGTGGATGAATGCTTGTTGTTTTTGGTTGATCGAATACAATGGTTAAGCTCTCTCAAGGGTGATCTTGATAACACTTCATTGCTCAATGAATGTTAATTATCCAATCTTTTTTGTAAGCAGAGAGGTTTATTATATAGAAAATGAGATTTGAAATGGATGATCAAGATCGTTTTGAAGAATATCCAGATCAATGGTCGGAGTGTGTTGAGAGGATTTAGACATCAGAGAATTGTGCAAAGTGGAATGCAGAACTTGTGTGATTGGGAAATATATTGGCTAGTCAGGGATGTGATTGATCAGTTTACAGAATAGATAGTCAAGTTTGTGATGTTTTAGTTAATAAAATAGATTGATTAGTTAACAAATTAGATTGCTTAGTAAGCAATCGCAATTTTCTCAATATAAATTGGGTGAGTAATATAAATTAATTGATTTATTTAATTAATTCCTTTTTGGAGTTTGAATGTGCAAATCAAGTTTGAATTTTACAAACCGAGCTGCATTAGTTTGATTTGATTTTTGATAATTGATTTGAATAGTTTGATTTAATTATTCAAATTTCGAAGGGAAAGTGTCATAATTAAATTATTTTTTAATAATTTAATCTACTTAGGGGAATATAGTGAATTAGTGACATAATTAAATAATTAACGTTATTTAATCAATCAGGATGAAATAAAGTGAGATTAGGACTTTATTAAATAAATGAGATTTACTTAATTGGTCGAAATGATGAAATGTGAATTAATCCAATAATGTTGTTTTATTTAATTAATAGATGAATTAGGGTTTTTGGGACTTTATTAAATAACTAAATTTATTTAATTTATCTGAAATGATGAAAAAGTGAATTAATTAAATACTGTTGTTTTATTCAATTAATAAAGGAATTAGGTTTTTGATGTCATTTTGATGTGGTATGATTTTGAAATGATTTGATACATTACGAGATAATTTTGAGATGTTTTGGGGTGATTATGAGATGTTTCGAGACATTCTAGTTTGATTTTGAGTTGTTCTAAGATGTTTCGGAATGATTTTGAGTCATTGTGAGGTGTTACAGGATGATTCCAACTCATTCTGAGATGTTCTGAGATGATTTTGAATCATTTCAAGATGTTCTTAGATGATTATGAATCATTCCAAGGTGTTATGAGATGATTCTGAGTCATTTCGAGGTGTTCCAGGATTATTCTAAGTCATTCTGAAGTATTACGAGATGATTTTGAGTCATTCCAAGGTGTTACAAGATGATTCTAAGTCATTCTCAGATGTTTCAATATGATTTTGAGTTATTCTGAAGAGTTACAAAGTGATTCTGAGTCATTTTGAGATGTTTCAGGATGATTTTGAGTCATTCTGAAGTGTTATAAGATGATTTTGAGTCATTATGAGATGTTCCGGGATGATTCTGAGTCATTCTAAAGTGTTACATGATGATTCTGAGTCATTCCAAAGTGTTATGGGGTGATCAGAGATGATGTTCCATATTGTTTGATGTTGTTTGAGGTTGTTCGATTTTGTTCAGTGTTGTTTGATGTTGTTCGAGGTTGTGTGATAGGTGTTAAGTCATTTTACATGTCTAAAAGTGCAACCACTTATGCATAGTAGGTTCAATTCCAATTTTGATAACAATAGGTCTAAAGCATGCCTTAATAGAGAGGAATCTTGTCTCCTACACACCAATATTAAAGAAATAATTTATAAACCCCCTACCTACAAAATTATTTGTTATAAGTATTATAGAGGTCAATGTATATTGTAAATAAATAACTACAAAGCATATTTATTTAGGGTCTTGTAGGGAATATGAATATTTCTATTCTTGGGTGGTGGAGCTTCAAGAATTATTAAAAGTTATGGCTTTGTAGATTTTTTGACATAAGTCTTGCTTATATAATTACAACCTTTTGATTTTGCAACTCTTTCTATTGCTTACATGTCTAATTTTCTTCTTATATCTAATTATCATGGATTAATATCTTTGATATCAACATTACAGCATGAGGAAGCAATTGATTATGGGAAGGATCTATGGCATAACATCAATGGTAGAATTTATCCATTCTCTTGCAAGGCAATTCTTGGTTGGAGTGAAATACTTCAAGTCACTATGAAGAAGGATGACTCCCACTTACTAGTGGATATTGATGTTTCCATTTATTATGCGGTTTATGACTAGATGTATATATAATTAGCATGCTTGGAACAATATTTTCTTAGTGAGATATACTATAAATCTAACTATTGAATTAAAATTTATTCCTTAAAATCAAATAGTAGTTAGAAGCTTAATTAAATTTACCATAAGCTACATATATTAGTGGTAGTTTACATGGTGTCTATTCATCAAAATAAATACTTGAAGTATGAAATTATAAATATAATGAAGATTTATATAGATGTTCTCAATGAAAAAATCATATGAATATATTTCTCACATTTATAAGATTATATTGTTCTTGTGATGATTAACTATAACTTAGGGATGAAAATAAGTTTATAATTGGTAGGGAGTGCTAGGAGACATCATGATGATAAAGTGATCAAGAAGGTTCCTTTGAAGGAGGTCAATTTTGATTCAACCATTATCACCAAACCATCAATTGTGAAGAATTTGAAAATAAAATAGTTGAAAACAAGTAGGTGCATGAGAGGTTACTAAATGCCTTCAGTAAGGTTGATGTTAAAGTAATATATATATAGATGGGGTAAATATAAAACTTATTAAGATTGTGTGATAGAATTTCATTTCATATCGACAAGAACAAACACAATATCATGTAAAAGGGAACTAGAAATTGCACAAGTCTCACAACACTCATTCACATGTCAAATTCTTGATGAGATGTAGTGATAGAATAAATATAGAAGTGAAAATAATAAATTTATTTAAGTTTTTAGAGGGAGTCTTTTTTCACCTTCCCTATCCAAGAAATCTATATATATTTATAAATAAAACTCATTGTATGATTTAAAAACCCTTAGAAACCTATATTTAAATAATGTATACCAAATGTTTTCTCCATTTCTTTGGGTTTTCATTTTTATAATTATTTTCAATCTCTAAATAGGTTTCTTATGGTTTCAAAATTTAATTCAATTATTTTTTTATGAATCTAGAAATGTTTTTCACATTATTGACATCTTTCTAATGGTGATATTTTCTATGTGGTCAACTTGAACAAACTAATGTTATTTAAAATATGACGTATATCATGCACACCAACTATGGGAGTGTTTCCTCAATTTTCACAATGAGTTGGTGGTTGCTATAGTGATCTCTGAATTGGTTTTTGTTCCATTGTAGATTGAACCTTCCTATCTTTTGGTTGTGAGAAATGATTCTTGTGAAGAATTATTTATTTTGGTTTCATTGCTGGAGCATTTGAAAAAATAAATAAATTATTTAAGCTTTCTCTTCCTCCACTTCTCTTTTGTCACTTTTTTATACTAATCTTATATTAGGATTAGTGTTAGGGTTTTACGATGATGAATTTTATTTACATACAAGGTTGAAAAGTAGTGTGCCTTTTCAAATTCCACATGCAATAAATTATAAATTTAACATATTATTTTCTATCATAAAAATTAGAACTATATTATTTTAAAATTGGAATGAAATAAAGTAAATTAATTTTTAAATTTCATGATGCATAATTCTATTTTGAAGATGATACCATTGTTATAAGGATTTAATTTATTTTCTTTCAAAATTGATGCTGAAAATTATTTATGGGAATTCTAAAAATGACAAGTTAATTTTAAATTGGATTTATATACATTCTTTAAAATTAAATTATAGGTTTACATTTTCTTTTTGTGTTTGATTTCATTATTTTAAACCAATAATTCATGTGGATAACTCTTGGAATTTCATTGAATCCCCTTGAATAGATCAACCAAAGTGATCTCTTGTTGATATATTTCAATCAACCTTTTAGATTGAGATTAAAATAAGACTCTTGAGGTTATCCATCTTTCAAGTAGGAAAATATTTGTCATTCCAGTATGTTGGTGTGTCAAAACAAACACCAACAATACTCTTGCACCTTTGCAATACAACTACCTATTTTAGAACTGAGTTCATATTATTTCAAGATGGATTTGAGATGTATATTGAGAATCATGACTGTAGTATGTGACTATAGTATGAATGAAATTAGTGATTTAATTTCATCAATATCTTGCATAATTATGTCTAAAAAGGAGTAAATGGAAGCATATAAATAATTAATGAAATACTTCTTAAAATCTAGTATCACTAGAATTAAATAATTTATAATGGTTGTTTTGATCTCCTTAAAGGCATTATTACCCTCTAAACTCCACTTGAAAGAATATTATTTTCTCATCATGTGAGTGATACGATTGATAAGCTTTACAATTCTAGAATAAATAATCTAAGGAAATTAACTAGGCCAAACAATGAATGAACTTCTAATTTAATTATAGTCAAGGATAGTTGTTGGATATATTTAACCCTTATTAAGATTTCCTTCATTTGAAGCTACATGATTGAGTACTATTCATTTAGAGACAATAATGATATTGTGGTTCCTTCTTTTGAATTTAAATATATTTCATGAGATTAACATAGTTTAGGTGATTAATGTGATATTATTTCCTTTTAACAAACACAATAAGTGATAATAGATTTCCACAATCCATATGGGTTATTGCAAGAGTTTTTGGATTAGATTGTGTCAAATTTTTTTGCATCAATGTTTCAAATCACACTCTATGATTCATCATCAAGATAGAAGAGAGCATAGGAGTAAAATGAAAGTTGTAGACCAAGAAGGATTAAAAATGAGAGAGGAGGGAGGGTGGCACAAGATTCAAGGTGAAAGGAAGGAAAACTAGACCTAATAGTTGTAAAACAAGGTAGGGAAAATATGAAAGAAACCAATTAATAGAAAAGACTAAATAAATGAAAGTTAATAAACCAACTAAAAAGACAAGAAAAGAACAAGACAACCAAAAAAAAAAGCTTAGAAGGCTATTTTATTGTCCTTCTAATATTTTTGTGTCGGTTGTTTTGTTATTTTATTATCTTTTTAGCTTGTTTATTAACTTTCATTTATTTAGTCTTTTCTACTAATTGATTTCTTTCTTATTTTCCCTACCTTGTTTTACAACTATTAGGTATAGTTGTCCTTCCTTTCACCATGACTCTTGTGCCACCCTCCCTCCTCTCTCCTTTTTAGTCCTTATTAGTATCCATCTTTCATTTTATTCCTATGTTCTCTTCTATCTTGATGATGAATCATGGAGTGTGATTTGAAACGTTGATGCAAAAAATTTGACACAATCTAATCCAGAAACTCATGTAATAAACACAATAAGGTCATCAACATAGATCACTATAATTTTTTTCTCATATCATTGGAAAATATGTTTCCCTTCGAAAAGTATCATCTATAATAATCAATCCAAAATTTCTTCTATTATAGGATAATGTATTCAATTTATTCATGAAGAGTCTTATCTTAGTATAAATGGGCTACTCCAATATAGTTAGAGCTTGAAAATCTATCCAACATAGACACCATTAGAAAACTTGACATAGTTTGCAAGATCTAGACCATTCTATGGAAAGGATAACCATCCTTGAAGGAGGCTTGGTTTAGATTGTAGAAATAACTATTCTTACTATGTATAGCACTAGATTTGTAACCCATGTAGAATGATGAATACAATATTATATGTGCACTCAACATTTTAATTATTTCTTTGAAGATGCTATTAATAATATTTTGGTTGAAATGCCTCGATTTATTTCTGAAAGGGATTATTCTTGGCTTTAATGGGATGGCGTATTATATTTATTCATAACACCAATCATAATCATCTTTGTATGGTTTATGCAAGAAAACCAACTTATGTTAAATTATTCAAGTGTACAAAACTTCCTAATGTTTACATTTTGGCTTCTCTAGTAAACCAATATTAAATATCTCATCTTCTCAATAAATTTCATATTGTTGAACTTTTATATTAATGTACCTTTTTGTAGGAGAAAATATGGGTGTTAGTCAAAATAGACAATTAAGAAATTATGGGGTAATCCCACAATAATGAATTCCACTTTTTGGCCAAAATGGGAGTTCATATCAACAATTTTAACTAAATCTTCACTTTCTAAGACATATAATGTAACACCTCTCCAACCCCAACCTAGGTAAGATAGCACTTAGATTTTGATTGGGTATTCTAAATGTTAAATGTTATTATAATGATATTAGACATTGTTGATTAAGTGAAAGGTTATCATGATTAGCTATGCTAATACAATTAATTGATATATATGGTAGTTAACTACAGTCAAGATGTAGTATGTTATTCGACTATGTATATATGTGTATGCACAGGTACACCGCTGTGTATGTATATTACAGGTACCAGGTCTTGACTCCACCTTGCTCCACAAGTCTGAGCATACCTTCCCTGATGGTGGTTAATAGGAGATAGCACATTGGAAAACCCTTGACCTAAACCCTTATCGTCGTACCCAATTGGGTACGACTTATCCTTGATTAAATAGTGCAAACCTTGGATACCATGATTGGTCAAGTCTCATAAAATCTTTACCCCCTATGTGGTCAACCTACGAAGAGTGTTTCAGCTTTTAAGTTAAATTACATTTTTTTCATAAATTTTAATATAGAAAATGCATTTTATGATTAAATGGGGGAATTTAATATTTTAAAAAAGGGTTAATTGGGATTACATATGTTTAGTTTGACTGCAATCGCATAATTTGTGTGATTAGGTTCATTTAGGGAAATACACATTATTTAATTATCTAAATTTTAAATTTTTCTTATAAAGAGCTAAATTGTATATTTGGCCAACAATTCATCCACATAATCTTCCATAAATTTATGCATCATGTCATTAAAGATGGTTGTCATGGCTCTCTGATATGTGGCTCCTGCATTCTTTAATTTGAAGGGCATGACGTTCCAGTAGAAGGTGCCCCACAAGTAGGTGAAAGATATTTTATCCTGGTCTTCAGGTGCTATCTTGATTTGATTGTAGCCATAAAAGCCATCCATGAGTGACAACATGCCATGAATCGATGTTAATTCTACGATGATATCAATGTTTGGCAAGGGAAAATCATCTTTTGGGAAAGCTTTATTAAGGTCTCTGAAGTCTGTACAAATCCATATGCTACCATCAAGCTTTGAAATAAGTACAATGTTGGATATCCACTCAACATAATCAATGGGTCTAATGAATCCTACATCCAATAATTTCCTTAGTTCTTCCCTCACCAATAAGGCAATCTAGCGATGCATTTTTCTCAACTTTTTCTTGACTGGTTTCACTCCTGGAGGGAGGGATAAGTAGTGCATGATGAGATCTAGTTATATCCCTAATATTTATGCATATGACCAGGCAAAGTTGATTTTGCGCTCCTCAAAGAACTTCATAAAGTTAGGCTTCTCTTGTTTTGTCAATGATTTTGCTAGATGGAGATTTTTCACTATTTCTGATTGTCGATATTGATGGACTATGTTGGCTCGATTAGAACTTTGGATCTTTCTTGGAAGTTCTCTGGAACACTGTCAAATTTCTCATCCTTCGGTGCCTCAGAGAGGTTTTCACCATCAGATGTGCTCTTTATTTTTATTCTTTCTTGATCTGATACTACCATGGAATAGTTTTCACCATCGGATCCTTCTTTTGTTTCACTTATTTTGTAGCTTAAAAATTTGGCACTCCCCTATCTCGAAGCTTCGTTATGAGTTTCATTGGTGGAAGAAGTTTTAGGATTAACAGTGTAGAGGAATTTGATGATGGCCTCATTGTTTGAAAAGGCGGGGATATCAATAGGCTTAGTTTGGTCCCAATCTATGAGTTTGAGATGTACCAATGGTAGGGAATCATCAGATGGGTTCAGGTTAGAGGTCGTAAGGGTCCTAATGGAAAAAAAATTTCCGATCAATACTATGGCAAGGTCAAGGTCTACGATGTCACTCTCCTCTAAATGATATATCTCACTAGGAGTTTGATCATCTTAGCTCAAGCCATTGATAGTTTGTGATCCTAATTCAAATGGTCTTAATCCTAAACTTTGTCCCTCCTCAAGTTTGGGGGTATACTTGTGTACCACATAAATTTCCTTATCATGACAAGAATCCTCTAATAGAAAATTCCACTCATATTCATTGGAATCAGTTTCATAGTCATCACTTGCTTGCAATTGGAGGATTTGTTCAATAAACTTTTGTTTTAGGTCCTCCTTTGTCTCTTCATCCCT
This sequence comes from Sequoiadendron giganteum, assembly GCA_007115665.2. Taxonomy (NCBI): domain Eukaryota; kingdom Viridiplantae; phylum Streptophyta; class Pinopsida; order Cupressales; family Cupressaceae; genus Sequoiadendron; species Sequoiadendron giganteum. The sequence continues at coordinate 392,214,669 of CM021104.1, read as the reverse complement.
TTGATGCTCTTTATATCCCAACCCTATCTTATATTTTGGATTGTTTATGATGGGTTGGATGGGTTCCATAATTCCTTCTTTCCTTTTTCCAAGAGGTCCTTTTCCTTCATACCCCATCTTTTCGAAGATCGAGAATCCTTTGCCATACTGTGTGGTTTGTAGAGTAACCATTGTTGCTTGAGATTCACTTTCATCCTTGTAGAGCTAGTTTAGAATATCCTTGTCATCATATTCTTTGGCTTGGGTGATTTCTTTTAAGAATCGACCATGGAAGAGTGTGGCAGGTTGTGATGATTGTTGTGATGAGGATGATGGTTGACCATAGGACTTTGGTGAAGATAACTATGAAAGACATAAGGATTTCTCAATAGAATATTCACCCACACCTTTGTCTTTGACTTGGACTTTTTTTCTCAAATATCTTGGCCAAAGTGTTGAGCTAGGCTTCAGGATGGGTGGATGCAGAAGGGGTAGCTTCTTCCTTTTTCTCTAGCCATTTAGACATGGAACTTTGTTGAACTCCTTCATTTGGGGACATGGCTAGTAGTTTTGACAAGGGATTGGATTGAATTGAACTACTGGGGATGTCAGATGTGGAGGCAAGGTCTTCCTTATTATGTGACACAAAGACATCTTGGATTGACTTAAGGGGATTGCAATATTGGGAACTATTAGAATTAGTAGGAATGGTAATATCTTGCCCATTGCAAGGAAATTTTAGACATTAATGGTACGTTGAGGGGACTTCCTATATTTCATGGATTTAAGGTTGACCCAAAAGTATATTATATGTTAAGTCTTTATCCAGAACTTGGAAAATCGTATCTTTTTGAATTGGCCCTACCTAAATTGGAGATATAATTAATCTGTTTGAAGCTCTTTCCTCATCCTCATAGGCTTTGATGGTGATATTTTTCCTTTCATCTATTGCATTTTCAAAGAATCCCAGTGCACGAATGAGCTTTAAAGTACATATATTAAGACTGACTCCTTCATCTATTAGGACGTGCTTGATGTGACTTTTGTGTATTAGGACCTCAGTATGAAGGGTTGCATTATGAGGATGGGTGAGAAATACGTCATCATTTTTTAAAAAGGATAAGAAATGAGGCGCAACAAAATGCCCCGCCATGGCTTGGAAAGTCAAAACTTTGAAATTATTTGGTACTGTTGTATCAACTAGGGCCTTTCCCAAAATCTCCTTGTGGGTAAGTGAGATCTTGAGAAGCTCCAATATTGATATTTGTGTTGGATTCTTTTGGAGCTAATCAAAAATGTTATATTTATGAGATGGGGCAATGGGTGTTTTGGAAGTGCTTCCTTTTAAAACATATTTATATTGTTCCCTCATGGTCACATTTACAAGCACACTGTCTTGCTTTCCTTTGATTTTTATGACATTAATTTGATTATTTGTTGCAGCCATGTCTTGTTGGATATCATGGACTTGATTAGAGGGAATGTTGGTGCCCTTAAAAAAAAAATCGGCTATGATGGTATCTTGTCCATATTGAATTGGAACATTATTAATTGGATTGTTGGCTGTGTAGACATGGAAAATATACAATTTCATTTTGGCACACCTGATCCTGATTACTTACAACATTTCTTCCTAAATCACATTCTTGTCCTTTCATCATCTTTTGTCTCTTAATTTAATAAATTATTATTTATTTGATTAAGTCTTTCACCTCCATTGATTAAATTAATCAATTTAATTTAATTAACCTTATATTTATGTTTAATTAAATAAATCATTTTATTTGATTAAAATATCTAAAGTCCTCTTATTAAATTAAATAAATTAAACCTTATTTGATTTAATCTAACATGTTCCTCTTTAGTTAAATAAATCAAAATCATTTATTTTATTAATCATTTCCTCTCAATTCTGACTTAAACTAATTCATCTATTTGAGTCAAAATTGTCAAATCATCTAAATTAATCAAAACTTTGATTAAGTTAATCCCTCTCACTAAAATCCTCTAGAGAATGCAACTTTCAAAATAAATCAATTACTTTGATTTATTTAATTCTCTATTTTCCCTCACATGGCATCAAAAGGGAATATTCCCTCATTTGAATTCAAAAAGTCCAAGTAGGCTTGGTCCTTCCAACAAGGCATTCAAGGCCTCTTACGTGTCCTTGGCCTTGAGCCAAGTGACATTAACTTCATTTACCTTCCCCCTTCAACAAGTCATTTCACAAATTCAAATTCAAACTAATTGCATTTATTGGCACTTTGGCCAAAATGTGCACAACCACTAACCATTCACTTGGTGACATGTGGCATCCAACCATTGGATTGAAGGTTAGTCCCACATTTCTCAAATCTTACTCATTTCTCCAAATTCAAATATATAAATTGGAGGCTTCTCTCCTCATTATTCATCCACAATTTCATGCAAAGTTACTCTCTTCACATTGAGAGATAATTTTTCCCATTTCCACTCAACCATTCATAATTTTCACAATTCATAGCTATGTTATGCTCAAATCTCTTTGGAGAGATTTGATTAATCTACAATCTTCACATTTTCAAATTAGGAGTTGGGAAAGGGACAATTTCAATGTTCAATTGGCACCAATTCCCCCATGGGATCATAAGTTTATTGGCTTAATTAGGATTTACATGCTTTGTTATATTGTGTTCTTTATTTCCTAGTTTAAGTTTTAATAGATGGATTTCATGGGGAATCTCTCATGCTTGTTTTCATTTGATCTAACACCTTGATTGTTTGTTGTTCTTGTGCATTATACAGGTTTAGGGGTTCACATGCTACAATAATTTCTTGTGTGTTATTCATCTCAATGTCATTTGGTTGGTCTTCAATGGCTGAAATATGATAGATGGTGGTGTCATGAACATAATTCACATTTTTTCCCTTGTTGTTCATGGTAGAAAATTCCCCTTTGTCATAATTCAGTAAGGGGATCTTAAATACCCCATGATCAGTGTTGGTTTGGGGTCCTTCTACCTGAAGGATGTTATTATCAATCGAGTCTTGTATCTTATGTTTTAATTGCATGCAACTATTGGTTAGGTGGCCTTTGCATAAATGAAATTCACAATAGTGGGCCTTGTTCCACCATGGAAATTTTACTTTGGGTTCAAAACCTTGGGTGTCAAGTAGAGTGATAATAATTTCCACAAGAAGTTCCTTCAATGCAGATTCATATGATTGACCCAAAGGTGTGAACTTCTTGCGGTTGTTTGATGTTTGGTATGGTATTCTAGGTGGAGGATTATTTTCGTTATTGTTTTGATTTTTGTTCTGATTCATGTTCTGGTTGGTATTGTTGTGATTGGGGGTTTGGCTGGTCTTGGGTGTGATTCTCAATAGATTGAAGACTGGTTTGGCATTATTCGTTTCAGCTGAAGTATCATTGCCATTGTTCTTGTATTTTTCCTAAAACTTTGGTTTATTGTTGTTGGAGGAATTGGTTGAATTTTTTCATTGTAAATTTTCAAGATTCTTCGCTTGACCAAGGCTTTTTAAATTTTGATCCCATTTTCAATTAGTTTTTCAAAAGTTGGGGGACATTTTTATTCAAGCCTATAACTCATATCATCATTTAAGTTGTTAATGAATACCTCCATCTTCTATTTTTCTAGTATGGGATGAGGGTACCTTGCAAATGGTCTTCTCCACCTTTACAAAAATACTAGGAATGATTGCCCCTTATTTTTTTTTGCATTGCAAAGGACCTTCATTGTGATCTCATGTTGGATGTTATATGAATATTGGGTGATAAATTTGTTGACTAACTCCTCAAAATATTTGATCCCTGGACGTAATTGTGAGAACCATTACATACATTGCCCTCCCAAACTATGTGGGAATAATTTGATCAAGTATGTTTCCTCATGGGAAAATTCGAGACTCATTGCTCGCAATTCCCTTATGTGATCTATTGGGTCTATTTTTTCATTGTACTTATCGTATTTAGGGAATTCACAATGTTTGGGGAATGGTATCATGTTGACACTTTGCTCAAAAGGATAGGGGCATATATCTTGTATTGAGAACCTTTTCATGACTCTAGTTTTCATGGTTTGCATCTATTGGTGAAGGGTTTGTATCTGTTGTGTTAAAGCATCTATGGGGTCATTAGTTCTCGCTTCATTTCTTTTTTTGGTTTGTGTTTCTATTTCTATCTTTTAAGGAGTTCCTTTTAATTTTGTCACATCAAAATATTTGAGTAGTTTGACCCCTTTGTTTGCTAGCATCAAAAGGTAGTTTTCACCATCCTTTTCAAAAATCCTCTCCATGAACTTGTGAAAATTGGGATCTTGTTGTGCTTATTCTATGGCTTCATTAGTTATTTCTTCTATCTCATCTTGATGAATTCTGAAAAAGGGATTCTCTTCTCTTTCAGCCATGTTGTCTTGGGTTTCAAGTTCTTTCTTGATTTTTTTCCTTTGTGATCTTGTTTGGATGGGAATACAAGTGATGGAAATGTACTAAGCTCTTTGATCAAAGTTTGGGAGTTCCTAAAGGACTAATTTAAATATAATTATACAACTTTATTTCAGGATGAAGGATGGTGAATCCTGATAAAGGATGATGAATCATGATGATGAAACACAACTTCTAATCAGAAATAGGTGTGATAATGAGGCACTTTTGGATGTTCGATCAAATTTTAGGTAAAGGAATTTCACTTGAAAATGTTTTTTTCAATAAGTTTGAGATTCTGGTATGACTGAGGAAAGGTTTTGGACTGAAAATGATCCGAAATTGTGAGGTTAAAATTCAGACACATAGGGAATTTAGCTATCTGATTTAAAATTTTATGGATGCGCTAGAATAATACAGAGATGCATCAAAAGATAGATGCACTAAGGAATGACCCAGATGTGCCAAAAGATGGATGGTATGCACTAGAATAGGCAATGGATGTGCCAAAGTATGAAAGGTATGCACTGCATGATTACATAGATGCGCTAAAACAGTCGATGGATGTGCTAGAACAGTAAATGTATGCACTAGAATATGATAGGGATGTGCTAGAACAGTAAATGGATGCACCAAAAGATGGAAAGCATGTGTGAGGGCACTCAATGGATGCACTAAAATGGAAGATAGTCTTTGTTTTTTATAGTTTGATGGATTTTTTTGGTCTTTTGGTAGAGTATCTGATTGTTTTTTTTGGATGTTCTTCTGAATCAATGTTTGTAGATTCTAGTATGTGATGTTCATTCAAAATTCATTTCAAAACATGCATGTAAAACATATCAAGCAAGTACAATCCCTAGGGCTGTGAAGGATGGTATTTACTGGATTTCCACTTGGATTTTTAGTCCAGCTGTGATTAATTTTGGTGAATGATTAGAGGCTTGACCACACTAGCTCCCCTTGCATTGCACTCACTTCTCAGGTCAACCAAGCCTTAGTCCTCATGAATCTCCCATGATAGAGTTCTCATTTCTACCAAAATCCACAAGAACGTGGGATGGCTTCGAAGGTTATACCTCTTGCACGAGCAAATAGAAAAGGGATTTTGGCATACTAAAACAAGGATTCAAGTAAAGGCATTCCATTCATGGGTGATCATCCATACGGAAAGATACCATTGTTTCCCTTCTTGTTAGAACAATCCTCATGAAACTTGAACTTTACTCAAGTACCCACACTTATATCCCAAGTGGAACTCACTTGGCTTTAGCGTGTTCTCGGTTGGGTCATTCCCTTGGGGTGATTACCTCTTTTCCCACCAAGGTAGACCCTCTAAGGATTAAATGCAATAAAATGAAAAAATATGGGTCTAGCTTTCTAATCACCCAGTTAAGGGGAGATCATACACACTTACCACTATCCAAAAACAACAAGCATGGTGTTCTTTTTTCCCCTAATTCAGCTATGTTCCTAACTTAATCAAAAAGAAAAAATAATTAAATTTAACCCTGCAATCAAATGTTAGTAGTTTCAGCTTTGGAGTCTTTAGCAGAATTATTTATGGTTTTAGCAGAGTCTCTGATAGTGGTCCCAAAACCTACAAAACAAAGAACTATTAATCAATTTTTTTGAATTATGAATTTCTGCCAAATAAAATAGATGCACCATAACAGCAAATCAATGTGCTAAAAGACTACACCTATGCACTAAAAAGACCTGTGTATGCGCTAAAACAGTCTACTAATGCACTAAAAGAAACTATGAATGTGCCAAAATACTCCCTATATGTGCCAAAATATTGTGCGTATGTGTTGAAAGGTTGCTCGGATGCACCAGAATAGTGCTCGTATGCATCGAAGAAAGTTTCGTATGCGCCGGAGGAATTCATGATCGAGCTAAAAGATTTCCTATCCAAAGCTATAAAATAAACTTTTCTAGAAAATGTTAATGAAAGGGGTTGGGCCCCATGATGGGAACCAATTTATGTGTTTGAAAAATAATAGTAAAGAAGGGAATAACAATTTAAAACCCAACACACATATCCATAAAATTTCTTACATAAAAGGAATTAAAATAACAAAACCAAATTGTTACTGTTATCCTCCCAAATAATTCCATGGTTCTCTAGTCTTAAGGACCTTTGAATTCATGCTCTCATATCTAGTTAAGTATTGCACATGAATCTACAAAGATGTCAACCTAAGCAATGAGAATATGTTGTGCAATGCAAACTACATGCCGACATCACTATATTTTTTTTTTTGTGAAGTTTAAATGTTGAATGAAAAAGAAAAGTATTGCCATGTATGATGATACTAGGATTAATGATGCAATTCTAATGTAATACTATGAAAAAAAATGAAATATAATGCAATACTAAAATGATCCAAAGTAAAAGTGCCATGATAACTATGCTATATGAAAATGAAAACTCTCAATTACTCTCAAATGCTATTAATTTCTCCAGCATAATTTTATCTCAATCATCTCCTTGAAAAGTTGTAGAATGATCTCTTATTTATAGATTTTTCCAGACCTTGAATGAGGTGGCAGAGATGGATAGTCAAGATCATGATCTTGGGACATCAACGGTGGAGCACAAAGAGGTTGGAGGAATTCATGGAGGCTACTTCATTTGGAAGAGAAAATATTCCAAGTGTCAAAGAGCATCAATTAGAAAGAGGAGCCATGTGTCTCCAAGGAGGTTAGGAGGTTAGAAGAATATTTATAATTTAGAAAATTAGAAATAAAGGAAATCATGTGACATGTGATGATGTGGAGGGTGAGTTGGAGGAAGTTGGAGAATTATGGAGAAATGTGACAAATTTGAACTAAAAATTCAAATTTCATGAGAGGGGAATAATCAAATAACAAATTATTTAAATTTGTATATTTAATTAATTTAAGAGGGAATATGATTTTTGGAATAGAAGAATTAAAGCGGTGAATTATAAAAATAAATTTATCAATTTATTTATATAAGTAGAGGAATTAAGATTAATTAATTAAATCACTAGTATTTAATTAGTTTGTGCTCTAGACCATTTTTATGTGTATACAATCCTCAAATATTTCATCTTTCATGTCTCCCCATCTAGTAAAAATAGTGTGTTTTCCTATCATTCATATTATTTGGATCTCTTTTGGACCTGCATACACTCTAGGTGCTGGTGGGAGCATGCCAATGGAGAATGCTTGGTTAAAATGGTAGTTCCCATTGCCCTTGTCAAGTACTTGGATCTTAGCTTCTTCTGTTGGTTGTATATTTGATGTGTTTTTAGTGGAGGTTGATGGTAGCATGGAAGGGTCGATATAAGAAAAGGAATGAAAGTCAATATCATTGCTAGGCACACACTAGATTTTATTATATTTCTCCTCCAACTTCACACAAAAATGGAAAGGTTTAGGATCAGTGTATAGTGTTACTTCCTTTCCTTCATGGGGAAACTTTAGGAATTGATGGAAATGGGAAGGGATTGCTTGTAATGCATAGATCCAAGGGCATCCTAGGAGTAGGTTGTATGGTAACTCAAGATCCAGTACTTACAAGTAGTTTATATCATTGCTGGTCCAATCTGCACCGCCAACCTAACTGTCCCTTCAAAATTTCTCTCTAATTCATCATATGTCCTTATGGTGATACTCTTGCATTTATCAATCACGTGATTAGAATACCCTAGTTTTTTTATGAATTTTAAGGTACAAATGTTTAAACTTGCACCATTATCTATCAACACTCTTTTGACCATGGTTTTATGAACAACAACCTCTATGTATAAATCTTGATTATGGAATGTTCTTTGTGGTAAATATTTCTCTAAAAAGACTAAGAGATTACTTGCAGTGATTTTTCCAATCATGGCTTGGAACTGACTAGCATCAAGGTCATTAGGGACTAACATTTCCAAAGCTTTTTCCAATATCTCCCTATGTGTGGGTGATAGTTTTGACAATTCTAGGATTGAGATGAGGGTAGGTGTCTTTTTTAACTATTCCACAATGTTGTAGTCACTTGGTTACTTGATTTTGGGTTTGGGAGGTGCTCCTTGTATTGTAACTCTTCTGCAGTGGGTAGTTAAATTGAAATTGTTGTCTCCTCCTCTAATTGTTACTACATTTTCCCTACTGACATCAACTTGTGAGAGGGTTCCCAAAAATGTGTCCCTGTATGTGTAATTAGCATTATGGTACTCTTGTCCCTTTCCTTTATCGTTCCTCTTAGGATGGTTTGAGATTGGGTTCAAGTATATTTGTAGGTCCTTATTTCCAAGATGATGATCAACGTCTACTTCCTCTTTGTCTATCAAGTCCTTAATGATATGTTTGAGGCGCATGCAATTATTAGTTGTATGTCCTTTGATCATATGGAAATCACACAAGTCTTTCTCATTGTACCATGGTGTCTTAAATCTAGGTTCCTCATAATGTGGGCGATCGTTTATTTTGATGAGGTTCTAGTGTAATATTTTGTGTATGACGATCTCAAGTGACTCACCTAATATAGTAAATTTACTCCTAGGTTGATCATATTTCCTTTGTTGCCCTCCCTGATTTGTTTGTTGGTTTACTACCTGATTATTATTGGGATAGGTAGTTTGGTTTCTTTGTGTGTTGTTGGCACCATAGTTTGTTTGTGCCACATGTGGTTTATTTTGATTTGTGTTCTTTGCATTCCATACTACTCTAGCATCTATCACTCCATCATTTGTAACATTCTTGTTTTTAGCCCATATTTTGGGTTTTTCATTTGAGCTAGAGGGATTATCTTTTGAGTTGTTTGTCTTTAAATTTCCTCTTTCTATGAGATCTCTCTCAATATGTGACCCATTTTTTATTGTTTCTTCAAAGTCTATAGGAAATAGCATAGTGATTCGATAGTTTACTTTGGGCAGAACATTCGTGATGAATATATCCACCAACTCCTTGTCTGGAATGGACCATTTGCATCAAATTGCTTTATGTCTCCATCTTTGTAAGTAGGAGGTGAAGGAATCTCCTAGGTTTTGTTTGATCATTTATAGACTTGTGATAGTGACATCTTGTTCTATGTTAAATGTGAAGTGGGTTATGAATTTTCTAAACAACTCATCAAAAATTTTGATTCCAGGTTGTAGATGAGTGATCCACTCCATAGCATGACCTGTAAGGCTATGAGGAAAGACCCTCATGAGATAGGAATCATTGTTCTACACCTCCATACATGATACTAAGAATTCTCGTACATGTTATACCGGGTCTCCTACTCCTTTGTACTTTCTTTCAAACCTGGGTATCTCAAATGTTTTTTGAAAGGGTTGTGTCATGATGGAACAATCGAATGGGAATGGAAAAATTTTGTGATTGGTGTAGGTCTTCTTTTTTTTCCTATCTGCATATCTGCTATTTTATGGGTGACCGTATCCAATTTTAGTTCCATCTTTGTTTTTAGCACATGTGTTTGCAAACCCTGTGAGTAATAACCTTGTTGTCATATCCGGTTTTGGTTATAGATTGAGTATTGTGAAGGTACATGACCTTGATAGCCAGATGGGATATAAGGAGGGTTAACTCCTTGCTCTGGGGGTGGAACATACAAAAGGTTTTCCTGATGATGCATTGGTGAGACACCTTGTTTTTGAGGCAACTAATTAAGGGTGCTATATGGCACACCCTACTGGGTAGGACTAAAATGAAGGTTACCATGATATTGCATTGGCAAGACACCTTGTTTTTGGGATGATTGATCAAGGGTACTCTATGGCACACCTTGTTACGTAGGACTAAAATAAAGGTTACCCTAATGATGTTTTGGTGAGACACCTTGTTGTTGGGATGACTAATTGAGGGCACTCTATGGCACACCCTGCTGGGTAGGACTAAAATAAAGGTTACCCTGATGATGTGTCGACATGACACCTTGTTGTTGGGATGATTAATTGAGGGTGTTATGTGGCACACCCTACTAGGTAGGACTAAAATAAAGGTTACCCTGATGATTCGTTGGTGGGACACCTTGTTGATAGTATTTTTGGTTGTTCTAAGGAGGATTTTGTGTTCCACCTTGTTGGAGATATTGGTTATTTTGAGGGGGGCCTTGTGTTCCACCTTGTTGAGGATACTGGTTATTTTGAGGAGGGTCTTGTGTTCCACCCCATTGAAGATATTGGTTATTCTGAGGGGGGCCTTGTGTTCCACCCTGTTGAAGATATTGGTTATTCTAGGAAGGATCAATGTTGGAGGTATTCTAAGGTATATATTGAAATGGACCCCCTTGGTACATTTGTGCTACTACTGCTTGTTCAACCTGTGTTGGTTTTCTGAACAAGGGGTTCTCTTTGGGTTGATCACTATTTTTTGAGAACATGGGTGGCATATATGGTCTCTATGGAGGTTGGGTTATTTGTTTCACAATTGATTTATCTACTAAGGGAATAATATTTGGTTCTTTGAGAGCTTCTACATTAAAATCCATGAGTAACTTAGCACCACTTTGTGCTAGTTTGAAGAAATGCGAGTTTGGGTATTTTCTACCTGTCCATTAGTTTGATAACCTTGGGGTTGTTAGAATGTTCAAAAAGTTCTTCCGCGTTTATGTCTTCTTCATCATTTACCTCCTCTATGATTACTTGGTTTGGGTCCTGGTTACCTTTTCCATAACCTCCTTCTATTTGTGGCTTATTTCCTCCTCAATGAAAGTGTCCTTGTACAGTGGTCTCTTCTGGGGAGTTTCAAGGTCACTTGGCCTATAGCCCCATGGGCTACTCTCATCATTCATGGAATTCATTTGTGGTATACTAGTGGTACTCTTGTTGACTTCCATATTTTTTCTATGTTGTGATCTTGCGGTTGTCATTAAAAACTTGGGTCTCCTATGGAAAATTGTTGTACCCTCTAGTTGACTTACTTTTCTAAAGACCTAATTTTTTCCTATAGATTATATAAGATACTAGAACTATTGGAAAAAACCCATATTTTGACAATATTAGAATGAATACAAGTTTGGATTGTTTCTAGAAGCTCATTTGTAGAATTTATATACCAACCTAGTTCTTGTTTCGTGAAGTGCACAAAGGTGTTTCTTGAGAGCTTTTGAACTTAGATGCCTAAGTCTCAAATAATGAATTGTGGTCTTTACCTTAGGGATCTTGACCTTACATGAGATCATGAATGGGATAATTATTGCCATGCAGGTGGTGGTAACATGGGTCTCTTTTTTGCTATGTCATCCTTCTCTTCCTCTTCATCTAGGACAATTGATGCGGTGAGAAACTAGCAGGGTGTTTCGTTCTTTTGAAAAATGAAGGTTCTCAAGATACTTATGATGTCAATTTTTTCACCTTAGATACATGTGAGACTAGGTTGAAGGATTGGTGCTACAGGATCTGGTTGTTTTACTGGGGCAGTTAGTCACCAAATGGTCATAAAGTTTGGTGGGTTTTATGGGATGGTTGCTATGAAGCTCAAGACCCTAGGGTTTGAGTGTTGTTTTGGATGAAACTACTTCTTGGAAATCAAAAAATGTTGAATAACTAAAGTCTATATTCCACTTCCTTGTCTAGAGGATATGTTGTGGGAAAGTCTACTTGTACTATTTGTGATTCCCAAGTAATTGTTAATATCATGGACATCTGAGTGGAGGAATGACCTTAATGGTTTGTTTGATTTTGATTTAAAATAGATAGGATGGCAATAATGGATGTGGGACTATTTGACCTTCTAGCTTTCCAATTTTTTTGGTTCAAACAATGATCTTGTGAACAACTCTTTTTTAATTTTTTCTCTTTGCTTTGAAGTATGGCAAGTGATAAGACAACACTTGGACTAACTCATCAAGCCTTGACTTATGTGGCATTCATGTCTATAACTTGGGTTGTGAAATCACAACACCCAAGCCATATTTTCCAAATGTTTACTTTGATTACTGTACCCTGAAATTGAAGACAGAAAGTTTGAAAACCTTTAAGGAAAGACCCTTTCAAAGGGGTACAAACATAAGGATTCTCTCACAAGTCTGCATTAAATCAAAGGGTTTGTGGTTTAACCATCTTGTTTAGTGTTTGTTTTGAGTGTATTCTTTTTCTGTAAATCAAACATATATTTTGATGTCAAATTGTTTTGAATGTAATGGGCCAAGTTTAACATAAACTATCAATTACAACCTAGGGGATAGACACCATTCTCTTAGGTAGGCCTACCTCATGCTCTGAAGAGACGATTTTGCATGCAACTTATGGCGCAAGCCAATAGTCGGACATGGCAAGTAACTTCTTGGAAGTAAATTTAGATGCACCACTTTCAAAGAAATTTTTTGGATAATAGGGTGGTTTCTAAAACAATTTGGTTCTTAGTGGTAACTGTGAATGTGAAAATATGACACTCACCCACTGGCCACTTAAGGCTCTTTAATCATTCTTGTTCCACTTAAGGTATGAGATTAGGTGCAGTTTGTTGTCAGCATAGCTTGATGCTACTTTCTTATGAGTTCGCAACCTTTAATATAGCCCGCTAGTAAACATGCTTTGAGACCTTGCAATGAGTTCTCCAATGCGAGTTGTATCTCAAGGAAAGTGCCCTCTTTAAGGTAAACTTTAAAAATAAAGTGTAATACTCAAAAATGGTCTTTCGCTCACCCAAGATCACCAAAAGGTTAAAGGGGAGAAGATAAAATAATTTTAGCTTTGCTAATCAATGAATGTACAATGAACAATCCATAGAAATTTGATTCATTTTAAACACCTCGAGCGATGTTATCCCAAAAAAATTGTGAATAAACAAAATAAAGTTCTTTTTAACTTGCACCAATACAAAATGTTCAAGATATCAAGAAATTAAGATAGCAATGGTGAGATGTCATAAAGAAACATTTGTTCATTTTTATGAGCTCTAATAGAGGTGTTTCTAAGAAAGGCAATCCTTGTCCTATCTTGGTCAACAAATGTAAAAACATGCGTACGTCAACAAAATAAAAAATGATTTCGCTATATTTATGCACCAATTAAAGGTTCCTACTTATGAAAACATTAAGTGTGTTCATTTTTAGAGCCCAAAACTGAAGTGTTTTTTTTCTTTTTACAAGCACCAAATGAAAGTTCCTAAGTTAAAAAGCTTAAAATTTGTTCATTTTATCAACACCAAAATCAAGTGTGAGTTTGTTGTTGTTCTCTTTTAGAGAACTAAAATGAAAATTCCTAAGTTAAAAAAGATTTAAATTTGTTCTTTTTAACAACACCAAAATCAAAGTGTGATTTTGTAGTTGTTCATTTTTAGAGCACTAAAATGAAAATTCCTAAGTTAATTAAAAGTAATTTCAACAACTAGGACTGATCATCTTCCCTGCAATAAACATGTTAGAGTTGTTGTAATCCTGCATCAAATATTTCAATTCCTACTGACACGTCAAAAAAAAATACCTATTAGTGAAAACCTATTACAAGAGTGTAGGATTGGTGCATTTTTCCGTCTGAACAACTGCTCAGAACATAAAAAGAAAATGCACATGTTTCAGACAACTGCATAGTTTTAGAAACAAGTGCTAAAAAACCCTGTCAAAAGAATGCTAACTTAAGAAATTACAAATGCACCATTCCCATGACAAATGCATAGTTCTTCTGACAAATGTGTAGTTTTATTGACAGAAAAATGCTTAGGTCTTCTAGACGAGCGCATGAAAACTTTGACAGAAGCATTTTTGAGACCTATAGCTTCAAAGATGACTCAAATGAATGTTAGAGGAGGGGACAAGGGTCCCAATGGGAATTCTAGAATGTGTGAGGGGGTAAAAGGATGTTAGATTAATGATCCAAGAGGGACATTAGAGAAATCTGACGAGGAAATCTAATCTACAACCAGAAAGCTTAAATCTAAGATCTAGAAATTCCTACACATATGAAATTGAAACTATTCTATTGCAAGCATGATAATGAACCTATTAATTACCAAATGAGAACAAAAGAGAGCTTTTACCATCTCGTAGCAGAGTATATTCTCTTTCTGTTGGATTGTTCTTCTCATAGCGAAGCCTCCAAAGTTTGTGTGCAAAGTGTGGATGAATGCTTGTTGTGTTTGGTTGATCGAAGACAATGGTTGATGCTCTCTCAAGGATGATCTTGATAGCACTTCGTTACTCAATGTATGTTGATTCTCCGATCCTTATTTGTGAGGAAAGGGGTTTGTTTTATAGAACATGAGATTTGAAATGGATAATCAAGATCATTTTGAAGAATATCCAGATGAATGGTCAGAGTGTGTTGAGAGGATCTATACATGAGATAAATATGCAAAGTGGATTACACAATTTGTGTGATTTGGAAATAGATTGGCCAGTTAGGGATGTGATTGATCAGTTAACATAATAGATTGATCAGTTAATTTTGTGATAGCTTAGTTAGGAATGTGATGTTTTAGTTGACAAACTAGATTGATTAGTTAAAAAATTAGATTGCTTAGTCAACAATCATAATTTTCTCAACCTAAAAGTGGGTAAGGAATATGAAATAATTGATTTAATTAATTCATTCATTTTTGGAGTTGAACGTGCAAATCAAGTTTGACTTTTGCAAACAAAGATGCATTAGTTTGATTTTTTTTTTATAATTGATTTGAATAGTTTGATTTAATTATTCAAATTTTGGAGGGAAAGTGTTGTAATTAAATTATTTAATAATTCAATCCACTTAGAGGAATAAGGTGATTTAGCAACATAATTAAATAATTGGTGTTATTTAATTAGTCAAGAAGAAATAAGGTGGGATTAGGACATTATTAAATAAATGAGATTTATTTAATTGGTCGAAATGATGAAGCGTGAATTAATTAAAAAATATTGTTTTATTCAATTAATAGAGGAATCTGGGTTTTTGGGACTCTATTAAATAAATGAAATTTATTCAATTTGTCTGAAATGATGAAAAAGTGAATTAATTAAATAATGTTGTATTATTCAATTAATAGAGGAATTTTGGTTTTTGATGTCATTTTTATGTGATGTGATGTGGTGTGATGCGGGAATGTTGTGGTATGATTTTGAGCATTCCGAGATGATTTCAAGATGATTATGAACTGTTTTGAGGTGATTTTGAGAAGATTCGAGACATTATAAATGATTATGAGTTATTATGAGGTGTTATAGGATGATTTCGAGTCATTCTGAAGTGTTACAAGATGATTCTGAGTCATTCTAAAGTGTTACGGGATGATTTTGAGTCATTCTAAAGTGTTACGGGATGATTCTGAGTCATTACGAAGTGTTAACGGATGATTCTGAGTCATTATGAAGTGTTACGAGATGATTCTAAGTCATTTGAGGTGTTACAAGATGATTCTGAGTCATTCTGAAGTGTTATAGGATGATTATCAGTCATTCCAAAGTGTTACGAGATGATTCTAAGTCATTTCAAAGTGTTACGGGATGATTTTGAGTCATTTTGAAGTGTTACGAGATGATTCTAAGTCATTCCAAAGTTTTACAGGCTGATTTTGAGTCATTCTGAAGTGTTATGGGATGATTCCAAGTCATTCTGAAGTGTTACAGGATGATTTTGAGTCATTCCAAAGTATTACGGGATGATTTTGAGTCATTCTGAAGTGTTACATGATGATTCTAAGTCATTCTGAAGTGTTACGAGATGATTCCAAGTCAATTCAAGATGATCAGAGATGATGTTCCATATTGTTTGATGTTGTTTGAGGTTGTTTGATGTTGTCTAGTGTTGTTTGATGTCATTCAGTGTGATTTGATGTCGTTCGAGGTTGTGTGATAGGTGTCAAGTCAATTTTACATATCTACAAAAGATCATGCTTATGAGGGTTATTTAACCCTTGTATGTTCCACGGTAGAATATTCATTAGGATTTTTTGGGGTGTGATTTTCAAGCATATCTCAAAAAGAAATTCTAAGAACCTTCAAATATTTCCAATTTACTCTCTTTTTCCCTACTTTTTTGAGATGAGAGCTTACATTTTCCCTTAGGTTTTGAACCACAATCATTCTTGAGTCTAGTCTTGGTAGTAACACTTGGGGGATAAGATGGTTTTATTATATTCCCCCTTTTACCAAAATTAAAGGAGGTTCCTCATTGATTACCAAAGAAAGGGGCTTCTGAATAGAAACCTCACAATTCTCAAACTTAGAGTTGTGACTCCTCAAGTCTTGAGAAGGCTCAAAACCTTTCACAAGAAAAGGATCCACTTTCTAAGATGGAGGTGAGAAACCCTGAGAAAATATAGGAAGAAAAATCCCTTCAACAATAATCGCTTCTGCTTCAACAATACCATCAAGGCCCTCAAGGACCTCCCTATTAGAAACCTCAAACTAGATAGCCTCCTCAAGGCTAATGACTACATATGACCCACCACCTAAGGGTGAGAGGATACACTCATCTAAAGAACAATAATCTGAAGGCTTAGAGACTTGCACATAATAGTCATCCTTGGTACTCAAATCATCATTCGAACTCTTAACCTAATCCCCATTAGGGACCATATTATCCAAGTTCCCAAATTGAACTTTTTCCCTCCATTCCTTCTGAGGAAGTTTTTGAATCTTACTAGGACATTTATTGGAACAATGACCCACCTTCTTACACATGAATCAAAAAAATGGAATGGAATCAAACTCAACAACTTGGTTCCATTCACCAATCTTAGAGTTAATCTTAATCAAATATGGAAAATCTGAGGACTACTCAACACTCACACAAATGTAGGCATAAACCAGGTGTCTTCAAGAAGGATTCATTTGATCGATAGAAAGAAAACCACCAAAAGTGTTTGCAATACCTCTAAATATTTCCTCATCCTAAAAAATACAAGAGAAAACTAGGAAGCCTAACCTAAATTGGGGCTGCACTAAAGGAACAGTCACTAGGATTAAACCCAAGATCCCACTTTTTCAAGGCCAAAGTAGATTTACCAATAATCCAAAGACCTTCAATCAACACATTAAGTATACCATCCTCACAAGTAAAAGAGAAATAATAAAACTCATTCAGCAATGTAACAACATCAACCTACCCTTTAGTCCTCCATATCTTAAGATTTAAAGACTAAACTGAATCTATATTCAAATGGGGGCCCAAAAACTTCCCAACCAAAGATATATCCATATTGGACACACTTTTCTCAATAATATAATCTAGGATAGAGATTAAGAACTCACTAATATATGGGTTAGAAAAATAACTAATTAAAGGCAACAAACTTTTTCCTTTTGGTTTAGTACCAAAAATATATGACCAATTCACACCAAAAATAGATTCATTAGAGATACTTTATCTGATAACATCCTTAACAATAACCAAAACCTTAGGAGATGTATTAGCTGGTGTTTTACCAAGAAAGAACAAAGCAATGGGGGGGACCTTAGAGATAGGGCAAGTCCCATCATCTGACACCTTTTATAGAACCAAAAAAATGCCTTGGAAACCAAAAAAGGGGACCCATTTGACAAACAAGTAGCATGACACCAACCTAACACCCCCTAACAAGCAGAAGATTGACCATCATTAGTACTCACCTATTTTCTCGCTTCCTACAAATTCAAAAAATCCTCACCACTCAAAGACACCTCCATACCTTATACTAGACCATAAAAAGAGTTTATCCAACTTATTTTTTTGTGTATACATGTTTGCATTTCATTTTTAGGGTCATGGTTAGTGTCTCATCCCCTACCATTCAATCTCTTTTCTCATGCCTCTTTTGGGAGTTTAAAAGATACTTTGTGCTCTTTCGCAGAGGGTTATTTTCTTTATTTCTCTAGCACAAAACATGCCTCTATTTGTTTTGCAATTGTAAACTACCTCCATGCCTATGTATTAATAAATTTACCTTATTTTTACCTCTTTTGAATTCTTCTATGTTGTGTGATTTCCCTTTACCTTCATATATGAATGATTCTACTTTTTTTGCTATGTATGTCTTGTATAAATATTTTATAAGAGTTAGGTATGGTTTCATCTCTCCTAGTATGCACCAAACCCACTTACCTCCATTCCCACTTGTAGAAGTTATTAAATACAGACATGTGTGAGTTTATGTGATTTTATTGGTCCTCTATGGTATAACAAGTAGGGAAGAAACTCATTTAATTTAGGTGCATCACACCCTTTTAATTTCCTGTATGTCTCTCTCTTCCCCTCTATAATATGCTAGCATAAGATTAATTTGTAGGTTTATTTAGTGTTGATTTAGATCAACACTCTAAACATATATTATAAAGGAAGTTGACCATGTCCAAAGGTCTAATCTCAACTGCAAGGTCCCACACCTTGAGATCATTCCCACGATTTTATTGTAATGTCAAACTAATTTTAGTAGGGTTCAATGAAATAAAAATATTGGGACTCAATGGATAGAAAGGTAGGTGGTTTTGTTAGACTTTGTTTGGTATATTTAGTGAATTTTTGTAAAGAGACCAACATAAAAAATATTAAATTACCAATCATGGAATTTTTTTGGAACTCTACAAATTCAAATTTTTGAATTTTTTTAGGGATTCTCATATGGGTTTGTCAGGTGGGGGGGCAGCGGGCTCCCCCATCCAAATATGTTGTCCCCAACTTTGGTATTGTTTCTAGGAACATTGTGTCTTCTTTTATTGGGGTTGTTGATCGTACTCCCGAAAAGACCCCTATGTCTCTGACCTATAGTTTGGATTCCTTATTCTTAGAGGAAGATTTGTCTCCTATGTGGATAAATTGATTGGTGGTAGCTCACTTAGAATGTCTAAGTAGAATTATTTGAATTTC
Organism: Sequoiadendron giganteum; assembly: GCA_007115665.2. Lineage (NCBI taxonomy): Eukaryota > Viridiplantae > Streptophyta > Pinopsida > Cupressales > Cupressaceae > Sequoiadendron > Sequoiadendron giganteum. The sequence continues at coordinate 392,195,542 of CM021104.1, read as the reverse complement.
TCTTGTTTAGTGGATGGTCTATAAGTGGAGGTTCCATAGGAACTTATCAATGAAGTGATTATGGATCTCAAGGTATCTTTGCTTAGCAAGTTTCTTGTGTTCCACCAAAATATTTACCAAGTAAGAAAGTGGGTTGATTATGTTTGGAAGTTAAAAGGCAGTGTTAGCACTAGTGCTATGGCTAAGGGTCTCTTTCTTTTTAGTTTTTTGATGCAAGATGATTTTATTAAGGTGCTTATGGGGGGGCTTTGGCACTTGATAATGGGTTTAGGAATTATTTGTTGCTCTACAAAATGGAATCCAAGGTTTGACCCTTTTTTGGATTTAGGTATGGTTACTCCTACCTAGATTCACCTTCAAGGTCTCCCTTTAGAATTCTATAATTATGGAATATTTCAAGGAATTACAAATTATTTTGGTCACTTGCTCACTGTGGATTAAGTTACACAACAAAAATCTTACTTGGTGTTTTCTGTGATTTGTGTTAATGTGGCGATGAATTTTGTCCTTCCTACTTCTGTCATCTTGAAGTCTAAATATGGGAAATGGATTCAAACTATTGAATGTGAAAATGGAAAAGAATATTTTCAAGTTTGTAGGAAGTTTTGTCATTTCAAGGAAACCTATTTAAGGCAAATTTTTTATAATAAATGAGGTGGGTTTAAAGAAAATTTAGGTTTCAAATCCTAAAGATAAAACTATTTCTTTGAATGAATCTTAAAATATCTAAGCAAGTATTATCTCTAATGGATTGTTAGAAAAACAAAAAAAATTAGAAGGATAAGAGACAATTATTAATTTTGTTAATGGAGGGGATGGTGCAGATGTTGGCTTGTTAGAAAAATAATAGATTTCAAAAGGGCATGAAACAATTACTAATTTTTTTAATGAAGGGGATGATTCAGTTGTTGTTCCTTATCAAGACCTAAATCAAAAGGTCCAAGAGGTGTCCTAGGGATTGAATGGAAATTCTAAAGATGAATGTGGTTAGTGCAATGACAAGGAACCAAAAGTGGGAAATCTCCAATATTACGAAACAAGGAAAGAGCCTATTAGGAAAATAATCACTATATTAATGATAAATTAGAGATCGTTGAGGAAGGAGAAATCTATTCGCAAATGGGTCGAGGAGAAGAATCCTTCTCTTCTATTTGCACTCCAAGGAAGAAGATGAAAGGAGGAGTTAACTTGTTGTCTACAAAATAGAATGAAGTAAAAACATTAATCATTCTATGGCCATGTTCGGCTTTATCTCTTCTCCTAATGATAATGTTGAAAATGAATACTGGACTCAAGTTAATAGTAAATCCAAAAGGAATAAAAAACCTTATGTTGGGGGAGAAAATAAAGTTGGTATACCTTCATAAAGGGACACTAGGAATAAAGATAATTTCAAAGATGTTGCTTCTAGGAGATAAAGACCCTTGAATCTCTCACAAGGCCTAAGAGTAAGAAGAAGTAAGGCGGGGAAGAATTCTCCTACTCATAGCACTAAGGTGGTGATCTTTGTGTTGATTTTTTTATATGAAGATGATATCCTTGAATATTAGGGGTCTAAATAGTCCCTATAAACAACATCTGCTAAATACTTTCTTGGCAGATTATAAAGTTGAAATTTTGCTAATCCAACAAACTGAAATGACGAAGGAAACTTTTGCTAATATTGTTAACAATATTTAGCCTAGTGCTAATTATTTTTTTAGTGATGTTGAAGGTGCTTCTAGCGGTATTTCTACTTTATAGAATCTATCCAAATTCAAGGGGTCTAAAGCTTTTTTTGTAGAAATAGTTTGATGGTTGATATGAAATATTTGATTACCTCCGAAAAATAGAACTTGATTAATATTTATGCTCCTAATTTTAGACTTGATAGAGTTTCCTTATGGGATACCTTGGAAAATCAGATTAGTAGCTTCCATGGGTACTTTTGGGTGCTTGGTGGGTATTTTAATTCTTTTGTGTTTCCATCTGAGAAACTTGGACATCTGGAGGATTTTTTTGACAGTATGATGGATCTTGTTGGCTTCATGTCTTTTGTTGGTCTCATATATGTTTCTTTACAAGGATTCATATTTACTTGAACAAACAAGAGGCAAGGTAATCACCTTATTCAAGTTAATCTAGACCACTTTCTAATTTCCTCTACTTAGAATATTTTACCTAGTATCACTTTATATGCTCTTCTTAGAGCTAGTTTAGATTTCATAATGTTTTTTTTCTTTTTCAGGAAGATAATTCTATCAAGGTGTAAGAGAGGGGGACCAGCCATGTCAAGGCTCCAAGTCATAGAGAGCCAAGAGTGAAAGGCTACCCTAACTTAGCTCACTCTAAAGGGATGAGAATGATGAGGACTATAAGGCCCTTCAACCACTCTACAGACCCAAAATCTAAGTTGGGGCAAGGAGAGCTAGTCTTCAGGTTCAATATTGTACCTCATACAACTCTATGTCTGAGGAAAAAAATGTGGTTTTGGGATGACAGTGCAGCACGTTGGTGTCTCTCAGGTACACTGGCCTCCATACGGCCAGAGAACACAAAAGGAAATATGAATCACCAAAAAATGAGTTGACGACCTAGCTACTTACTCCTAAATGAATAAAACAAAACTATAAAATATGAGAAGTACAAGTGGAGATGATAAAGTAAATATATGAGAGCTAAAATAATGAAGATAATCTCACCAAGGCATTGTTTTGCCAACTAGCTTCAAAAGCACATCCACCTACACACAAGAAAGATGGGAAAATTGTTGGGGCTATATAGGGGTTTACCTCAATCAAATCCCCATTTTGGTGTTTCCACCTCTATAGATAGCTAGATAGTAATGAGAGAGAAATGTTCGATAAATAAGTAAAGAAAGAAGGAATCAAAATAACACTACAAAAGAGTAAAGAGCTACTCTACCAAATCATAAAGAAGAGGAACGAAATGCTACCACCTCCACCAAGAGCTCACTAGCCAATGGAGGAGAAAGAAGGCTTCAAAATCCACCATAGCCTCATCTACGATGAAGGGACACTGCAAGACCTCAAGCCCACACTATAATGGCTTGCTTCACACTTTCTTTCTAGAGTTGACAGAGTGTTGTTGCTACAATGGAGTGTTGAAGTGCTGAAAATACTTGAAAATGTGAAGAAAGGATGGACTAAATTCTCAGAGATTGCAAAAGGAGATTATTTGAATGAAGAAGGGATGAATTTGAAGGAGAAGAGGGGAGAATTTGTCATTTTTGGGGTTGGTTGGTCGAAGAGGGACATTACAAATTAACCCCAATCAAGACTATAATGCCTCTACCAACTTTAGATGCAAGAATCTGTTAGGGACATAAGTAGGTTGTGCAAAATTCTACGTGTTGAACGCATGTCTCCAACAAATATTATTCTACTAACATGAAGGAAAAATACCAAGTGTTAGGAAGGAAGCTTGCTGAAGTAGAATTTCACCTTCAGAATTGGTTTTCTAAGGTGAGGATATGTAAAAGGGGAATTTGTGTGAGGGGTGAAAATTCACTCCTATACATTTTTCCCCAACTTTAGCAAGCATGAATACGGATGAGTGCTTCAATAAAGTAGATCAAAGAGTGATTAGGGTTAGAAATGTATACCTGAACTATCGAGGAAGTAGACCACTATCTGGCAAGCTCTAAAGTGTAGAATAAAATAAAGTATTCCATAGCCCCGTAGAACTATGAAGTTGCACAAGGTACAATGAAGGACCTCATACCAATAATGGACAAATCCCACAAGATGAAAGTTTCTTATAGGCCCGTAACCCTGCAAGACGAGGTTCCTCAAGATCTCTCACAGTATAGAAACATAAATAATTAAGCATCTCACAAGAACGTAGACCTGGAAGGAGGTAGCCCCCAAGATCTCTCACATGAAGGAAGTCGATGAAGTATGCGCCTTACAATCCCATAAACCTGTAAGAAGGTATCCCCCAAGATCTCTCACATGAAAGAAACCCAAATGAAATCACCTTACAGGCTCATGGATCTACAAGGAGGTGTCCCCCAAGACCTCTCACATGGAGGAAACCCAAAGGAAAGAGTGCCTTACAAATCCACAGACTTGCAAGGAGGTGTCCCCCAAGATCTCTCACATGGAGGAAACCTAAAGGAAGGAGATATCGCAAAGTCAAATTGGGAAGTGGCTTTATAGGCGATCTTGCAAAGTGACATGTTTACCTACAAATAAAGAATTTCCAAAAACAAAGTGGCCATGTAGGCAGTCAAACGGATAGTCATGTAGACAATCAAAAAATTATAAGGCTTTTAATGGGGTCCCTTGGGAACCCATCATGAAGAGTGGGTCCACTCAAGGGACGCGCTATCTGAAAGTGCAAGAAAGATGTTCCTTCTCAAATCAATTCATCATCAAGGAAACCTTTCTAAAGATGTTCACTTCATCAAGCAATTCAAAAGGAAGAATGTGCCCCCTAGTGTGGGAAGGTAAAGGCTACTTCCACCTAAGAGGAAATTTTTCAAGTTCTTTCTTTGTGAACCCATGATGAATGAAACACATTCAATTAGGGGCCCAAGTTGAGAATGTGATTTTCAAAAAGGTTTGGAAATATTCTCAAGAAAAGATTTGTTGGTAACGAATGCATTTTCTAAAAAATCAGACTATTATAGAAAAGGCATTATCGCGCATGATAGGGAAAAATCAAGCAAAGAAGAGAGAAGGGTAGAAAAAGAGAATGTTGGTTATTTTTTAAGAACCCGTCAGATCTCACCAAATACCTATGAGTTTTCCACACTCAATTCTTAAATACTTGAGAAATAGTTGACCAACGAACGAGATGAAGCTTTGACGCTTCTTCTCTTGTGCTTTGGGCTTTGCAAAATCTAGGATGGTGTTCCCACAATGTATATTTTATGTGCAAATTTATCTAATTATGCCCTACATTGTATGACAAAGCAGATGTATTCCCATTAGAGGCTAAAATATGAAATCCTTCAAGAAATAGGAGATTCCTTAGAAGAATTTAATCCCAAAAGCCAACAATACCATACAATACAACAAATAATTCAACTGAAATATATTTATAAAGATGTTCTCAAATCAAATACTAGAACCAAAAGAAATGCATTCGACACTTTCAGACTATGCCTCATCTCAAGGTATCGAGTCAAATAGAGCAAACTCAACTGTAAGGTGAATTTAATTCTAGACATCCATGACTTCACTGATACTACATTACAGTTCATGTATCATTACTGAAATCCCACGACTACATATAAGATCCACTTAGCATTTATGTAAATTCATGTTTTGCCTAAAGCAGTCTAACCGATTCATTAAACCAGAACTATAATCAAAAGATATTTCACTATGAAAGACAATGAAAATCAATGAAACAATCCTTGATCGTATTTTCATTAATAATCCAAGTAAATGCAACGTTGGAGAGACAATATAATCAAAAGATAAGCATATTTACTTCAGACATGCCTAGAAACCATACAATTAACAAAGTTAACTCCCATAAATTATAACCTAAGACCTCAACTCAAACAAAATATCTTTGTGCTTCTCATTTACAAAGCTCTATTCTAGAATTCAACAAAAGACCTCTACATATGGCTGTGAATTCCCTCTTATAGAAACAAGGGAGAAAAACAAGCTTCGGGCTAGTATGTACACATGTCTCATTTCTATTGGACCAATGTAATACATATTCCTTTTGCAGTTACATTCACCTTTTCGAATGGGAAAAATATTCATGAGACATAATATTCATTCATAGCAACCAAAATAACCACTTTCCAAAGGCACCCTATAGTATAATTATAACCTTTGTACTATTGTAACTTCCTTTTGTCTTTCCAAAATATTCACAGAGGAAAAGATGAGTCATCATCTCGATCAACATTAGCCAATAATCCAAGTTAGCATCAGTCATCATTTTTTTGCCACATCTTGAGTTGAGGAGAAAACATATCATTATAAATTGTAACTCCTAAGGCTAGACCTGTACTATACTTGACCAAGTATATGTATTCTCTTGTTATATTCACAACTCCAAATCACCAATGAAAATATTCTTCCATAACTCATACTCTACATCCGAAGGCCATTTGAATTCAATAATCTGATCCATCTTTTTCCTATATGGAGCATATTTTACCATCATGGAAGTAGCCTCCTTGTCAAAATCTTGGATGAAGCCAATGATGAAAGATAACTTCTCAAGTGTATCTTTCAACATGCCAATATCAGTTTCTTTAAAAATGGATGATGCCTGAGAAGCAATGGTTACTTCAATTTGATCTCTCCATGCTTGCAAAGGTTTGACCCCATCATGTGCATCCTGGATTTCAAGAAACAATGTGATATCTACCTCATCAAATTTGGCCTTAAGCTCCTTTATTCTTGCATCCATAGGAGCAACATAGCCTTGAAAGTCCTACTCCTTGATCTCAATAAAAACCTATAATTGAGGAGAACAATTGGATAAATTTCCTCCTTTTGTTTGGCTCCAACTACCATAAGCTTCAAATCTTTAGCCTTGGGAACCCATTTATCCAACAAGGGGGTAGGAAATTCCTTGTCCCTTTCAGATAACTTATCGCTTGTATCATTGAAGCATAATTTGAATGAATACTATTCATTGTATTCTAGATTTTTGTATTCATATGCTTCAACACCCTATGAACAATTTCAGAATTAGTTTCATACATGACATTCTCAACTTTCTGCAAAAATTCCTTGTATTCTCTAATTTGGAGCAATAATTCCTCATTGGTAGGTTTAGTGGACAGGGTTTCTCCTTATATGTTTGGCTCCTCAACCGCCAATGGCTCTTGACCCATATTATAAGGCATAATTGATAATGCCTGTTCAGGTGAAGGAGGTGGAGAACAGATCCCAGAAGACATAGGTGCCGCATGTTCTGAACCAACTGGTCCCTGAGACTTAAGAGCCTCCATTTTTTTATTTTAATAGTGCTACTTCTGCATCAAGCTCAACAACCCTTTGTTGACTCATGTTGTACTCAACAATCAACTCATTATACTTACTCCTATATGTATCCATTTCCTTGGTGATGATTTTCACTGTCACCTTTGTGAACTTGGCAATATTGGCAGTCATATCAGTTGCCTCTAGTGTAGGAGTATCAACAACTCTTTTAATAATCAATTGGCCCTTGAAATTGTTCAGTTCTGCAACAATGGGTTTCTTAGAACCAAGAGACAATGACCATATGGCTAGAGCATCCCACTCCTCACTAAAATTTCATCCTTGAATTGCTAACCTAGCCCCCTCTTCAGTTTGGAATAATGGTCTCTCAACCCTCCTTATTGTATCCAAGACAACAACATTAGCTATATCCCACTATGTCAATAAAAAAACACCACTTTATTACACAAGAGACCTGGCCTCATCCGCTTTGATGTCTTGGAATTTCTTTTTCATTTCACTTCTCACATTATCTTGCACAATCTCCTCTGAAAGATCAGGGTGCAAACTTCATTCCTTGGCCACCCTCTTAGTGTACTCTTGAACACTTTCCCTCCACACAAAATTTTTAAATGCCTTAGTCTTGATAAATGAATCATCTTTCATGAATTTCCTACAGGCATCCTATCTCAAGTCATCAACATTACTCAGGCAGCTCAAATGTTCTTTACTTAGCCTAAGACCATCTGCTCTAGAACTTGATGCCACTTCTCTTGGAGGAGAAGGCATCTCTTGATGCATATCCTAAGAAGTCACTAGTATATCATCCTCATTAGATTTAGAATAATCAACAACCTTCCACACCTCAACCTTCTACCTCTTGGCCAGGGGTTGCTCTGATGGAAGGGATTCCCTCGGAGGTGAATCAATATCAACAATAAAAGGAGAAGTTTGTCTAGGAGGTGATGGCATTGAGCTATCAGGGGAGACAACTCTTGAACCTTCTGATATGGTTGGAGTTGGCAATGTTTGCTGCTTCTTTACCTTATCTTTCCTTCTAGAATAGATTCTCAATTTTAGTTTTGGCTAATAAGAAGGCCTTTCTTCAAGTACAACCGTAGGGTCACACTCCACAACCACTGATTTTCCTTTATCCGTGATTGTAGATGTGATGTCTGTGATGCTCCCATCTATCTCATGATTTCAATAAATCCTAATCTTAATGGCACATCCCTTTTAAAAACATAAGGGTTCACACTAGTGCCATATACTCTAAAAATAGTAGTATGAGAGTAAGTAGTTATATCTCTCCAATTATGATTCAAATTCAAATCAAGCCTCTTTTCCATGGGCCTTATAAATTCATGGATTTGCTTAGGAATCCTAGGTAGGTTATGTATCATAAATCTCCTTAGCCTTGAGGAAAAAACATTGTTAAACATGACATAATCAAACTTGGGATCATCATTATCCAGAATTTGGGTACAAAATTGGATAGGTAAGTCAATGGCATCCTCCTTCTTTTTCAATTCCATGTCTCGGCCAAAAACCATCTCACCTCTGAATAGAAACATATGCATTAGTAGAGAATACCATAAAAAACTCACTGGTTCTTTTCCCTCCCTAAGTTCACACAAACCTCTGTGCATCCTATCTAACAAATATGTGGAATAATCATAAACCACATTATAGGCTGCATATTGTATGTGTGCAGCCATATACATAAGGTTTTGTAGGCATGTTGGAAAGGCTCATTCTCATCCTCACCAATCCAGATTTGCTTCCTATTTTTTCCTTTCCCTGTAGAGGCAGTATGAATGGACAACATTGTTGTTCTAAAAAGAAATTTTTTATTTCTATACTCCTCCCTAAAATAATTTAGGTCAATTGGGATCATACCCTCATTCCATTCATGCAGGTTGAAAATGTCTATAATTTCTTCTCTAGTTATTTTGACCAATTCTTTACCCACATATGACCAGACTACTCTTGAAATAGGGCCATACCTTGAGGCAATGTCCTTCAACATATCAGAATCCATGTACACATTTGGTACCACCATTTTTCCCAAGTCTAATCTCCACATATTGCAAATAGGGACACCCAAATTTTTGTTCCCAAACCAATTTTGAAATAATCGCCACCTAGAAAATAGAAAATTTGCATCTCAGATACCATACATCTTATCTTTCAACCCCTCTTGAACCCGATAGCCATAAAATAGAATAGCTACCTCGACCCTTTTGCTAGTAGAGGGTTTTAATTGGTCAATTACATCTTGAGAGAGAGTCCTACTTGGGGTTCCCAAACCAAATGTTTTGGTTTTGGGTGCCATAGGTGAAGAACAGATATCAAACTATTGAGTTACTATCACAGAGACACGAAAAACCTAGCACCTTTGTTCATATATTAAGACACCACCTATGGGATGCAATTTTATGGAATTCCACCAGGCCTACCACTTATCAATGGATACTCAAACCCAAATAAAGCAATTAAAACAAACAAACAACTTTTAACACTAGATGTTTGCCCTAATTCAAGCCATTTTCTTCCTTTTTATTTATAAAAACTATACAAATAAAGTATTCGCTCTACTTATGAATTTGTTTATGGTAGAAAATCCCAATTTTGGCCGCCACAAACTCTGCAAGATGTTTTTTCAATCTCCAGGGTATTTATGAATCGCTTGCAATCTTCAAGTGTGCAGAAAAACTATCTTTAAATGAACTCATGTCCTCATTGGATGGCTCCGGGTGTATTTAATGCAAGTACTATTCGCTCACGTAGAAGGCTACGACTCTTACATTTGCAATTCTGATTTTAAATCATATCTGTATATCTGATTTTGTTGTGGCACATTGAATGATTCTAATTGAGCCAAAACTATTTGAAGACACATCACCTTTGTTCACCATCCTATTGACCGATAAATAATTTACTAGTCAAACACCAAGTTACTCATTGGAGGGCCCCACAATCCTTTCCCTACTAGCATAACAATACATGTGTCACAATTGAGTACACGCCATAGCAAGCTTTAAAATAACATTTTAAGGCTTGTGTGGTGTGCGCTCAACGAATGAGATTTGATCATGTCACTCTATTATCACTGTTGATTGTCCAACTCAAGTACATTGGGTACTATGGTGGAAATTGGGTCCCACATCCTGTAGAGGGACACATGTCACAAGCGCACAAGCCGTACAATCCTTCAGAGATGAGTCATTTCAATCTTGCGCGGTGTGCGCTCACGGCCAAGATTTAATTGTTGAATCAGATGGACTAGGTTTCTACACATGTGATTAAAGGTAGTCATAAAAAGGGGGCCATGACTAGGTTAACGGGCTATGACTCTCGGGTAGACATGCTTAAGACTTAGGACGTAACTCAATTTTATAAATCATTTCTAGCCCGACCATAGGAATATTTCTAAATAATAAATGAACAAGTCATGACCGACATGTCTATGAGGAAGGGGTCGGTAACAACATGATCTGGATGACTTAAGTCATAACTAAAATGGTCGGGAACCTAGTAGAGAAAGTCAATGCAAAAACATATCACAAGGTTTTAAGGCTTTGACAATTTTAAACAAAGGTACTAGCCCCAAAAACCGTAAACCAAACCTATTAATCATAGGAGTAAACGATCATTTTAATCATGGAACCAGCTTAAAATAACCCAAATTTTAAAAGCACTACCAGTGGCTCTAGCTCGGGGATGCATACCCCTGGTGGGTATGGCAAGAATTCAGATCTTAGGTTGAAGCAGACCGGTACAAAGAAAAAAAAAAATAGGACCTTTCCGGACAAGACAAGGAGACACAATAGGAAAAGAAAATGCACCAAACCTATATAAAAAAATTTATAGGACTATACAACGTACATGGAAAAACAACCTATTTCAAGAGAAATAGGACTTCAAGAACTTTCCATGCACTGGTAGCTCAAGAATTCACCTATTAAGGACTTCAAGAAATAAGAGTCCTCTCCATGTGTATCTGCAGCTAGATAAGGACCTAGCCACAATGGATCGAACTTCCCATGCTTACCCTTGTCATCCATCCTTTCATTCCACATTAAGACCATACTTCCTAATTCAAACTTCCTATCAATGACCTTCTTTCCATACAAATGTTTAATTTTCAATTGCAGCTTCTCATTCCTCTTATGATCTTCTCACCTTATTTCATCAAGCTCGGTCAATTTATCCATCCTAGCCTGCATTTCATCATAAATATCACTATCATATTCCTGGACAAACATGTACATATTTACAAAATTGTTATGAGGTATTTTAGCCTCAACTCCATACACCAAATTGAAAGGAGATTGCCCAATGACCTTCTTCACCATAGTCCTGTTAGCCCATAGTGCTAGTTGTAACTTTGAATCCTAGGATTTCTTGTCCTTCTCAATCACGCACTTAATAATTTTCATCAAGATTTTATTGCTTGATTCAACTTGTCCATTTCCCTAGGGGTGATATGGTGATTAATAAGAAACACTTATACCATACTAGTTACAAAAATAAATAAACTCCATAGCCCTGAAGCACATGGCATTATCAGAGACAATTATTTCAAGAACACCAAACCTACTCAGGATATTATTCATCAAAAAATCAATGACTACTTTACTAGTAGCTTTTCTAGTAGGAATAGCTTCAACCCACTTTGTAAAGTAATCAACTGCAACCAATATCCAAGAATGTCCTCCACTGGACTTATTAGACATCTCCACAATGAAATCAATGCCCCATTGTTGGAAGGGCACATGTACTAATACCGGCCTAAGTGGTAAATTTCGTAAGAACTTTAACTTGCCAGTGAACCTCTAACAAGAGTCACATTTCTTTACAAACCTATGTGCATCTTTAAACACAATGGGCCACCAAAATCCAGCTCATAATATCTTGTGGGCAATTGTCTTGGCCATGTAATGACCTCCACATGCCCCTTTATATATCTCAATCAAGAGATCTTCTACTTGGTCCCCATTCACACATTTGAGAAACACACCCTTGAGGCTTCTCCACCATATTTCACCATTAATGATAAAATATTTTATTACGTGTAATTCTAGAATCGTTTTCTCATTATTACGCATACCCTCAAGGCACTACATGGTCTATAAGTATTCCACAATTCTTCTATACCAACCACAGGTCTGCATATCATAAATAGGGGTAAAATTTTCATACTCAACCTGGTTCACCTGGTTAGCTTCCAAGTTTGTCTCAACCATTAATCTAGCTAGACCTTGGCCTCTCACAAGCTTTGTGATCTGAATATCACTATTAAACTCTTGAATTCTATTGATCCACCTGCATCGACAACTAGTGGCTCTTGCTGGGTAAATATATCTTTGACTACAGCTATAGGAACATATGCTATGATAGTAGCTCTAGTCAAATATGATCTAAAATTTTTAACATCCTTAACCAAGGAATATGTTTGCTTCTCTATAGCATCATATTTCAATTCAGCTACCTATAATGACTTGCTAAAAAAGTAAATAGGTTGTTCAAAACCTTCATCATTTTTTTGAAGTAAGACCCCTACTAAAGTGTGGAATGAAGAAAATGGGAACAACTGAAAGGGTTTCGAGTAATCAAGGGATTTAAGGATAGGTGCTTCCTTGATAGCATCCTTGATAGCCTAGAAGGTTTTTTCCAGTTCTTCTATCCATACTAATTTCTCTCCTTTCTTCAACATTTTGGAAATAGGCCTTACAGTCTCAGCAAAATTGGTGACAAATCTTCATACAAAATTAATTTGTCTAAAGAAAGACTGAATTCCCTTCACATTTTTAGGTTGCTGAATTTTATCAATTGTTGTCACCCATTCAAGGTCAATTCTGACTACATCTTTTGAGACAATGCGGCCTAGCAATTTACCTTATTTTACCCCAAACTAAAATTTCTTGGGGTTCAAAGATATCCTGTACTCTAAAGCTCTAAGAAAAATCTTTTCCAAGTGAGAACAATGATCTTCTTCCTTTTTACTATGAGCAGTGAGATCATCTTGGTATATGGAAAGGAAGAGATCAATGAAGTTATCAAAGGCTACACCCATAGCCCTTGTAAATGTGGCACGAGCATTCATCAAGCCGAAAGGCATCCTTACATACACATATGTTCCCCAGGGTGTAGTAAATGCAGTTTTGTATTGCTCAGATTCTCTTACCATAACCTGATTGTATCTTGAGAAACCATCCATCATTGAAATCAATTCACACCCTATGACCTTCTGCAACATAGCCTCCATATTGGGCAAGGGATATTTTTCCTTTAGACATGCCACATTAAGATTCTTGAAGTCTATGCATAACCTGATATCACCATTTTTCTTCCTAATAAGAACCAGATTTGAGACCCATGATGAATTCCTAATAGGCTTGATGATCCCAACGTCTCTTAGCTTGGTAATCTCTTCTTGCATCTTTGGTTGCAATGTACAATTTATTGGCCTTTTTTTTTCCTGAATGGTTTTATATCAAGCTTCAAAGGAATTTCATGTTGGAATAAGTCTTCCCTATATGCCTTAAGGTCATCATATGACCATGCAAGGACATGCCTATACTTTCTTAACAAGGCTATCAATATATTCCTTACATGGTGTTTCATATTTTTTCCTATATACACCTTTTTAGATGAGTTTTTTGTCCCCAGGTTTATCTCCTCCAAGTCCTCTTTATGGGAGGGTGTTTGCTTTATATTTGATTTTTCAGTGCCATCCAAAACCCTTTCTAGTGCAACTAACCCTCTAGGAATCTTATTTGTGTTTAACTAAGTTATCTCATTTTCGAACAACGTATCTTCCCATCAACCTCAACTACAAATGAACTAAAATCAATCTCCTGGTTCTCATATTTGTCAACACAATGCATAAATCTCAAGATTTCATTATCGTCATCAAACACTTGCCAATTGCAAATTTTGTCAAGCATTGCAAGTCAGGTTTGTTCCTCTTTCTGTGAGACACCATCAAAAGTGACATCATCCAATCTGATTGTGATGTTAGCCAATAATTATGCTTTGAAATTTTGTCCTCTTTCTATCCAATCTATGCCAAAGGCATCAAATTCCTCTATAGTATCCCAAACTGCATTCACGTATTGCCTAAGCCTTTTATCCTTAGCAACAAATCTAGATCTAACTTGGCAAACTACTAACTCATAATCCCCCAATACCCTTAACAACTTAATGCCATGTTTGGATGCTAATTTTAACCCAAGAAAGAGGGCCTCATACTCAGCAACATTATTTGTATAGGAAAATTATAACAAGAAAGAGTATTTGTAAGTTTTACCTTGAGGATAAATAAAGATAATCTTGCACTAGAGCCTTCTTTGGAGTAGGCTCCATAAAAGTAAATAGTCCAAGGAGAAACTCCTTGAAGGTGATTAGAAACCTCTCAAAAAATTGATGTAGGCTCCACATTCTCCTATGGGAATTCTTCTTCAACCCTTAAAGTATCCAAATCACTGTCTACAAAATTAATTCTTACAAGTTCCTTCGGTTCCTCCATATAATCTATCATGTGATAGATTTTGGGCTCCCTTGCAACCTTAACATCTTTCTGATCAATGGAAAAAGTGGCAAATGACAAGTCGCATTGTATAATTCCACCCATGAAATCACTCCATTGTCTTGACAATAGCATCCCATAAGTTGGTAGGATATCCACCACTGTAACACTCATAAATATTTCCTTTTCTGGGAAAGCTACCAATTTGTATGGAACTCTACTGATTACCCCTATGATAGGTACTTCCCTTGAATCCATAGCATAGCATTTCCCATATGTACTTTCCACCTTTAAGCGTATTTCCTCCATGATATTTACTGGCATCACATTGTTGGATGCCCCTAAATCTATCATGCAATTTCTAAGAAATTTACCATGAATGATCAAACTTAGGAAAAAGGGATTCACCTAGCTTGGATTGGCAGTAATGGTAGTTCCCAAATATATTTCAGGATTTTCATTGATCACTTCCTTGACCTCAACATCTTTCACTTCACTGCTTCTTGATACAAATTTTTTCATTATCATTTTGTCCTTCCCACTAGTGGAAATACTATTGATAAACGCAACAGCCTTATCTTTATGTTCATTATTGTCATCATTTCCAAGAATGGGACTGTGACCCTGACTTGTGACAATAATTGAAACATATCCACAGGGGAATAATTTGGTAACTCGGGGAACACAAGTTCCTTAGGTACTACTTGCTCTACCTTTTCTGTGACCTTTTCAGCACCAGGTTTGTCATGGTTGGCTTTACCAACTTGAGGTACAACTTCACCTTCAATTTTTTCTTTTGTTCCTTTCTTGGCCCATATTTTGATCTCCTTACCTTCTTTGGTTTTGGTTTCCTCTTTCTTATTCTCTATTTTCACTTCCTTTTTTCCTGCTTTATCTTCTTTAACAACAATAGTACCAGGGATGCCCTAATTACCACTTACAATTCTATTTCTCAAATTGTAATCACTTCTTGCCTTAGCAGCCAATGCAATTGTGTATCTTTCAATTTCCTCATTCGAAGGTCTTCGCAAGGAAACATTATCTAATTCCAAAGTATACATAGTGCAATCATTCTCTCCATCTTCATTTGAGAAGACCCACTAATGATGCAAACTAGCTTCTTATCTTTGCACATCTACATCACCCATATCAACATCATCCCCTGAAGAGTACTCGCCACTCTCAAGGTTTGACTTGATCATGAACACATTCACCATCAAATCATGGCCTTGGGGAGGATCTAATTCTCCCTAGTCATCTTGAGTTTCTTCTAAATACCTAGCGACAACAAACTGTTGTGATGAATGAGGCATCTGGCAGACTTCACACCATGGCAGATCATCAACAACATTAGTAGTATTTCTATGCAGGGGATCAAGTGTACCCTGAGCATTTTTCTGATTGTTGTTGACTGGCTTTCCATTATGCCAGTTGGTATTATAAGGATAGTCTTGTAGCCTAGGAGGCCTATCATTTCTCTAAAACTGAGGCTTTTCATTTTTTTTGCCTTCTATAATAGACTAAGGACTTGATCTAACTTTTCATTGGGAGCTCAACTTTTCCCATTTTTTTCATTCTAAACCCTAGGGTTTCTTGAACCCTTAGAGTCCTCCCTTCTTCCAACCTTTCTTGATTCGCTCCTATTGTTTTCAATGTTAACTGCCATCTTATAGGCTTCTCTCAAGAACTAAGGGTTCTTGTCCATAAGTAAATAACACATTTTAGAATCATAGGCATTACAATACACTACTAAAAGGGCATTTTCATTTGGCCTCAAGTAAGCAGGGACCCTAAGCATGGCTTTCTGAAACCTTACATTGAACTTAGTGGCCATCTCATTATTCCCTTTAGTGATGTCATTGAAATCATTTAGCCTGAATCTAGGATCCGTTTGATCCCCATACTACTCTCTAAAAATTCTATAAAAGGCCTCTTTAGAGTCAATACTTGAGTCAGGAAACCCTCTGTACCAATCCCTAGCATCTTTGGTCAAGGATTGCATAAAATAATTCAAAGCAACATCATCATCCCCAATTCAAAGTCTTTTATAAAACTCTGGAAGGCTTTCAAATGATCCTCACCACTGAAAGAATTGTTACCAGTAAAATTGGGGAGGTTCTTTCGAGCATTATCAAGGATAGGGTTTGGATACCCTGGGACATTGTTAAAGCACAACTATCTATATCTATCCATTTTAGGTTGCCTTCTAGAATTTTTGTCTCGATGGGCATCATTCTGCTCATCTTCTCGTCTATTTTTCAGATTTATTTCTATTCTTGCCTTCCCCACTTTCACCATTACCACCATCCTTTTTATTACTCCCCTCATCATCTTCAAAATAAGAATTTGAGTTCTTATTGCTTCCTCCACTTCCACCACCTTGACCTCCACCACCACCTCTATAAGGAGTATGTTCCTCACATTTCATCTTATGAGGCTCACTATTATTTTCTCCAGAACTAGAGGGTTCAGGGGTAGGTATAGACATTTTCAGAAAAAAAATCTTCCTTGCCATATCTGCATTAGCAGCTTCAATCTCAGCCTTCTTTAATTCTTCCTGCAATTTCTCATTAGCCAATTGTAATTTCAATAGCTTGGGATTTGAAGGTGTGGCGGAAGGCGTGGGATCAATTTTGGTATTATTGGTAGGGGTCTTGGTAGATGAGGTGTATTTACATTAGTGTTGGGAGTGAAAGTGTTAAAGGTATTTTTCTTGTTCTGATTAGTGGGCTTCTTTATGTGGTCTACAAAGGAGGTTTTCTTGGCAGTGGTTATAGGGTCAAGAATTTTGAAAGTTTCCATACTCATTTCAAATGTGTTGGTAGCAAAGGTTCCAATCTGGATTGTTACCTTAGGAATCTCTGGGGTATTTTTGGTTGTTGCTTTAGTAACATTTTCTTCAACAACCTTATGCTTAGTAGCATATTCTCTCATTTTCTCAATTCTTTGTCTCTTAGCATCTCTTTCAAGCTGCTTATCTCTAACCCTATCAACCTTTTCTTTCAAAGAATTTAGTCTATTCTTTTCTTCTTGCTCAACAAGACACTTTTCTTCATCTTCCAAGGCTTCCATATCCTTATCTATATCTTCCTCATTTTCTAGGAAGTCTCCATACTCACTTGGTGCAGGAGTATGAAAGGTTTGATCAATGAATTCTTCCTTAGGGGGAAAAAGTGGCTTTGTCTTAGGGGCTTCTCCTCTGGGATTGAAATTACCTCCATGGAAAACAAACCCAGCTCCAGGATTTGGTGGTTCTGGAAATTCTTTACTTGTATTCCAAAATTCCCACCTAGCTTCCTCTCTTGAAACATCCAATTCATTATCAAAAACTTGTTCAATAGTGAAACTTCCCTGATCTTCTCCAAACATTGCAACCTCACGAGATTCTCCACAAGAATTTCTAATTTTTATCTCACTATTAAAAGTAGGTGATGCTTCAACTAAGGATTCAACAGACTTACTAGATTTCCTAGTCTTCTTTACCCATTGTGGTTGCTTATCTTTTGCACTCTCAAGATGCATCTTTTATTTAGAGTTTTTCTTCATCTAGCTCTGAGTTCCTCACATTTGTTCTTGGAAATTCTTTATTTTTTCACCTTTGTGAGTCTTCTTTTATTTTCCCTTTCCACTTCCTTAATATCTTTGAATATTGGCATGCATTGGTGCATAGATGTAAGAGTTGCCACCCAAAATGTTGGGAAAAGTTTATATCACTTAATTTATGATTCATGCAAAGTGTATGATATCTTTACTGACTCATACGAACTTTAAAAAATGCGGTGTACTTTTGGTTGAACCTTTTAGCACAATTCTTTTAATACTTTAATAGAAACAAGATATTTAAACATGAAATTCAATGAAAACATTTTACAAGGACTTGAACAAAAGTTCATGGGAACTCAACTAGACCAACTCTATAAACAATATCACCATATATTATAGTCAATTTTAACAAGGCACACTAGTGTACAAATAGTTAATCACTGTATACTTCCCCAGTAGAGTTGATATTTTTTTGGTTGTTTTTTAAGAACCAGTCAGATCTCACCAAATACCTATGAGTTTTCCACACTCAATTCTTGAATACTTGAGAGATAGTTGGCCAACAAATGATATGAAGCTTTGAAGCTTCTTCTCCTATGCTTTAGGCTCTACAAAACCTAGGAGGGTGATCCCATAATGTATATTTTATGTGCAACTTTATCTAATTATGCCCTACACTATATGACAAACCAGATGTATTCCCATCAAAGGTTGAAAGATGAAATCCTTCAAGAAATAGTCGATTCCTTAGAAGAGCTTAATACCAAAAGCCAATAATACCATACAGTACCACAAATAATTAAACTAAAATATATTTATAAAGATGTTCTCAAATTAAATACCAGAACCACAAGAAATGCATTCAACACTTTCAGACTAGTGCCTTATCTCAGGGCATGTATTCAAATAGAGAAAACAAAATTGTAAGGTGAATTTAATTCCAAACATCCATGAATTCAATGATACTGCATTACAATTCATGTATCATTACTCAAATCCCACGACTACTTATAAGATCCACTTAGAATTTACATAAATTCATATTTTGACTAAAGTATTCTAATCGATTCATTGAACTAATCAAATCATATTTCACTGTGAAAGACAATGAAAATCAATGAAATAATCCTTGATCATATTTTCATTAATAATCGAAGTAAATGCAACAATGGAGAGACAATGGAATCAGAAGATAAGCATATTCACATCAGACATGCCTAGAAACCATAAAATTAACAAAGATAACTCTCATAACTCATAAACTAAGACCTCGACTCAAACAAAATATCCTTGTGCTTCTCATTTGCAAAGCTCTGTTCTAGAATTCAACAAAAGACCTCTACATATGGTTGTTAATTCCCTTTTCTAGAGACAAGGGAGAAAAACAAGCTTCAAGCCAGTATGTACAAATGTTTCATTTCTATTGGACCACTAGAATACATATTCCTTTTGCATTTACATTCACTTTTTTGAATGGGAAAAATATTTGTGAGACATAATATTCATTCACAGTAACCAACATAACCACTTTTCAAAGGCACCCTGTAGTATAACGATAACCTTTGTACTGTTGTAACTTCCATTTGTCTTTCCCAAATATCCGTAGAAGAAAAGATGAGTCATCATCTCAATCAACATCAGCCAATAAGCCAAGTCAGCATCAGTCATCATTTGTTTTCCACATCTTGGGCTAAGGAGAAAACATATCATTATGCATTGTAACCCCTAAGGCTAGACCTGTACTATACTTGACCAAGTATATGTATTCTCCTATTATATTCACAACTCCAAATCACCAATAAAAATCTTCTTCCATAACTCATACTCTGCATCTGAAGTGCCTTTGAATTCAATAATCTGATCCATCTTTCTTGTATATGGAGCATATTTTACCATCACGGAAGTAACATCCTTGTCAAAATCTTGGAAGAAGCCAATGATGAAAGATAACTTCTCAAGTTTATCTTTCAACATGCCAATATCAGTTTCTTTACAAATGCATGATGCATGAGAAGCAATGGTTACTTCAATCTGATATCTCCATTCTTGTAAAGGTTTGACCCCATCATGTGCATCTTGGATTTCAAGCAACAATGTGATATCTACCTCATCAAATTTGGCCTTAAGCTCCTTTATTCTTGCATCCATAGGAGCAGCATAGCCTTGAAATTTCTACTTCTTAATCTCAATAACAAACCTATAAGTCGAGAGAATAGTTGGATAAATTTCCTCCTTTTGTTTGGCTCCAACTTCCATAAGCTTCAAATCTTTAGCCCTGGGAACCCATTTATCCAACAAGATGGTAGAAAATTCCTTGTCCCTTTCAAACAACCTTATTTCTTGTATCATTGAAGCATAATTTGAATGAATAATATTCAGTGTATTTTGGATTTTCTTATTCATATGATTCAACAATGTGTGAACAATTTTAGAATTATTTTCATACATTGAATTCGAGGCTTGCTGCAACAATTCCTTGTATTCTCTAATTTGGAGCAATATTTCCCCATTGGCAGGTTCAATGGATGGGGTTGCTCCTAATATGTTTGGCTCCTCAACCGCCAATGGCTCTTGACCCATATTATAAGGCATAATTGATAATGCATGTTCTGGTGGAGGAGGTGGAGAATGGATCCGAGGAGACATAGGTATCACATGTTCTGAACCAACTAGATCCTGAGACTTAAGAGCCTTCATTTGTTGTTTTAACAGTGCTACCTCTACATCAAGCTCAGCAACCCTTTGTTGACTCATGTTGTACTCAACAATAAACTCATTATACTTACTCCTATATGTATCCCTTTCCCTGGTGAGGCTTTCCATTGTCACCTTTGTGAACTTGGAAATATTGATAGTCATTCAGCTGCCTCTAGTGCAAGAGTATCAAAAACTCTTTTAATAATCAATTGGCCCTTGAAATTGGTTGGTTCTGCAACAATGGGTTTCTTAAAACTATGAGACAATGACCATTTGCCTAGAGAATCCCACTCCTCACTAAAAGATGATCCTTGAAGTGCCAACCTAGCCTCCTCTTCAGTTTGGAATAATGGTCCCTCAACCCTCCTTATTGTATCCAAGACAATAGCATTAGCTATATCCCACTTAGGAAGTAACAAAATGTCACTCTGTTGCACAAGATCCCTGGCCTCATCCACTTTGATGTCTTAGAATTTCTTTTTCATTTCACTTATCACATTAGCTTGCACAATCTCCTTTGAAAGATCAGGGTTCAAACTTCTTTCCTTTGCCACCCTCTCAATGTACTCTTAAACACATGCCCTCCTCCACACAAAGTTTTTTAATGCCTCAATATCAATAAATGGATCATCTTCCATGAATTCCCTACAAGCATCCTATCTCCAAGTCATCAACATTACTCACACCGCTCAAATCTTCTTTACTTAGCCTAAGATCACCCACTCCAGAACTCAATGCCACTTCTCTTGGAGGAGAAGGCATCCGTAGCTGCATATCCTCAGGGTTCACCAATATATCATCCTGATCAGAGTCAGAATAATCAACAACCCTGCACACCTCAGCCTTCTGCCTCTTGGCTAGGGGTTGCTCTGATGGAATGGATTCCCTTAGGGATGAATCAATATCAACAATAATAGGAGAATTTTTTCTAGGAGGTGATGGCATTGAGATATCAAGGGAGATAGCTCTTGACCCTTCTGATGCGGTTGAAGTTGGTAATGTTTGCTTCTTCTAGAATAGATTCTTAATTTTGGTTTTGGATGATAAGAAGGCCTTTCTTCAAGTACAGCCATAGGGTCCTTCTCCACAGCCACTAATTTTCCTTTATC
Source organism: Sequoiadendron giganteum (assembly GCA_007115665.2). Taxonomy (NCBI): domain Eukaryota; kingdom Viridiplantae; phylum Streptophyta; class Pinopsida; order Cupressales; family Cupressaceae; genus Sequoiadendron; species Sequoiadendron giganteum. The sequence continues at coordinate 392,173,757 of CM021104.1, read as the reverse complement.
TACCACTACACGCTATACCCTTAAGATACCTACTATGTTCTCAAAATTTTAAAGAAAATATTCACTCTATTCAAATCACCCACAATGTTGGGCATAGGATCATACTTAGGGTTCTTCTTTGTGGCTTGCTCCATCATCTTTTGGAAAGCAAATACTTTTCCTTCCTTAATTCTTCTTCAAAGGAATCAATGACATTTCTAATGACATCCTCATGGAAGTTGAAATTGTGTACAAATGGACCACTCCTATGTAAGGCCTTCAAACCAGCAATAAAACCCTCTGGATCATTATTCCTTGGGTGTGCAGTTTTCAGCTGATAGGGTGCCAAGAATTTACTCAAATCCTTACAACCTCCTTTTACCATCACAAAGACAACAAATATTGTCCATTCAGGGAAGAATGGACCCTTCTTTCTTGAGTTTGGCAAATGTGATTTCTGTAATGCTCCCAGTTGTCTCATGATTTCAATAAATCCTAATTTTAATGGCACATCCCTTGGAAAAACATAAGGGTTCATAGTAGTGCAATATACTCTAAAACTAGTAGTATGAGGGTAAGCAATTATATCACCCCAGTTATGAGTCAAATTAAAATCAGGCCTCTTTTCCATGGCCTATTAAATTTTTGGATTTCCTTAGGTATCCTAGTTGGATTATCGATGAGAAATCTCCTCAGCCTTGAGGAAAAAACATTGTTGAACACCACATAATCAAACTTGGGATCATCCTTATCCAAAATTTGGGTCCAACATTGGACAGGTAAGTCAATTTCATCCTCCTTCTTTTTCAATTCCATGTCTTGTCCAAAAACCATCTCACCTTTGAATAGAAACATATGCATCAACAGATAATACCATAAAAAAATCACAAGTTCTTTGCCCTCCCTCAGTGCACACAAGCCTTTGTGCATCCTATTTGAGAAATATGTGGCATAACCATAAACCACATTATAGGCTGCATATTGGATGTGTACAGCCATATAAATGAGGTTTGTAGGCATGATGGGACATTCATCAATGCCAAGGATTTGGCAGAGAGAATAAATTGTCTTCTTGAAGTAATTAGCAAAATACCTCATGGGGAAAGGCTCATTCTCATCCTCACCAATCCTAATTTGTTTCTTGTTTTTTCCTTTCCCTGCAGAGGTAGTATGAATGGACAATATTGTTGTTCTGAAGAGAATTTTTTTATTCTTATACCCCTCTCTAAAAGCATTTAAGTCAATTGGGATCATACCCTCATTCCATTCATGCAGGTTGAAAATGTCTGCAATTTCTTCTCTAGTTATTTTGACCAATTCTTTACCCACATATGACCTGACTACTCTTGAAACAAGGTCATACCTTGAGTAAATTTCCTTCAGTAGATCGGCATCCATGTACACATTTGGTACCACCAGTTTTCTCAAGTCTAACCTCCAAGGATTGCAAACAGGGACACCCAAATTACTATTCCCAAACCAATTCTGAAATAATCACCACCTAGAAAATGGAAACTTTGCATCTCTAATACCACACATCTTATCTTTCAACCCCTCTTAAACCCGATAGCCATAAAAAATAATAGCTCCCTCAGCACTTTTTCTAGAAGAGGGTTTTAATTGGTTAATTATGTCCTGAGAGAGAGTCCTACTTGGGGTTCCTGAACTAGATGTTTTAGTTTTGGGTGCAATAGGTGAAGAAAAGATATCAAACTATTGAGGTCCTATCACAAAGACATGAAAAACCTAGCACCTTTTTTCATATATTAAGACACCACCTATGGGATACAATTTTATGGAATTCGACCAGGCCTACCACTTATCAATGCATACCTGAACCCAAATAAAGAAATTAAAACAAACAAACAGCTTTTAATACTAGATGTTTGCCCTAATTCAAGCCCTTTTCTTCCTTTTTATTTAGAAAACTGATACAAAGAAATTGTTCACTCTACTTATGGTTTTCTTTATGGTAGGAAATCCCAATTTTGGCCGCCACAAACTCTGCAAGATTTTTTTTCGATCTCCAGGGTATCTATGAATCGCTTGCAATCTTCAAGTGTGCAGAAAAACTATCTTTAAATGAAATTATGTCCTCCTTAGATGGATCTAGGTGTATTTACTACAAGTACTATTCACTCACACGAAATGCAATGGCTCTTACATTTGAAATTTTGATTTTAAATGATATCCGTAGATCTGATTTTGTTGTGGCACATCAGACGATTCTAATCGAGCCAAAACTATTTGAAGACATGTCACCTTCATTCGCCATCCTATCGACCGATGAAGAGTTCACCAGTCGGATGCCAAGTCACCCATTGGAGGGCCCCACAATTCTTTCCCCTCTGGTAGAATGATACACATGTCACAATCATGCACACCGCACAACATGCTTTAAAATAACATTTTAAGGCTTGTGCAGTGTGCACTCAATGGTTGAGATTTGATCATGTCACTCTATTATCACCATTGATTATCCAACTCAAGTACATCAGGTGCTATGGTGGAAATTGGGTCCCACATCATGTAGAGGGACACATGTCACAAGCATGCAAGCCATGCAATCCTTTGGAAATGAGTCATTTCAATCTTGTGTGGTGTGCGCTCATGGCCAGGATTAAATCATTGAATCTGACATAATAGGTTTTTGTACATGCGATTAATTTTAGTCATAAAAAGGGGGCCATGACTAGGGTAACATACTACAACCCTTGGGTAGACATACTTAAGACTTAGAACGTAAGTCGATTTTACAAAGCATTTCTAGTTCAACCATAGGAAGATTTCTAAATAATCAACGAACAAGTCATGATCGACAGGTTTATGAGGAAGGGACTAGTAACAACACAATCAGGATGACTTTAGTCATAACTAAAATGACCGGAAACCTAGTAGAGCAAGTTGATGCAAAAACATATCACAAGGGTTTAAGGCTTTGGAAATTTTAAACAAAGGTACTAAATCCCAAAAACCCTAAACCAAACCTAGTAATCATAGGAGTAAATGATCATTTTAATCATGGAACCAACTTAAAATAACCAAAATTTTAAAAGCGCTACCAAATCAAAAGAGAAAAAAACAAGCCAACAAATAAGAAACATAGGGGTGATATGATATTTCAGGGTCAAAGCTACTCATAAATAAATATAAGTATAATAGTAGTATGAATTTTCATCAATCCCCTACTATATCGGACCATTTGAAGAATGCACAAGAAGACAAAGTAAAAATAAAAGAAATTGGGTCAACATGGAAGGGGAGCCTAAGTGACCCCAACACTTTGCATGATCCCCAATTTTCTGAAATTCAAACACAAACATGGAAGAATGATGATACAAATAGAAGATGGTTTACAACAAAAAAAATCACTCTTGTACCCAAGTGCCAACAAGGGTGACAAGGGTCATCCAGGAACACATAGAATGATCATGAGGGAACACATCACAACACACAAATATATCCTAAAGATAAAGAAGATGACTCCCATAACAATGATCAACCAAGAGGTCATCCACTTCCCACTCAAGATCATCATAAGGGGAAGGAGGATGATCTTGCAGTGGTGGAATATTAAGGGGAGGAGATTTCAACCCTCCTACAATAAGGGCTAAGGAAGAAGTCCCCACAAGGTCTTCTCCACTAAGCTCTTGTGGAGATAGGGTCAACAATTTTGTGAAGATCACTGATAAGGTAGAAACTTCATCCAGGGAGTTAAACATGCACTTTACTGGAGCATGATTTTTTACTTCAATGGATGGAGAGGGTAGTGCCCGAGATTCACCACTAGGCTCACAGAGTGATTTGGGAGTGGTGACAAACTCAGGGGAAGTCAGAGAAGGTTCCTCACTAGGACAAAACAAGTCAATGTAGGACCACCCTTCGGGGAAGATGGGCTCCTCTTATACCCTCCATTGCTAGAAGGACCAACCTCTACCTTTGGTGAGAGGAAGAGGAGGAGAAAACCACAGTAGATACGATCAAAGTATTTAGCATATCTACAGTTTTAGAAAAGGAGGGACATCCAGAAGAGACATCAACAAGGGCGGCTCGGTTGAAGGAGTGATGAATACCTATACCCTTTTGGGTTCAAGTGCACTCATAGCAGGAATCGGAAGTGATGCAAAGTTTGGTTGAATAGAAGCAAAGGGAAGGAGAGAGGAGGACATAGTAGGAGGCCTTGAAGTAGGGGAAGTCATCTACTCATCCTATCTCTATAAGGCAACCTACTCAACCACAAGAGCCTTTCTTTGGCGCTTGCATTCATGCACAATTTTGTTTCTTCAACTCTTTGAGCTAGAGGATGGAATCTACGAAGGGATGGAAGGCTCCTGATTATCCATGGGAGTGTCTACCATAGTTGTTTCTAGTGGAGGGATAGACTCCTGAATGGGAGTAGGAGGAGAAAGTTGAGAAATAGTCAAGGGAATCAACTCTAATGCCTCAACAACAGGCATCTTCCCATTTACTGCTTTAGGATTAAAAATAGTAGGAGGCCATGAAGGCCAAGATATAGATTATTTCCCTCGAGGACCTTTATTTCTACCATATCAAACAAGCCTAGGATCCATGGGTAGGATAGGAAGTTTGAATGCAAGATGCTTAGGATTTCACCAAGTGGGCACTGTAGGATTCTCTCGCAAGCGCGAAACAAAATCTAATTGCATCACAACAAGGCAAGAAGGATAAATAATAGAAGAGAAAGAAGAGGGAGCTTGAGAGGGATTTTCTTCTTCCCTCCTATGGGGATTGGTGGCACCACTATCAGCTTTTAGGAAAGCCCTATGTGAGACAACATAAGGCGATGGAGGGTACTATTGGAAACACAAGGGAAGACAACTGAGAGGGGGGTTGAATCATTTGTCACATAATTTCAAAATTATTAAACTTATTAACCTTTAATATTTGATCTAATTAATAACAGTGAAAGCATGAATCAACAACACATAACACAAAGATTTTTACATGGAAACCCTATTAGGGGAAAAACCACGGTGGAGGTTAATCCACAAGTTATACCTTGTTAAAATTATAAGAAGAATATAAGAGGAATGCACATGCATTCAGGCACACTGCCTAGAGCTCACTGCTAAAAGTAAGACTTAGTGTCTTACATAAAATATTCAAATTAAATCCATCTAAAGAATTTGAACTGAGAAAGTAACATCTGGTAATGCTTGAGTATAGTAAGCACATGAACACTTTTTTACTTTCTTCCACTCTTCTTCACACTCTACTCTACCTCTGAATGATCTGAGCCTTTTTTGCACATAGCACTCACACAGTTCGCATCATACATGTCTCAAATGAGATAAACAATCGCTTATATATATCCGCAACAAGAAATTGCATTGCTTTATGTCGGCTTCAACACAATAATAGAATGAATGCAAACTGTCAGCCCAAAACAATAAATATTATCAATGTGCATCAACCAAGGTCGCCCACAACATAGTAGGGACCTAAAACAATTTCCTCGAACACAAAACACCTTCAAATATTCTTCCTCAAAGATCCACAACACACTTCAAACACCTTGTCGGCCATGAACATGAACACACAAGAGAAAATCTCAGATCGTGAGCACAATGATCAATGTGGATGTGTAGCACAAATAGAATATGATCTAGAAAAATCCATGAACACCACAATAACATACACAACAACTCAGATTACTAGAATCATATTATCTTCTTCGATGAACACCATTTGTAGTTGCAAATGTCAGAACACAAAAGCTTATAACTTTCTCAAATATTCATGCGCACCTCTGAAACTTTCAGAGTAGAAACTTGATAGGTTTGATAACAAACCCTTTAATCTACAACATCTAGTTATCAACATACTGAAATTTATGCCATACTGATCTTCACTGCTTCATAGACAATGTGTAACATATTTATTACAATTTTCTCAATATCCTTGACATATACAGTCTTAAGGACATTAATACTAATAGTGTTGACATCAATGACAACCACATATCAGAAATACAACCACAACATTCAACAATCTCCCCCTTTGTCATTGATGGCAACACATGATGTGAAAAACACACCATCAATGCAACTAACTCTTCTTCCAACAATCTTCCCTTTACACATTGCTTTTCCCCCCCTTAGTTCTCCAAGAGTTTTTCACATTAATCTTCTCCCCCTTTGACATCAATGGAAAAGGTACACAAGCTCTGAACCACATATCTGAATCATCTGACTACTCCACTGAGTAGTAGTCACCACAACATCAATCTAGATCAAGATATGACCGTGAATGCATGGATTGATGTAAAGACTATGCATCTTAGTTTTGATTAGGAGGGGTAATCACCCCTAACTTCTCTCTGAGATACTCAAAAGTATCTTTAGGCAAAGGCTTAGTAAAGATGTCTACAATTTGCTCCTTAGTAGAATAACAAAGAAAGATTCCTTCATCACTTCTAGCATCAAAATTTCCTAGATCTTCATCTCTCCTAATATAACATTTACTCCCAAAAAATTGTAAATATCTAATAGTAGAATTATGACCAAACCATAGCTCAAAAGGAGTCTTACCAGTATTACCTTTGATTTGTACCCAGTTAAGGATATAAACAATAGTACTCACAACTTCTCTCCAACAGATATGAGGGACATTTCCTTCCAACATCATAGTTCTAGTAGCATCTTGAACTTTCTTGTTCTTCCTTTCCACAACTCCATTTTGTTAAGGGGTCTATGGTGTAGATAATTATCTCTTTATCCCATGTTCTTCACAAAAGGAATTAAACTCACTGAAATTAAATTCACCACCTCTATCTAATATTAGACACTTAATATTTAGATCTATCTTTGTCTCAACCATAGCTTTAAAGATCTTGAACTTTTCTAGAGCTTCAGATTTCTCCCTTAAGAAAGTAACCCACATCATCATAGAGTAATCATCAATAAGAAACATGAAGTACATGTAACCTTGTAAACTTCTGATTCTAGCAGGACCACACAAGCCAGTATGCACAAGCTCCAACAATTCATTTGAACAATGTTGTTTGTTGTGAAATGAAATTATAGTTTGTTTTCCCAACTGACATTCCTTGCATATGGTATTAGTAGGCTTCACCAACTTAGGAAGATCTCTCACAACCTATGAAGAACTTATCTTGATAATATTGTCAAATTTTACATGACACATTCTTCTATGCCACAACCAACTTTCATCAACTTGAGAAATCAGACAACTTTTATTACTAACATTCAGATGAAAGATGTTACCTTTTGTTTTTGTACCTAAAGCAATCACATTTCTAGAACTTCCCAGTATGCTACACTTTCCAAATTTGAATTGAAGATTATATCCCTTATCAACCATCTATCCAACACTTAGAATATTATTCTTCAAACCTTCAACATAAAGAACATCATCAGTATTATGCTTACCATCAAAAGAAATACATCCTCTACCATGGATTATACCACCATTGTTATCACCAAATATTACAACACCACCATCATACTTCTCCAAGCTTACAAATTTTCTTTTATCACCTATCATGTGATGTGAACATCCACTGTCAATTACCCATTCACATTTTTCTTCAACTAGAGCAGCTAGAGATTTCTCCTCATTTGTACAACTAGTAGATTCAATAGACACAAAATTATTTTCCTTGATAGAAATAAACACAAACTCATCTTCACTTGAATTCCCTTTGTCAGATTCATCATTTGTCACACCTTCATTAGCAACATAGTAACACTTCTTTTGAAATTTAGGCTTGTAAGGTGTTGTCTTAGGAACTCTTTCCAGACACCTTGATTCAAAATGGCCTATCTTGTTGCAAGAAAAACATTTAATAGGAAACTTTCCTTTATACTCACCTTCTCCTCTAGCTTCCCTTTTGACAATAAGTGCTTCAAGCTCATTTAGTTCTCTTTCTTCTTCTTCAATCTATCTCATTTCTTCTTCATATTTGAATATCTTTCTAGAAGAACTTTCACCTAGATCATACCTTTGCTTGTCTCTCTTGGAAGTAGTAGCTTTAAATGCAGATTTTGTCTTAGGAAGGGCATCACTGAATTCACTCAACTCAAAAGCAGTAAGTTTGCCAACATATCTATGGTTATATTTGTTACAGTTCAAAGCTCCTCAATGGCTATAGCTTTGATTTTGTATGCATCAGGCAAGGATCTAAGAACTTTAGAAACAATCTTTGATTCATCCACCTATCCACCAGCACATTTGATACCACACACAATTTCATTCACTCTTTGCATGAAAGTAGAAATATTCTCATCATTACCCATCTTCAACAATTCATATTTTCCTTTCAAACACTATAGCTTAGCTATCTTCACATTAGCATCACCTTCATATAAGGTTTCCAAATTATTCCAGATCTCATAAGCAGTTCTCAGATCCATAACATTCATCTTCTCAGAATCAGTCAAAGCACTCAACAATGCTTCCTTAGCCTCGATTTTATACTCAACATCCCTAATCTTAGCAGTAGTACTAGGACCATTCAGAGGAATAACATACCTATTTCATGTAATGTTCTAGTAGGATTCACCAATGCATCTCAGATGACACTCCATTCAAGTCTTCCATAGAGAATAATTTGTTCCATAAAATATCAAACTATCCTTCTTGTATGTTGTCATCCCAAATCACCTCAAGTTGTTAAACTTCTTCCAAGGAACCTACTCTGATATCAATTGTTGGAAACACAAGGGTAGACAATTGAGAGGAGGGTGAATCAGTTGTCATAGAATTTCAAACTTATTAAACTTATTAACCTTTAATCTCTGATCTAATTAATAATAGTGAAAGCATGAATCAACAACACATCAGAAACACACATAGCACCAAGATTTTTGCATGGAAACCCTGTTAGGGGAAAAACCACGATGGAGGTTAATCCACAAGTTATACTTGTTAAAAGTATAAGAAGAATATAAGAGGAATGCACATGCATTCAAGTGCACTGCCTAGAGCTCACTACTGAAAGGAAGACTCTTTGTCTTACAGAAAATATTTAGATTAAATCCATCTGAATAATTTGAACTGAGAAAGTAACATTTGTTAATGCTTGAGTACAGTTATGGTTAAGCACGTGAACACTTCTTTACTTTCTTCCACTATTCTCCACACTCTTCTTTTCCTTCGAATGATCTGAACCTTTTTCGCACATAGCACTCACACACTTTGCATCATACATGTCTCAAATGAGATAAATAATCGCTTATATATATCTGCAACAAGAAATTACATCGCTTTATGTTGACATCAACACAATAATAGAATGAATGCAAATTGTCGGCCCAAAACAATAAATATTATCAATGCGCATCAACCAAGTTCGGCCACAACATACTAAGGACCTAAAAACATGTCCTTGAACACAAAACACCTTCAAATATTCTTCCTCAAAGATCCACAACACGCTTGAAACACCTTGTCAGCTATGAACATGAACATGCAATAGAAAATCTCAGATTGCGAGCACAATGATCAATGCAGAGATGCAACACATATAGAATATGATCTAGAAATGTCCACGAACACCATAGGAACATATGCAACAACTTAGATTACCAGAATCACATTATCTTCTTCCATGAACACCATTTGCAGTAACATAATAGTTGTCATAACGCAGAAACTTATAAATTTCTCAAATCTTCATGCGTACCTCTGAAACTTTCAAAGTAGAAACTAGATAGGCTTGAGAAAAAACCCTTTAATCTGCAACATCTAGTTATCAACATACTGAACTTTCTACCATACTGATCTTCACTACTTCATAGACAACCTATAACATATTTATTACGATTTTCTCAATATCATCGACATATACAGTCTTAAAGACATTAATGTTAATAGTGTTGACATTAATGGCAACCACATATCATAAATACAACCACAACATCCAACAGATACCTCACTTTTGATGTTAAGTTCCCTTTCTTGTACTTCTGATATGTCTAGTACAAGAGGTCTTTCCTAGATGGAAGAGGACCAATAGTTGCATGCCAAAAGTAATTTAAGGAGTAACTATCATGTGTGACTGGTGGTTTATAACTAGTTTCATGAATCAAATGCACCACCCCCCCATGAATTAAATTCAGACATTTGTGTACAAATAAGGGAACTATGTTCATAGATACTAGCCAAGGGATATCTAGCTTCACTCTAAAGACTTCAAACCTCAGAATTATGTCAAAGAGTAGGTTCATAGACTTAAGTCTGACAAGGACTGACAACACGATACTACCCAGGAGAGGTATGAAAAACCCATTGTGTGTACGGATGGTGCTCACAGGTCCATTGTACCCATCCTTGTGTAGGAAGTTAATTAACATAATCTCCTTGGTTATGATATTCACCTAAGACGTCGATTCAATAAGAACACTTGCTACAATGTTCCCATTGATCTATGTAGGGATATAAAGAGGAGATGGTTCTCTGTTGAAGCTCATCAACAAGTCTTGTGAGGTGAATTTTATACTTGTTCCATTACTCATAGGCTGCGCAGAGGGGATAGGTTGATGCACAAAAGAGGCCATCATGCACACTAAATGATATTCTCACAAAGCCCCCCAAAGATTATAAAATAGGATAGTGACCCACTTAAGGTTTCATTGTGCAACACTTTTGGAACCTTCCAACTATGCCTACTAGGGTTCATAGGTTGGGTTACAAGGCAAAGAAATCACAACACTCACACCTACAACACTCCTAGGATATGAGGAAAGGAACTTTCAATATCACAAAACAAAACCAAAATGGTTCTCATCGGGTTCACCAAAAATGTAAGAGAGGGGGACCAACCATGTCAAGGCTCCAGTTCATGGAGCACCAAGAGCAGAAGGCTACCCTAACTTACCTCACTCTAAAGGGATGCTACGAAACAAGGGACAACGATGATGAGGACTATAAGGCCCTTCTACCATGCTATGAACCCAAAATCTAAGTTGGAGCTAGACGAGCTAATCTTTGGGTTTAATATTGCACCTCAGATAACTCTTTGTCCAAAGATGAAAGCATGGTTATGGGAGGAAAATGTGGTGCATTGGCATCTCTTAGGTGCATTGGAGTTCTTATGACTAGAGGATAGAAAAGGAAATATGAACCACTAGAAAACAAGATGATGGCCTAGCTAATTACTCCTAAATAAACAAAATAGAACAATGAAATATGACAATTACAAGTGGAGTTGATAAAGTAAATAAATGAGAGCTAAAATAACGAAGTTAATCTCACCAAGGTGCTAGTTCGCCAGCTAGCTCTGAAAGCACGTCCACTTGCACACAAGAAAGAGGGGAAATTGTTGGGGCTGTATAGGGGTTTACCTCAATCAGACCCCCATTTTTTTATTTCTACCTCCATGGACAGCTAGATAGTAATGAGAGAGAAATTTTTGATAAAGAAGTAAAGAAAGAAGGAATGCAAATAACACTACAAAATAGTAAAGAGCTACTCTACCAAATCACAAAGGAGAGGAGCAAAACTTTACCACCTCCACCAAGAGCTCACTAGCTAATGGAGGAGAAAGAAGGCTTGAACAACCATCATATTCTCGACTGTGATGAAGGGAGGCCCAACAAGACCTTAAGCCCACATTGCAATGGCTTGATTCACACTTGCTTTGTGGAGTTGACTGAGTGTTGTTATTGCAATGGAGTGTTGAAATGTTGGAAATGCTTTAGAATGTGAAGAAAGAATGGACTAAATGCTCATAGATTACAATATGAGATGAGTTGAATGAATAAGGGATGAATTTGAAGGAAAAGAGGAAATAATCTACCATTTTCGAGGTCGATAGGTTGAAGAGGGATGCTACAAATTGACCCCAATCAAAAGTGTAACACCTTTACCAACTTCAAACGTAGGAATCTATCAAGGACGTAAGTGCCCCATGTGGACATCTACGCACCATGGGCGCATCTCTGACAAATATTATTCTACTGACACAAAGGACAAATGCCAAGTGGAAGGATGGAAACTTGTTGAAGTGGAATTTTTCCTTCGAATTTGGTTTTCTAAGGTGAGGATGTGTAAAAGGGGAATTTTTGTGAGGGGTGAAAATTTGCTCCTATACACAAGGATCCATTTTATTTTAGATATTAAATTATGTGGACTTATCATCCCGATTTTGAAGAACTTGTTGCAAATTGATGGACTAAACCTTGTGCTGGAACCCATATGTTCTATTTGGCTAATAAATCAAAAAGGGTTAAAGACAAGGTCAAAGGCTAGAATAATTTCTCTTTTAGTAATATTTTCTAACTAAGAAGTCCATTGGGGATAATCTTAAATATTCTTAGAAGAATATGGATGAAGCAAATGTTGATGAGGCCATATGTAATAAGGAAAGGGATCTTAGGGCTCAATGGTTTGAAGTTACTAAGTAGGAGGATTTTTTTGAGAAATAGAAAATCTTGACTTCAATGGCTAAATGAAGGAGATAAAAATATAAATTTTTTCCATTAGTCCACCATGAAGCACATAAGAAAAAATACAATAATATGTTTACTTGAAAAAAGATGGTACTACTCTTCATAGTGAGGACAAAATTATTGATGAGTCTGACTCCTTTGCTAATTTTTAAAAGGTTTTTGATTCTTTCTCTATGGAGTTTGAGGACCTTTTTCAAGAGATTCCCTATGTGATCATTGATCAAGATCTTAAAGAGCTCTATAAATATATTTCTCTCCAAGAAGTTAAATCTTTTTTTTTCTCCTTTGGTTCTTATAAGGCCTCGAGGCTAGATGGGTTCCCTCTGCTTTCTTTCAATATTTTTGGGATGCTCTCCATGGATATGTTAAATGTTTGCTCAGTACTTATTTTGATTTGGTAGACTTCTAAACCAAATTAATTCATCTTTTATTTCTAGTATTCCTAATAAGGAATATTTTTCTTCAATACAATATTTTAGACCCATAAGTTTATATAACACAAGTTATAAAATATTTTCTAAGATCATGGTCAATAGATTGAAAGTTGTGATGCAGCCTATCATGGTCTCAAATTGGCACAAAATAAAGAGTACAAGAAAGTTTGGCTTGAGGGTGATTCTCTCAATATCATTAACAATTTAAAGAATTGTGCTACCCTTTCATGGACTATTGAAAATTTGATTAGAGATTCTATTGATATTCTTAAGTCCTTTGATGATTATTATATTTCACATTTATTGAGAGAGGGAAGTGGACTTGCTGATATATTCACAAATCTTGGAGTTAGAGGTGCTAGGGAATGGGGGTTGAACGACCCCCTCCCTATAGAAGAAATTGAAAGTATTAATCGTGATGGTCAAATTTAATATGATTGATGATTTATTAAGGTTTGGGGTGTGCATGAATTTCATCAAGTGGCAGGCTATGATGTTGAAGGATGGTAAGCAAGATTTGGATCGAGTTGATTATACAAGGGTTGATATCTGTAGGGAACATAACTCTAGGATCATTAATCACTCCTCACATTATTTCATTTTCATATGAATTGTGGGCACTCTTTGCATAGCCTTCTCAAGGTTTTTTCTCATTACTTTTAAAGTTTAAAAATCCTAGACTCTGCAATTCCTGAAGCCATGGGAGGAGATATGAACTGCATTGAACCTTTCTCATGTGATGTTGTCAAGAAGTCAGAGGTTCAGAAGATCTTAGAGATGGGCGAGCTGACTCTATAGCTAGAGAGGTTACATGGTAACAATCCTCAAACTACTGCATTGTTTGCAAAAGGTTGGAACAATAGGCTTATGAAGTTGGGCGAAATAGAGTTTGATGTGAATGAATATTTCATAGCCAACATCACAGGGTTGTTGACAAAGGGAAATAAACTTTTCAGAGATAAAAAGGAATCGGAGACCACCATGCAAACATTTTTCAAAGGCGATGAAGCTCAAGACCTGCATATGGAAAGGAGTGGTGGTTACCAGAGGAAATTTATTAAGGTGCTATGGGGGGATGTGGCCGAGGATCTCATGCATTCTATTTCCCTTGAAGGATGCTTCTTTGCAGTAAATTCCTACCATTTTTTTTTGCTTAATCACTTCTGCCATAAGAAAAGGATTTATTTTCCCTATTATATTTTGGCTTCTCTGGATCCTAGCCTCATGGACCAGAAGAAAAACCCAAAGAATCATGTTTTACATGTGGGGCTTATCCTTTTAATTTATGATTAAGCTAAAGAATTTGAAGTGGTCAATCTGCTTGCTACCTCTAAGGGTAAGCAACAAAAGTCAGAAGAAGGTTATGAGACAGTCTTTGAGGAGGAGATGGCTAGTAAGAAAGGTAAGAAGAGGAAACTCATCCTGGAAAAGGAGCCAGCTTCTGAGGAGGATGTTGACTATGTTATGGACTCTCTTGCTACCATGGAAGTGGATACTCAATCCCCTACTCTAGGGAAGTATAAAAAAGAGGATTCAAGCCCTAATAAGGGTTATGAAACTTGAAATGAGGAGCCGACTATTGAAATTCTAAGTAGATGTATGAAGGAGAAGAAGGAAGTGGTTGGTGAGGTGTCTTTGCCTCCCCCTTTTCTGGGGTCGAAACAAAAAAAGGAGCTGGAGATGGGAAGTAATAAGAAGATTGTTGTTAGGTCTACGATCAAACTGCTGGAGATAAATTCTCCACTTAAAATTGTAGGCAGACAAGGTGTTGTAGATTCTTTGATTAGGGTTCTGGATTTGTAGATGGAAAGGAAGGTTGTGGTTGAGGTGGGCCAGGGTGTTGAGGATTCCCCAATTGTGGACCCAGATAGGCAAAAGAAAAGAAAGGTGGTTTCTACAGAGATTGTGGAGTCTATTTGAAGAATCAATATGCTGGTTGCTGCTAGGAAGGGGAAGGATGTCTCTGATACTCAGGATAAGTTAAGCTCCTCTCATGAGGAGGATGCTGAGGGTAAGAGAATTTTCAACATTGATAAGGAAAATATTTTTGATGTTTTGGTAACTACTAGAGAGAGTTCCATTATTTTTTACAAGTTATTTAAATGGATGTTCCATGAACTTAATATGACCAATGTAAAAGTTCATGGTGTGATGATTAAAGTTGATGAGTCCCCAGTTCATGATCAGATTGATGATCTGATGAACTCTCTTAAAAAAGTGGTGGAGGAAATACTTTTGATGAAGTAAAATCTTGAAGGAAGAGTTATTACCCTTGAAAATCATCTGGAGATGATTTATGCTAGCATGGATAAGATTGGGGAGGGGACTAAACTTGGGGTTAATTTTGAGTTTGTTGGTATTACCTCTCTTGTTGATAGTGTCAAAAAATGCAAGGAGGTTTCTCATTCTACTAATATTGGTGTTGGTGGTAAGCTGCTAGAAGGAGAGGTGTTTGTTGATAAGGGTGGTGAGAAGAATAATGTTTTGATTATTGAGGTGAATTTGGGTGGGCATGGGGCTAGGACCCATAACAAGACTAAACCTCAAGCTCGGGCTCCTGTTAAAGAACTGTTGGATGTCATGGATGAGGGTCTGAAGGATGTGGTGTGCGATGTGGAGGCTGCGGATATACGAAAGAATATGTAATTCTATTGATTGTGTTCCTCCTTTTTGGCTGAATTTTTCTGATGGTGTGCTACGTATGGGATGATATGTACTTGTTATAGTTTAATTTTGTTTCAGCTGCTCTTTTTTGTAAAGGTTTTTGGGCCCCTTCAAAACCCATTATTTACCTCTAATCAAAAATAGATTAAAAGGTGTTCTTAATAAAATGATATCAAAGAATCAAAAAGGTTTTGTTAAAGGGAGACATATTTTGGATTATGCTATTTCTACTCATTAGGTTTCTTATTTAATGGAGCTCAATAAGAAACTGGGGATGGCATTGAAGTTGGATATCTCCAAAGCATATGATAGGGTATCTTGGCCCTTTCTTATTGCTATTCTCAAGTAGTATGGTTTTAAATGAATGTTTCTTAAGCTTATTTCCTCTTGTATTACTACTCTTAAGTGCTCCATCCTAGTGAATTATGTTCCCAAAGGGTACTTTTCTTGTGGATGTGGCTTAAAATAAGGAGATCCTTTTTCTCCCTACCTATTCATAATAGTGGCTAAAGTCCTTGGGAGAAACATTCAAAATATTTTAGATTAGATATTTTTGAAATGTTTTAAGGTTGCTTCCAATCTTCCTCCTGCTTCTTACCAATAGTTTTTTGATACCATCCTTTTTGGAGAAGCCTCAATTATTGAAGCTAGGCATTGAAAATCTATTTTGAATGACTATGCTAAGGCTTATGTTCAATACATAACTTATAATAAAAGAAAAATCAATTTCTTTAATTTGGATCATATTGTGAAATAAAGGGTTATGTGAATTCTTGGGTGTCAAGATGTTGTTCTTCCAACTACCTACTTGGGTCTTCCTTTAATTTCTAAGAAACCTAGCAAAAATTATTGGAATTACATCAAAGATAGAGTTCAAAAGGATTTGAGAAAATAATTAAAAATAAGGGTAATTTACCTTGTACCAGATAGCATGCCATATAATTAGAAAAAATATGTCCATTGGTCATATGATGCGGATGTTGAGTGGCCCCCTCTGCCATCTAGCAAAAATGAGAAAGAAAACTATATGGTTTCATGGAAAAGTCAAGGAATTATGAAGACTCCAATTAAGGAAAAACATAACCCAACTCCCTCTCATTATCATGGTAATCTTAGTACTTCGTGTTTCCCACCTGAAAACCCTAAATTTTCCTATTACTAGAATGGGGATTCACACATGGCAGTGCCTCAGAAAAATTCTTGTGACCTTCCTCACTCTAATGAAATATTTTTCTCTAAGAGATTTAGGTCTTTTATGAGAGGAAATTTTGCTAAAGATTTTCCAAGAAAATCTAAGGGTTTTGATAGAGGTGATTATTTCACTTGGGGCTCCCATAGTAACATCTCTTGTGGGAATTGTGTAGACTTTAAGAATCACAATAAGGAAAACAAGGTTCCAAAGTTTTCAAACTCTAAGAGTTATCATCAATTCAGATCCTAGAATAATACCTAGGAGGTTACATCTGGACATCGTCTGTAGGCTGCTAACTCACATGACCTGCATGGCGGGGTGTCGTATTGGATAAGGAGAAGTTTGTTCCTTTTGAAGAGACTCACTCACATGAAGAGCTCTACTAGAAGCTAATACAGACAATAAGCCTGAGCTTGGAGAATCAATTCTCAGACTTTGAACAACATGGTATGTTCATCCAGATCTAGGGTAAAGACAAACCTCTAACAGAAATCCACCTTTGGGTAAAGGAGAGCTGGTATGATCCTTTTATCTTTTTGTAGTTTTGGCTTCTTCCTTCTTTATCCTTTTTAAAAACCCTAAAATAAAGAGTAAGGTTTTCATAAAGGGTCCCTTTTGGTGTGGAAATACCTTTTTGGGGGTTTTTTTATTAGAATGCTAATCTCTCAATGGATAAGCTTCAAATTCCTCCTCTACCTATTTTCTTGTCTTTTTCGTGTCTTCCAGTAGAATACCTAGAGACTTCTATTTTGAAACAAATTATTTCACACTTTGGGGATTTTTTGAAAAGTGACCTTCAAGTTGTGGAAGGGATGCCCTTTCTCAAGGTTTAGGTTCTAGTGAAAAATTATAATTTTATTTTGGGGGTTGTAAAAATCATCTCTTGTAAGGGAGACTGGCATCAAAATCTTGTTTCTTCTCCTTGGAAAGAAGGAAATATATTAGTGGATGAGGCCATATTTTTGTGGGCTTATTCATTGGAACATAACATTCCCTCTATAGATCTGAGGAGTGATTTCCTTGTAGAAAACTTTGCTTCTCCTCAATGAACCTCACCTACCCCTCTATGTCCATACGAAACTCCTCACATTATTCCTAGGGTGGGTGAGGGATCATCACTAGCAATAAACCCTAAAAAATCAATGGCATCCCTAGAACCTAAAATGCGGCCAAATAATAAATTCTCTCAGTTTGAAGACCTACTAAATGGTACTTTGGAGGAATAAAAATTGATGAATTTTTTCAATGAGGTAATTGTCAAAGTTGGGGAAGATTTTCTTGAGGAAACGACTGATGTGATTTTAGGTTAGGTGGATATAGAACATCTGATGTCTCATCTCCCTATTTATGAGTCTGATTCCAAATGGATGTCTTCCATACATGAATTGCCTCTAGTACTAGAAAATCTAGTGCCTTGTTCTCCTTTATCTAAAATTTTCTCTCCCTCAATTTCTCAAATGGATTCAAAAGCTAAGGCTCTCATTTCTCCCAAAGGAAAGCGTGGAAAGAAACCAAACAATGACAAAAATAATTTAGAAATTGAAGTTGGAATTCAAACAAATCTTGAAAAAAGCTTCAGATCTTCTTTTAAAAATTATTTTGGAATGGTTGGTGCAGGGTCAATTCCTCAAGCTTTATAGCCTGATTTGGTTGTAGGGTGCAAAACCTCATAAATGAATTTGAGACCAAGGAGAGATAGTTTGTCTCCTCAAGAAAAATGAGGATCCTTTCTTGGAATGTTAGAGTCTTAAATTCCCCTAAAAAATGATGTGTAATCAAGTGTCAACTCCTTGGTACTTTCTCAGATGTTGTGCTTCTTAGGGAAACTAAACTATCAACACAATTGGATTATGATATTTTTGGTTCATGGGTGAATTGGGGTTTGATTTCCTCTCCATCCCAACGGGATTCTAGAGGCTTAGTGATTTTATGGAATAAGTGTAATGTGAAGGTAGAACTACTTGACTCCAAAGATAATTGGATAGGGGTCTCGGTTAGATGTTTCAAAACAAATAAGTCCTTCTAGTTGTTTAATATTTATGGGACTTGTTCAAAAGTAGGGAAAAGGAAAGTTTGGAGACAAATTTACTCTATCTCATCTTCCCTTGAAAATGATTACAAGATTTTTGTCAAGGACTTTAATATTATATGTCATGCTTCTAAAAAATCTAGAGGCATTTTTCCTCCAGCTAAAGTAATGGAAGATTTCAATGATTTTGTTTTGAATAACAAATTGTATGATTTCCCTTCAAAAAATGGAGTTTTCACTTGGACAAACAAGCATAAGGACTTTTCACAAATTGTGGAAAAACTAGACCACTTCTTGCTAACTAAAAATTGGTTGAATGCCTCATGGTACTTTTCCTCTATAATCCACACTTTGGTGGGGTTGGATCATTTTCCTATCTCTTTAACCATTTTTGAAGATAGAATGGAAAATAAAGGCACCTTCAAATTTGAAGTGATGTGGTTCAAGGTTGTTGATTTCATTCCTCTTTTGAAATCCTAGTGGGTAAATTTCACCTTTATAGAAGGCTCAAGGATGTTTCAACTTTGTAAAAAATTGAAGTATCTTAAGGAAAAATAAGAGTGGAATTTGAATTATTTCAAGAATATTTTCTTTGAAAAGGAAAGGGTTGAGCAATATTTGTCAAAACTATATGAAGTAGTAATAAATAATGGTACATATACCCTCTTGTATGACAAGAATAAAAAATTAAAAGTTGAAATGGAAGAGATCTTTCCAAGGAGGAATGTTATTGGAGGAAAAAATCAAGGGAAATCTGGTTAAAGGAAGGGGACAAGAATTCAATTTTTTTTCATGCATCTACAAAAATTAGAAGACAGGAAAATAGAATCATCTCCATTCAATCTTCTTCTAGGGACACACTCCAAACTAAAAAGGATATTGGGGAAGAGGTTGTCATTTTTTTCAAAAATCTCTTGGCTCTAGTAAAACAAAACAATTCATTGGATGATAATGAGATCATAGAAACAATTCCTTTGCTAATAATAGAAGAACAAAATAAATTTATGATGTTTGCGTTCACCATGGAAGAAGTTAAAAATGTGGTATTTTCTATGGCTTCTGAAAAAAGTGCTTGGACCAAATGGGTTTACAATATTGTTCTTTCAAAAATATTGGGAATTTTTCAGTAAGGATATTCTCCTTGCCTTGGAGGAGTCAAGAAGAAACAAAAATGTTCTAAATGAATTAAATGTGACCCTTGTTACTCTCATTGCAAAAAAAATAGATCACTCTTCTATTAAATATTCCAGACCTATTGCTTTATGTAATACAATTTACAAAATCTTCACCAAAGCAATCACTACAAGATTAGCAAATTTACTTCCTTCTATTATTTTAGATGAACAAGGAGGCTTTGTACTGAGAAAGGATACCCCAAATGGAGCCATTTTGGCTCACAAATTTTTGCATTCAATCATGTTAGATAAATCTTGAATTGTTGTTATGAAATTAGATATGATGAAGGCATATGAAAAGGTAGACCTGGATTTTTTAATGGTTGTCTTGAAAAAGTTTAGATTTTTCCATAGTTGGTATAGATGGATCCTCTCTTGCCTCTTGAGAGCTAGATTTTCAATAATTGTTAATGGTTCCCCATATGGTTATTTCGCTCCTACTCAAGGGGTGATAAAAGGTGATCCTCTCTCCCCATTTCTTTTTATTCTAATGGCTAAGGGGTTGATCAAATCTATCATCTATGTATGTTTTGTTGGATCATGGAAAGGTATCACTATTAGACCTTTTCTTATACCAATTTCTCACTCTTTGTTTGCAAATGATACTCTTTTATTTGGTCAAGAAACCATGGCTGAAGCAAAAGTGATAAAAAAGGTTCTCAATGATTATTGCTTGTTATCGAGTCAATCCTTCAACATAGGTAAGTCCAAAATTGTATTCCTCAATTTCAGCCCATTGGTTAAAAATTAGATTCTAAAATTTTGGGGCTTTCAATGTGACTCCCTACCTTGCAAATACCTAGGAATCCCCTTCTCTAGAAAATAAATACACAATTTTTGGGATAAGTTAATCACCTCTGCCTCTAACATAATTTTTCTCTAGAGATCTAAATGGCTCTCCTTTGTGGGAAAATTGGTAATGCTCAAAGCAACCTTGCACACCCTTCCAATTTATTTGATGTTAGTATTAAAATTACCTCAAGGTAATGGAATTGCTTTACAAAAGGTATTTAGAGACTTTTTATGGTCTAAAAATGTCACATCAAAAAAAAAAATTCCTTCGTTGGCTTGGGAATCCATGCATAGTTCTAAATTGAAGGGTGGTGTAGATTTGAGGGATCTTTTCTTGAAAAACAAAGCCTTAGGTGCTAAATTGGTTTTGAAGATTTACACTAAACTTGACTCCAAATGGTGCCAAATCATGAGACATAAATATCTCAATTCTCTTAACAAAGAAATAAGTTTTACTCAAAGGAACCTTCCCCCAGGCTCTAAAATATGGAACTTTATTTCTTCCTATAGATCTTCTCTTCTCCCTCACCTCTCTTGGCTAATAAATAATAGGTAAAAACCTTTTTTGGGGGGAGGATGCATGGAATGATCACAAGCCCCTTAATTCTCTTGGAAATTAGGGTCAAATTGAGTATGCTCTTAAAGTCCTCTGAGGTAGTAAAGTTAAAGATTACTTGACACTTAACCTCAATGACCATCATCAAGCGGTAAGATGGAAATATTTAGGGTTTCTACCAGTCCCAACCATGGTGAAGGACTCCCTTAAGGTAGAACTCAAAAAAATACAAGTCTTCCTGAAAAATAAGCAGGATCAAATAATTTGGCTTAAGGATAAACCAAGAAAATACAATGTGAAGGATGGTTACAACTCCCTAATTTCTCCAAATCACACAACTCCCTAGCCCTTCCAAAAAATTTGGGGGTCTGATGTACACCCTAAAGCAGGTGATTTTTCCTGGCTTGCAATAAAAGATAGAATTCTCATAGGTATGAGACTTGATAGATTGTGTATAGCCCCTCTATTCCCATATGTCATGTGTGGGAAAGCTTATGAATCCATAGATCATTTACTCATTTGTTGTAATTTTTCCTACTAGTGTTGGTCTTGGTTGATGAAAAAGTTGGGGTGGGTAAGTCCTCTCCACAACTCCATTCTAAATCGATTTCTCAGCTGGCCTGCTCTATGTTCAAAAACCAAGTTTTTTTGTATCTAGGAGATTAGTGATTCCATTGTCATCTAGGATATTTGGTTGGAAATAAAAAATGACTCAAGTAATTTAGAAAATTGCAATAGTTATATCAGAAGTAACCATGACAGGCACTTACAAAAATGCAGATTCAAAAAAAAAAAGGTCTTTTGTTCCTAGGACTCCTTCATTCTAAAAAATTGACCCCTCCTAAAACTTCCTAGAATTGATTCTATGTAGAATATTGTTTCACATGTTGACAAAAAACTGGTACATTGGTCTCCACCTCCTCAGGATTTCATAAAATTGAACTTTGATGAGGCCTTTAGGGGAAATCCTATAAATTCAAGCGCAACTATTGTCTTGTGAGATTGGCAAGGTGTTTTCTTAGTTGTGGATTGTGAGTTATTAGAAGATGGTACAAATGATGTTGCAAAATGTAATGCATTAAGGTTAGGTCTTGATTTGGTCATGAAGTTGTATATCCATCAAATTGTTATAGAGGGGGACTCAATGGTGGTAATCTTAGCTCTAAAAAATAGAAAATTGGAATCTTGGAATTTGAATTCTTTTATCGCATATCTAGCTACAGTTAAATTTTTTCCATCTTTCAGATGATGCAATGCTATAGAGAAGCTAATACTTTCGTTGACTCATTGGCTAACACGGCTATTGATGAATCTATTTCCTATAAGGAACTCATAGTGCACGAATGTTCTTTGCAATTTTCTTGCTAAGGGTTTCACATTTTCTTTGCTTACTACAAAGGCCATATTTCATATAGCAAGATTACCATTTTCTTACTTGTTCAGGTACAATTAAATTGGAAAGGTTACATTTTATGAGGCATGGTTTTTAAGGGATCTTTATTTTTAAAAGAGGAAAAAATCAAATTGGATTTTATTTTTTCCCTCATCAAATTTAATCGCTCATGAGAGATTGCCTCCCATAGACAGTTGAATCTGATTGGAATGGCGATGGGGATTAAAGGCAATATTGTTTAAATCATTTTAAATTCTCCTCTTTTTCTAGCACATGTTGTGGCTAATTTGGGATGCTAGCATGGATTTGGTGTCGTTAAAGTGGGGAACTAGTTTCCATCTGCTAGTTTTATCTCCCTTCACTTTCGTCCACCCGTTTGAGGTAACCTCATACTAATGGACATTGGTGAGGGTATATTTTCGATGGATCCTCTATTTGGGGGCACTAATTCTTAAAAATGTATAAAAAATACTTTCATTTTCTCATGTTTTAATTGTGCTTGCAGTGGCTCTCTTAACATGTGACAGCTAGGCATGTTAATACTTTCATTATTCTGTATTTTCCTAGAAATTGGTACTTATCCAGGCTTGCTTAATACAGGCTCTATGCCTTCGCACCTCCTCATGGTACAATAAAAATATAAAATAATTTAATAAATTTGTGTGGCTTCTCCTCGCACATTATTTTGGGCTCTATTAATATCTTATTTTGGGGGAATTTTAAACAATGAATGTTGTTTTGGTTGGTGGTGTCATGTGTCATCAACACTTGCTCTCAAATACTTCTTTTTATGCCCTCCTTAGCTCAATGGCACATGGGTTGTTAGATGATTTCTCGTATGAGTTTTCCCATCATCTTCTTAGATTGCAGACTCACTTGGGGAACTCAGTTTTTGATATGGTGCAGAACTTGTTTGATGTGGTTCAATTCTTAATACGACGTGCTTTGGTTGAGCCACATTCTACTCCATACTTCCCCCTACTGCAAATATGCCTTCCTCTTTTGAAATTGGTGTTTGAATATATTGAGGGCGGCTAGGGTTTCTAGTCTGCCACCTTTCTTCATATACGGGTTTAATTTTAGTTTACAATTTTGCGGTCAAGTGCCATATCAATCTCTGTAAAATCATTCTTTATTTTGTTTAGTGTTAATAAGTTGTATGTTTTCTTTGGGATCTTGAATTCTTATTATAAAAATCAGTTTTGAATTCACTCCTAAAGAGTCTAGTTATGGTTTTCTCTTGTTGTATTTTGGCTATGTAAATCTTTTAATTATTAATAAAATTTCAGTGGCTTACCACTTTTATTCAAAAAAAAAGTTCAAAATAATTTTGCAAGGTGGAAGGGTAAATTTCTTAGTCAATCAAGGAATTTGTAGTTTCTTAAAGATTATTTACAGAACATTCCTATTTACTACCTTTCTCTTTTCAATATCCTTGCCTTTATTATTGAAAAGAAAGAACATATTCAAAGGAGATTCTTATGGACAAGGACTAAAGATCATAACAGAATTACGTTAGTGGGATAGGAAAAGTGTGTTCTCCTAAACAATTTGGTGGTCTTGGTATAAAGAGATTAAAACTTTTCAATAAATTTCTTATTGCCAAAATGGGATGGCACCTTCTTGAAGGTGTCAATGACTAGATCAAAATATTAAAGGCAAAATATGTAAGAAATATGGATTAGGGCATATTTCTATATGCTTTGCATCTTCCTTATGGCTCTATGTTTTGGAACAACCTTTTGAAAACTAGAAGCATGTTACGAGTTGGGGTTAGGAAAATAATTAGGAATGGAAAGAATACTAGTTTTTGGGATGAATTTTGGTTTAATGGTCCCTCACTTTGCTCAATTAATAACCTCCTTCAACTAAAACAAAGGCTTATAAAAATTAATGGTAAATCGATTGAGGGTTATATTAATTGGGAAGGAATGGATCCTAAATGGAAAAAAATTAGAGATCAGTTAAAAGGAGATAAATTGCTAAGAGGGCGAAGACAACAAAATTGGGATGTTACTTTACAAGCCTTAAACCAATACATAGGTGAAGTTTCTTTCTCAAAAGATAGAGAAGATGAGTGGATATGGACTAAGCTCTCTTTAGGATTACTTTCAATGAAATATTCTTATGAGTTGATGGAAAACCCTTTGATTCCTCAAAGTTATTTTCATTAGAAACAGGTTTTGATAAAAAACTTGATCCCTAAAGTGAACTATTTTTGGTGGGTTGTTGTTCATGGGAAAATTCTTACTAATGAGAACCTAAACAAATGTGGTTTTCATTTTTTTAATAGGTGTTATCTCTATAAAGAATAATTAGAGAGTATAGTGCATTTATTTTTCTATCGTTCCTATTCCAAAGAGGTTTGGTCCTACTTTCTTCCTATTCTAATGATTGATTGGGTCTTTCCTTAATAAGAAATTTATTGAAATTTGGCAAGGTTGTCCTTATTCTCATAATAAATTATAGAAATATTTGGAGACAAGTTCCTCCTTTCTTTTCATGGGGATTATGGAAGGAGATAAATACATGATCTTTAGAGAGTCTACAAGAAGCGGTAAGGAATTATTCATGGCTATAAAACATCAAATATAGGAAAAATCAATGTGGTAGTTTATGCCTCCTCAAAACATATGACTTCTTACAAAGAGATCATAATTTAAAAAATATGAGGGCTTAAATAGGACCTAACTAAAGTTGATTGGGTCAAATATCTCACCCAAAAAAACATGACTTGGTCTCCTCCTAAGGTTTGTTGGGTTAAATATAATTTTGATGGATGCTCGAAGGGGAATCCTAGTTTAAATAGAGTAGGGGGTATTATAAGAAACCATCAAGGAAATTTAATAGAAGGTTATGGTAAAAATATAGGATTTTTTTCTAAAAATATTTGATGAAAACCTAAAAAAAGGATGTCATGTGTAGAATTGAGCATCTACGTGCGCTATCCTAGGTGGAAGCATATTATCTCACCATAATAAATCTAAAATCTAGCATCTAATCCATAATAAATTCATCTTCATCCATCTAATCCTAAACACTATCTTGATCATGATAAATATTAGGGGTATATTTCAAACTTAATTTTGGAAAAATATTGACATGACCATTTCTATTTATCATATCCTATTTCATGCAATACCATCACCTACATACAACACAATCCAAGAAATCGTGTAATATCCTAACAATAATAATCTCTCCAAACATGATATCTTATCACAAGATAGTCCTTGGAATCCATTGCATATCCATCTATCCATGCATCCACTCATGGCATTTCATACATTGCTAGACACTGGGGGCAAATACTTATATATTTATTCTAAATAAATCTTGATCTATTTCCTCTAGCTTGTGTTGTGATCTAAACACTTTCAAAATAAAAGTAAAATAATTCAAAACATTCATAAGAAAATATCCAAAATCATGAGCACGTGGCACAATTTGACGAATAAGATGTTCCCTACCAGCTATATCTTTTTATCAAACATCGATCCAAACAACTGATATCAACTACACTAACTCGCGCATCAATGTCATATCAAACCATTCAAATGGATTTTTTTCCTATCTTGGCTAAAAATCTTGATCCATCTTATATGATCAATCAAATCATCACCTCGAGATGTATCCTTCCCAATCCTTGTGTTGTTCTTTTCTTGACAACAATATCCTTGCATTGTTGAGTATCCTCAACAATGTTATCACTATCAATAATCAATCAATTAGATCAATCAATCTTAGCTTGGCTATCAATAGGATCTAAAAAGGTCATTGATATAACTACATATCCATATCTATTTGTCATCATCATTGCATAGGTAAAAGCAAGAAGATGAGTCCACTTCTCATGGAAGTTTCAAACTTAGCCAAAAACCCGAAATCAAGCAAAATAATATGAGATCCCATTATTTAGCAAGCAAGATCCCGTTTCACCTACAAACCTTAGCTTTGGACCTACTTTGACCTACAACTTGAAGGTCATGTTAGTCACTAGAAAAGAGTGACTTTTAGACATATTTCTGAAGATATTTTTGCAAAAAAAATTGACAAAATTAAAACCCATTATAGATGAGACTATGTAGATTTTAAATATATATTTTTTATAATTGGATTATTTTTATTTTTAAAATAATTTTTGATGAAACTGGTCCATAAACTTGAAATATCGGGGTTTTTTAGTATTTTAATAACTTTTTATTAAAATATTTTTTTGAAAAAAAAATTATATGTGCATATTATTCAAATAATGCTTTTCAATTTTTGAAAAAAATAATTAAAAATGATAAGTTTAGGTCATCTTATGTGTGACGTACACAATGAATTTTCAAAACAACAATTATAGCCAATACAAAATTAACAAAAAAAAATTGCAAAAAATATCGTGCACATTATTCAATGTGTTACAGATTTTTTCCCAAAAGGAATCAGAAAAATACAATTATTTAGGTCAAAATATGGATGACGTACATGTGCATGGTATGGTAAAAAGAAAGTGAATTTTAAATAGTGGTTTTTATAGATGCCTATTGAAAATCAATTTGTATCATCTGGGTATTAAAATAAATTACATATTTGAAAACTAGACTTGGAGTGCTAAATTTCATATTACTGAATTTTTTTAAGATTCAATCTTTATGTGCTTCAAATTTTTAGGTCAAATGAGAAAAATTCTGAAAATTAGGGAAAACACTTCCACTTTTTGGCCAAAAAGTGGACTCAACTTATTGCGCACACCCGTACAAAAAACCATAAAACATCCAACTAATATCAAAATCTAAAAACATCCAAATAACATAAAAACATCAAAAACATCCATAACATGTTTGAAAACCCAAAAACATCCAAAACATATTAAAAATTCCAAAAACAAACTCAAAAAACATCAAAAATTCCAAAAAAAACTTCAAAACATTTCAAAACATTAAAATATTCTAGAGATAAAGTCATCCATCCCATCTTGCTTCTCATCTCATCTATAATAAACTTCCATCCATAATATACCTATCATCATCCTCATCTTTGGAAAAACAAACAAAATCAAGTATAACCATTATCGAAACATAAACTATCATGCAAAATCACAAGACTTGATCATTGTCAAACATGTCAATTAACCTTCATATCAACGGCATAAACATTTGAAAATAAGAATCCAATGAATGTCTTAATAGATATATCTTTCTTATAATAGGCATAATTTCATATCTCAGCTAAAACAACTCTCTTTGGCAAGAAATATGATGACATTGGTTTTTTTGTCATTTTGATCTTTTCTTTTGGTTTTTATCTTTTTGACTCATTTACATTGCTCACTCAAAACAATTTTTATTTGTATGGACTCATACCTGCACCAAACACACTAGGGAATTTATCAACATGGGGCATCATCTGAGATCATATTGTATGGTTTATATGTTCTAGTGTTGATCTTGACACTATGTATGTTGTATCAGACATTGAATCTCCCCACATACTTTGGACACAACTTTGGGAGATCTATGGAGACCCTCATATCTCTCCATACCCAGAGGATCATGCTGCAAGTTGTCTCATCCCTCTTGCAGATCTAGATTCTATACCCTTTGATGATGATACTTTAGAGGAGCTTGAGTATAACACAAGTCTTACATGTTTTGATGGTTCAGAGACTTGTCTTCATGTTCCCATTATATAGATCGAGGCTACACCAACATCTTTTGTTGTTCTTGATCAGCTTGGCATCGCCACATCTTTGGCCCCTATTGATTAAGTGCAACAAGACATCATATATCTTTCAAACACAACTACTTGGTATTCGTATATAGTAGGCATATCATCCTTTTTTGTGGATTCCTATACTGCAGATCTGGAGGATTACATTGAGGTCATTTGTCTCCTCTTTGTTGACAACCACATCAACATTGTTGTCCCACCATCTTCATCGCCTTTGTAGCTTGTTCTATATTAGTCTTCACAAAATATTGGATTGACATCATTGCCTTTTGACATGTGGATACATGAGAAATTTTCAGAGGAACACATCATTTGGATTTGGATTCCAGATTCACCCATCCTTTTGGATTGTCTTCTCCAATCACTAGTGGATTTGTTTCTTCCTAAGGGGAGAAATGTTGTTTGCGGAAAGTGGGTCATATTCTATCTTCAGGCATACATCATTGGCACAGGACCTACTTCTTTATGGGGAGGATTCATATCCTCATTTTCTCTATCCTATTGGGGGGACATCTATTGCACTTGCATGATAGAAGCAGTCCTTGGGGGGGTCACATTGAGTCCTCCTTCTATCCTTCTTTCACTAGTGCAATCATTTATTTTTCTCTCTTTTGGAGAGGAGTTTTTTCCCATGTGGTTTTCTCATTTTATCTAGTTATGAGAGATTCATTTTTGTGTACATGGGTACCTTATCAGAACTTATATCTAGGACCCATCCATGCATCCATATTGCATTCTACACAAGCATTTTATAGCTTCTCCCTAAGTTGATCTTAAGGGGGGGTGTTGGAGTAATCAAGACAATCACTTGATAATTAATTAATCATTAGTTAATTATTAAATACATTTTACTTTATTCACTTAAGCTAAACTTAGGAGTGATTTTTTATTATTAGTTTGAGTTAAATATAGGACAAGTTGTCTCATTGCATGAGATTAGAACATTTGTCACTATCTAGTCAAATCCTCATCTAGGGTTTGCCTTTGCATGATTTTATAAATCTTACATATTCATTGCAATAATTCAATTCAGAACCATTTAAGTTAATGCCTTGCACATATTAGTGCTCTTCTAGATTCAATCTTTTCTCTCTTGGTTGCATATAAAATCAGTTGCTTTGATCTTTCTTATGTGATAGGCATTTTGGTTGTAGGGATTTCTAGGAGCTATGGGGTTAACTATAAAATTCAACAAAAAATGTTGATATTTAATATCTTGGTGTGTCTAGAGGGGTACATAATGGGGTCATAGTCATTGCTTTCATCTATTGTGCTTGTTGGATGTTCTTGTAATATGACCTTGGTGAATACTTTCCTTGTGTGTGCAGGGATAGTCTCAAGTAATGCAATGGCTAGTGTGTATCAGGTTCATAAATTTTTTGTATTAGTCTCCTTACTTTGATGGCTTCATTCTCTCACATGATAAAATAAGGTTTTTGTATGTTAGTTATGAACAAGGATACTTTGATTTGTTTATAGAGTCAAATTCTATGCATTAGATACAACGCCACTCTGGTCCTTCATACCTTGGTGCATCGTGTCTACTTACTACATCAAAGAAGGATTTCTCTTTGTTAATTAGCATAAACTAAAGAAAATAAAAATCATCTATCCTATCTCATCACATATCCAATAAAATCTCAAAATCCATGCAATAATTATAGATTCATTGGTATCTTGATCAACATCATCATTGAATTTCATCCTATTCTATCCTAGTTTAATCATCCAATATTCTACCTCTATTGTGTTAACACTTCTATCCAAATATCATGACATAACAAAAAAAATATGCATCCCATCCTACATCTGCAAACCGTCAGTAGTGCATCATATTATCCATCCTACATAGTCATCATATACTTTATGAAATGAAAAAGAAGAATCATGACCATATCATCTCATCATCATAACATACATCATAAGAATCATACATATATCATCATATAATTATCATAACATACATCATACATTATCATATCATCACATCACATCATGAAACATCCATACATCATAATCAAATCATTGAAATATTGAGCATACATAATAACATCATGTCATAGCCACATCAAAAAGGATCACCTCATCTCATATATCATCAAAAATGAAAATTTCATGATACAAAACATTTGGTACATCAAGTGTGTGATACAATAATATACATCAAAAATAAATATATGCATGAGGCTCTCAAAATCCAATGAATGGATATAAATATGTCTACATCAATGATCTATACATCAAAGAATATTTGTACATTGAGCTATCATGTGATTGCATGTTCCTCTTTATAGGAGAAGGTCGAGGAGGTAGCAAACCCATGATCTACTAATACTCATCATGGCCCTAGGATGCCTATGGCTACTAATGTCCTTGCATTTTTTGAGAGGGATGCCCTAATGACCCACCATTTTATCGACTTGATGTACCAATTGTAATACTCCACATGGAAAATTGAGGTCTCCTACGCTCTCTAGGTACTATTTCCTAATACAAAGTATTATAATACATCACCTCTTGTATAAGAGATCTAGTATGATACATGTCTTTTGTCATGGTTCAATCATAGACCCCAGATTAATCTCTAGATGGGTCCTCCTTGCCCGCTTTGCATCTTGCTTTATGATCAGTTCGACCACCTGTTCCTCCACTTGCTAGTGATGGTAATCCCAATATCTCTCTCTAAATATCTTATATCCCTCTCTACTCGGGCCTGGTCCCACTCTATAGTACATTGATCTCAATATAGGAGGGCTTGATCCCTCTCTATAGTTATTTGAATGAGTTGAACTATGACTCCATCTCGCTTTGATCTATAATTATCTCACTCCTTATGATCCTAATCCCTCTAAGATAAAGAAAATTTTAGTCTAACATCCTATTCACTATCACCTCCTCCTTTGGCCTCCTGCTATTGATGTGGGACTACCTATGGATGACCCTGTTGTGGTGGATCCTAATGTGGGGAATATTGAAGTGGTGCCACCTGTTGGGTAACATGTTGTGCCACCTACTGATCTTGGTCACCATCTCTCTAATCCTCTATTATGACTCTCTATCTCATCTACCTCTCGTGACTTGGCTCTATCTCTCTCCTCCTCCTAGCACCTATGCCTCCAATCCTACTATCAAGATGTGAGAGTATAAGTGGTTGTATTTGTACACAATAGGAATCATAATCTAGTGTAGTATTGGGATCATTAGGACCTCTTTCCCATCCCCATGCTAGGGGAGCTAATTGTGAAAACTCTATCAAGGCAACTTGAGGCATCGCCGCACCACCCCACTCATGAATCTCTTAAACTGTCTTGGTATTCATCTACAGGTACCACCTATCTCTCTCCAAACTACTAAAGCACCATATCTAGTAAGTACCTCTCCAAAATGTGAGGTGTGTGCCCAATAATCCAACGAGTTTTTCAACAATAAGCAAGGTGTAGATGATCATCTATTCATGGCTCGCAATGTAACCATGGCCTCCAAATAAACTCATTCATGTTATCAAAGATCCCCCTCCAAAAATGCAGCTCTCCCATGTGTTTATGTGTAATAATAGGGGCATATATTTATACAAATAGGTCTACGACATCTCTCTAACTCTCCAATCGGTCGAGTCACTTTTTTGTACTCCCACACCCATACATGAAGCAAAGTCACACCCGTAGATAAATTGGTAACAACTTTGTAACAAACCCGGTGCATATCATGATACAAATACGCGAGGATGCAAGGTCCCCATGCATAAGTAATCTCCTCTATAACCATTCCCTCAATCACAAAGCCCCATCTGACCAAAAATCCTCATGATCATTTGTTAGGCATAAGAGGCCCCATGATCAATCTAGCTAGAATTAGAAGAATATCGTCTACCTCTTTGATGCAGGGTCTCAACTCAATCTATACATCCACAATGTCTAGCTCGTCATCCTTGGGAAGTATCTCTAGAGACATTGTGTCTCGATCCATATCATATATCACTCGTACACCCTCGATACGCACCCTAAGGATGTGCCAAACATCCTCTAAATTAATATTGCACTGTCCAATAAGAAGGTGAAAGGTCATTATATCTAGTCACCATCATTCAACTAGCACAATCATTATCACCCTATGAGCTCGGATCTCAGGCATGTATGCAGTATAGTAAAGATTGGCCAATGAAAGAAACTTGACCTCTAGCTTGTCCAAGAGCACCATCCAATCCAAGATCCTCAATCTTCACTCCCTAAAGTAGATAGGATGAAGTACCACCTGTAATAATAGTGCCCATAATGTCAATTTGCCAAATTTTTGATTAAAAAACTCTTTTAAGAAAAAGAACAAAGTGTCACTTTTTGTAATTGCAGTAAAGCATGCCAATCAGGCGTGGACCATTTTTCAAACATGTTGAACCCATGGATATAAACATCCATGAAATTTTTTATAAACGTGTCACTTTATCTATGCTAAGACAATGCAAATCCAATATGATATCACAACTATGATGCAATATGACAAAGGCAGTGTTTCATGATTGCAGGCATGCCATATCAAGTTACAAAGGTTTCAATCCATGGATCAATGCCTTTGTTTTCCTACCTTTAGCTAAGAATTTAAAATACTAAAGCTATGTGCAAGCAAAAAATAACATAGTACGTATTGGTGGGCCCACTCCCACTAGCCTTTGGAACTATCAAACCCTATTTGTGTGGTGTGCAACACGAGGTATGAGTGCCACATTGAGAAGGTGTCTAGAAGGGCTAGATGACCAGAGCTCTAAAATCTCATAAAGAAAAGTGTGCACGTGAGGATATTTTAAGCCCAAGTGCCTATGTATGACCCTCAAACCCTAGGGTTGCACCTACAGCTGCCTTGTTAGCCTATTTTTCAACCTTGTTCATTGATCTTGATTACTATTGAGGCTTTCTAGGACATATTTGTCATCCTCTTTTTAGTAGAACTACTCCTATCATTA
This sequence comes from Sequoiadendron giganteum, assembly GCA_007115665.2. Classification (NCBI taxonomy): domain Eukaryota; kingdom Viridiplantae; phylum Streptophyta; class Pinopsida; order Cupressales; family Cupressaceae; genus Sequoiadendron; species Sequoiadendron giganteum. Next base: position 392,140,437 of record CM021104.1, on the reverse strand, counting down.
TGTCGTGGTCTCAACCTGAAAAATAATTTTTTTGGCTGATTCTCTCAAGGGGGAAGAACACCATCACTCCATTCACTGAGGCATAGTGGGGCATCTGGTGAATTTAAAAAAAAATCCAAGCAACATCAGGGCTTTGAAACAACACAACATGTACATTGCTTCAAAGAGGGGTAAAATGTAGACACCTAACATTGTCCTAAATGTATCACACATCTTGATTTCACTTATTAACATTATTTTCCTCATTTTCATTGATTTCCTCCATTTAATTAAACAATTTCCAATTATTTGTTTAAATTCATCTTTTTCCTCTATTAATTGAATAATTGACATTATTTGGTTAATTCATCATTTTCATCATTTCTTACTAATTTCTCCCTTTAATTAAATAATTTTGAATTATTTAATTAAATTCAATTTTCTTCCTTCCATCATGATTAAATAATTTTTATTCTTTAATTAAATCTATTTTTCCTTTATCCCACATGATTAAATAATTTTTAATTATTTAATTAAAAATATTACTTTCTTCTCATCCTCACAATTAAATCATTTTCATAATTATTTAATTCCCTAATTTCTTCCAACTTGCACAAAGAATATTCCTTTTTCAAAAGAATATTCCCTTTTCAAAAGAATATTCCCTTTTCAAAATCAATTTTCCCTCCAAAATATCTAAATGACATATTCCCTTCAAAAAGAATATTCCATAATTCAGATTCAAATTTGAATAGATATTTTCCCTCCAAAATATCTTCAACCAATTTTCCATGAAAATAGGGATATTTTGGTTCTCAAGCAATTTCATCCATTGATCTTCATTGATCTCCTTGATTTCCTCTCATCCACTGATCTTGAGATTCAATATTGATTTGATTAGATATTTTCAAATCTATAAACAAGCCTTCATCTTCATCAAAATCATTCACAATCTTGATGTACTTGAATTCTCATTCATTCACAATCTTCATGAGCTTGAGAAATTCATTGTTTTGAGCTAATTATGAGTCATAAGTCATCATTCTTGAGCTTTGCAACATGGGAAAATGCTTAATAGATAGATCCACATTCATTTGGAGCATAATCCTCCGATGAGATTGAAGGTTTGCACATTCTTGTAGATTCAATTGCTTTGAATTATGTCTTTTAATGCTTTTGTTTGAATCTTTTTTATGTTGCTAACTAAATTTCATTGAGTATGGGCTAATATGATCTTTCTTTGATGGTTTTTTAGTGTTTCTTACATTAATTGTTGATTTATGTTTTTTGCATCTAACCCATATTTTCCCCTATGACAAGTTTTTTTTTTGAGGGATTGGTCAATGATTATTCCTAGAAAACAAAGCAATTCTTAAAAACTTTCAAAGTTTCAATTATTGAAGTTTAATTATAAGAAGGAAATAGATTTTGTTGAAGTACCAAAAGAAACTTATTATAGTGTATTGTAGGTGTTATGTCTCCAGGACTATAGGTGCATGTTTAGGGTAATTTATGAATATTTCAATATTTCCACTTAGCATAGTTGCTACTATGAGTGTAAATGTGACAGAATTTTTAAATCTAGTATAATCCTTTTAAGAATCATTTTATATTTATGCATATATTTGTGCAACTTAGTAATGGATAATTAAATATGTTTTATAACTGATACTCTCACCTTGATGAATTTTTATGCTTTGATAAACTATTATGCACTTTATTTTTATTGTAATTTATTATTTTTAATTTTACTCTATAAATAATTGATATGTGTTGATTTGAGAATGCATTGACTCAATCACACAACTAAAAGAAAAAATCATTAAACTACCATTACTAGCCTAGTTCTTATTCTCATGTAGCTCATTATTTCACAACAAAAATAGAGTAATAGTCATAAAATTCATATCAAATACACCATGTAAGTCATGCATCTTACCCCCACATTGCACTCATTGCAATGGTGTCAAAATCATCCTTATTGAGGTATTAATATAGCTAGTTTCTCTTAGCTTATTGATAATATTTAGAGTTGAATTAACAGTTTGGGTTTAGCTATAATTATTTTCAATTGCCCATTTTATTTACTCAAACCTCTAAGAATACCCTCCTTCATTTAAGTTGAGCTCAAAGTGTAGGGGAGAAAAATCACTCTCATAAATTTGACCTTTAACCCTACATGATCTATGGATGAGCAAGTTTCACCTTTATGATGACAATCCTAACCTTGAATGTAATATTTTGTTTTAGGAAGTGAAGTAGTGATTTTGGGACCCAATAAGACCTTCATGGAGGAATGAATTCTCTGCTAGCATAAATCCACCCAGTTGGACATGTTGAAACTATTATTTTAATGCCACAAGGCTTCATTCGAAAAGGTTGCTCATTCCACATGCTAGAACTGCACCAAATTATAATTTTTGCAAGTTATAATTTGGCACTAGGATGAGATAACCACTTTGATTTAGAAAAAAATAAGAGAGGATTTTTTAGAGGGCCTCACTACCCAATTGTAGGAATGAACAAGATGTATATAGGTGCCACAATATTTCCTTATTCTCTTGTCAAATTTTGTAACTTTTAGGCTCTTAAGTGTCTTAAGAGACCTCATCTAACCATTGTAGCCTAGAAGGTTTGAGGGACCTCAAGTGTATAATAAGTCCTCCTTTAGCATAAACCCACCCAATTAGACATGCTGTTTCTATTATTTTAATGCCAAGGGGATCCATTCAAAAAGTTGCTTGTTCCACACTCTATCACTACACAAATTTGATATGTTATAACTTTTGATTCGATGAGAAGATGATAAAAATTCTTTGAACTAGATGAAACTATAAATAAATATGAATGGAAGTAGAGGAGAGAAAGATTGAATAACAAGATATAAATAGAGACATTGAAGTAAGATAAATGATTGTGGTTAAGTGTGATCAACACAAGTCTTTTGTGTACATCATTTCATGTAACACAATATAAACTAATCAATTGATAGCATTAGTAGATTATTTTATGTAAATAATAATGTTACCAAGTAAAAAATGAATTATTCCTTACTTCTTAATTGTATATTTCCACATCTGGATGAGTTATTTCCTTTCAGACTAGGTAAACCTCAATATGTTAGAACATAACTATCATTTGTGAGCAACTTAGTCTCTACTAAACCTCTAATGCATGGAACATTTATTTTCTTGATTGATTTAACAAATGATAGATGGGGGATATTAAGGAGATATTGCATCTTATGTGATCTTTCAAGTCCTTTCAAGTTCTAGTGATAGGCAAGTGTAATATCTCCTCTATTGGGATGTTGTTGGTTAACATTGGATAGAGTAAATGACCACAAGTTCCCTTGCATGCTCCCAACACACTCTAAAAGATATGATAATGTAGATCATTAAATACAATCTTTAAAAAGTAAGAGGATCTTTTATACATAGAAATGATTTTTATAAAACCTTTTTCAAGATATCAAAATGTTTTTCAACTTGAAAGAAAAAATATAAATAATCTAAAATGATAGCAATTTTTTTTTTTAAAATATTGTATTGGATACATGAATACTAGAATTCTAGTGTGTTATAGACCACATGGACTAAAAGGTATTGACTTATGTAAAAGCTATAATATAAGAAAAATGAGTATATCTTGCTAAATATGATATTGTAGACTTAGAAATACTAAGTATATAGGTAATCGGTTGTTGTAGATAAGAAGCTAAATTAGAACATCCAAATTAGATTATGTGTTGATGATATAGCTTTGGCACCTTTCATTCTTTATATCAATGTAACAAGAGAGCTTATAAGTTGAAAAAATAAATCTCTATGCTTATTTTGGTGATTAAATTATATTGGGGAAACTATTAGTAAACAAGCATCAACCTTCCTTAATTATTACTTGATTACTAACTAATATGAAGATTAGGGATTATAATTTCATTCAAATTATCTAGATTATGAGTATTGAATATGAATTAATGAGGTGTTACTCCACTAAAAATAGAGTAATAAACATGCATATAAAAGGAAAATTGAGATGATGGGAAATGGTCAACCAAGAGCAAGTGAGTTGTAGACAAGAGACTAGCTATTTACAATCATGTTATATATGACCCTTCAAGCTTAATATTATATAAATAATTATAGAATTAAAAGAAAAAGAAATATGACCATTTCAATTGATGTGAACAAAAATTAAACTTTTTTAAAAATAGTTCGAATAAAAGATATCTATAATTAGAGTTTTTATTACCATTCCTTATATTACAATGAAACAATTATTACTTACAAATTTATATTTTAAACTAATTATTAGATAGGAAAGTTATATATCCATGATTGTGGTGCCAAAAAGAATATAATTGAAGTTGACAGATAAACTCTAGAAGATGTCTTAGATAGTAAGCTCCTCAATTTGAAGATTTTAGTGAGTACAACTTGAAATTGCAGGTCTTTCAATAGGCTGTACTTTCTTCAACCCTCCGGACTTTGTAGGTCATGTTAGTAGGAAAATATGTTATGCCATATAATTTTTCCCCTCCCCCTTCTGCAAAAAGCTCAAAAACGTGAGAGTTCATATGGACCTAAGTTGACTACATTCAAAGCCCAATGATTAGGATTATCCTTTACATGCGACTCACCAAACGTGCCTTTATTGTTTAGATGATGAAGAGAAAAAGATTGACTGCTTTTTGACATTGCGAGCACTGAGGCAGTGCTGCCAACGGCGAACAACACAAAAGATCGTTTCTTGATTTGTCTTTCATTAAATATCAGAGCTTTAAAGTCCACCACCTTTTTCTTGTGTTGTGGAAAGGTCGTCAGCCTTTTGACATTGGTCTGTGGATTTACCTGGTTAGTCAGTGTGTGGTTGATGATAGAAAGTTGAAAGAGACAGGAAAGAATGGTGGAGAAGGAGAGGAGTTGTTGCAGTTGAGGCGGACAGGTTTCCTCCCTGACCTGGAGCCTAGAGCCTGGCCGGCCCCACCTCCGAAAGGCAAGGCACAGACACACAAAGTGTTGGTGTTTATCATGTGTCTGCCATATTCTCTTCCTTCCCTTTCCCTTTCGCTGGATACCATCATGATCTTGCGCACGCCCGAGAGGTGGGTGCCACTGCTCGCGCCTGCTCCTGCCCCTGCCCCTGCTCCTCCTCCTCCTCCTAAGTGCTTTTCGATCATGTTAAATTTTGTCCCAAAAGTGGGCACCTTATTCTGTCGATCGCTCAGTACAATAGCGCATCAGGAAGCTTGATACTGATCCTATGGTAGGTCCACGCCACTTATGATAACAAGGAATCCAATCCTCCTACGACTCCCGGATTTCTGTGGGTGTTTTGGCAAGGAAGCAATACAATAGCTACCAACCCCTTCCGCCCCTACCTCTTTCTTCTCCATCATCAATTGGGAGGTATCAGTCTCTGAGCTATTTTATTTACCTAAAAGAGATAGTTTTAGAATTATTTTATTTTATTTATATTGTCTATTTTTTATTTGAAGAGTTTGGGGTTTTTTTGTGTTTTTAACGAAGGATTTTATAGCATTCATAAGTTTATTTTGGTATACACAATGGAAGCACAAACATATGTTGATGCATTTTCAACTGAGAGTTGAGGATTCAGGGATATCCATTTCGTCAAAGTTGTGCAAGGCACAATCTTGACTTCATCTCTTATAACATGCCTCCCACAGGTTGAAGCTTGGTGGATGGTATAATCAAGGAATATACTATCACCTTCACTTATTGTGCTCAATCAATTGAGTTACAACTCTGGGTGAGTTAGTTTTATTTACTTATAATTTATTTTATTTTATCATAGAGTTACTTTATTTACTACATATTTTATTTATTTTAAAGTTAGTGTCTTTATGTTTAAAAAATAAATCTCAATTTTAAATAGTTTTTCTTTCAACTTTTTATTGGTCATGGCATGAGATGTTTCTCTCCTCTCTTTCCATTGTAGGTTACACCTCTCAACATAATTATAAGTTTGTATGGAATGTTTAATGTTTTCCAACATGGGTTGAAGAGAAGAATTATAAGTAGTTGAAACAAGTAGTATCTTTTCAATCCACAAAATATGTATATGTTTCTTCTATTTTACATTGAATTTCAATGCAAAGCTATACCTATCAATATTAGATTCATTGTTGGAAAAATAAAATAGTTTGTTTGTGGTCTAAAATATTAGTGGTTTGAAGGAAGATAACTGCATTGTAGAATAAATTTTATAGTTTTAAGCATACATGAAAATGTCTAGTAAATAATGTGTGCACTAGATTCCCTCACATGGGAAGTTGGTATGTATATCTATCAATTGTGTTCCAATAATCCCTTCACAATATTTTTAATTTTAAAATCTAGATTTGTTGTGAGATTCAAATCTTCTCATTGGCCTCCTTAGGGGCTCCCTTAGAAGATGTTGTAGTGTAGATCTAAGAGTTTCTTACAAATATCATGATCTTATGACCATGAAAGAGGTGTTAGAAATTTCTAACCTACATATGCATAGAGACCCTAGCTAAGGAAATAAACATCATACTTTAATATGTACACTACATAAAAGTAAAATAAGGACATAAACATCATAATTTAGCTATTAACGCTCATGATTCTATTACCATCAAATTTTGGCCTATGCCTTCTCTTGTGTCACATCTTGAGACAAAGAGAAAATAAAAAAATAAAAAGGGCACTATTGGAAGAAATCTAGCGACAAAGGGGAGCTCTAACATGCTTTGTGAATGGCAATATTGTTGTTCTAGCATATAATTCAAAGGGGATAATAGGGGATAGTAATATATAGTCCTAGGGGCACAATGAGGGTGCTTAGGAGGGTATCAAGAACATGCCAAAGGAGATCATCAAGGAAGGTAAATCATCAATCCTTATAAAATATAATTCACAAAGAAAGGAGAGAATTTGGAGGTGCAAGAAGCTTTAAACACATGTGAATAAACATGTGTAACATTTGCCAAATGCTAACAAGAATGTACAAGATTGAATCATTATATTTTTTAAAATTTTCTTCATGATATATATGATACAATTATATATAGTATTCTCTTACAACAACTCAAATATTCATAAATCCATGAAGCAATAATATGCATTAGGTCAAAACTATAACCAATCAAAAATTGACAAATTCATAGGCAATATGCCAAATCCACTACATATGTCCTAGCGATACAATACCCAAAGGTGTACATGTGAGTACAATAATGTAACTCCAAGATAAATTCTCACCAACCATAGAAAAATCATTTCCATGCTATTATTGCATATGGGGAAGGTATTTGAACCCACACATCGAAGGAATCCCTTTCCCCACCAACCATCAACTTGGTTTTCAAAGTATTTCAAACCAATAATCTAATAGCCGTAAAGTGACCAAAATACTATTGTGAATAGATTAAATTGATGATCAATGAATTCAAGCAAATAGGAAATAATAGCAACAATCAAGAATCAAATTCAATGATAAAAATACTTAATCTCAATGTGTGTGCACATCAATACAAAAGAAATAATAACGTAAACCAAATCTAATCTAATCTACTTTACCTCTACCAAAAATGACTAGCCTTACTCCATTATAAAGTATAGAATTATGCTATTTTAATAGTATGTGAACTACTCAAATACCTAACATGACCTTGTTAGCAAAATAATGATGATGAATATGGATGCAAGATTCATAAAATTTGAGGAGGGATTGAACAATCAATTGATGAGTGATTTATAGCTTTCAGAGATATTAGATCAATAGTGTAGGATGTGAGATGAGATCGATGGATGAGGATCGTTGAAAGATTGGGAGGAACATGCACAAGCCTGCATTGATAGATGAAGTGGAGTGAGTGAGAGTGAAGTGAGGTCGATTTTTAGGTAACTCACTAAATTTAGAAATGGTCACTAAATTTAACTTTGGTCACTAAATTTAGGATTAGAAGAATAAAGATAGAATTTGATATTATTAGCAAATAAATAAATTAAAATAATTAGAATAAATAAATTAAAATAAGTGCAAACTAAATAAATTAAATTAACTTATTTAATTTTGAAAGAATAATTAGCTAATTAAATAATTAAAAAATATTTAATTATATGGAAAGAGGAATAATGCAAGGTTTAATTAAATGATTAAAAAATATTTTATTATGGGGACAGAAGAATAGTAAGAAATTAATTAAATAATTAAAAATTATTTAATTAATAGTAATGAAAGGGGTGATGAGTGATGATGACAAGAAATGATGAATTTTAGAAGAATTCATTGGACATTTTTAGATGTCTACAAATATTTCATGTTTATCTTATTTGCATTACTTTCATGGTCATGCATCGATGCATACATATGCATAAGCAGTGAAAATCATCCACAACATAGAAATATCATGTAACTAATCGAGTATAAATAACTCATAAAATCAAGACCATATGCAACACTTTTAAATGATTACTACTCACATCCCATACTATGATCTAGCACTCATCCTTCATGCAACGTCTTTAGTTAAGTCAAACTAGTTCAAAGTAGAATAACATGATCCCACACTAGACATGTATTCCTAGAGCCTTAGCACATTATCCTACCACATAAAATCAACTTACTAATCAACCACAATACATGAACACACATAATAGAAATTAAAGGCATGAAATACAAATCAAATAAAAATTTGCAAACATAACAAGCATCAATTAGGACACGACACAAAAAGGAGTACAAGACATGATAATAATACACATAAAAGTTAATAAAATCATAAGACGTCTCAACATTAGAAATCATAAGGTGCAATCATCTCAATGACACATCTATCTAGTGAGTTGTCAATTGTGTTGGTACCCAAATTTCTCCCTAAAAAGCTTCAAGATCAATCATATGTTTAGTCAAATGTCAAGTCCTTTTTGTCACAACAATGTATGGATTACATTAGCTACCCTATAAAATAGCTAATTATTTAGATGTTGGTTTGTGTTCATGGACATTAATTATGTATTTAAGTTGCTCATTGTGAAGATTAACAAGATTTCAATCTTGAAGGAGACATTGGCACACGAAAATGAAACAAAGGATGAATTTAAAATAAAGACTATGGTGGCAAATGTAAGGCAAAGGTAAGAAGGATTAAGGCTAAGGAAAATCTTCTCCAACATATTGAGAGAATCATATATGAGGATTGTGTTACAAACATAAATTGTCACTTTGAAGGGTCCAAATTTAAGACAAATACTTTTCGGAAAAAAATATTTTTTACTTTTTTTTGTGTTCCAAATTGAGGAAATAAGCATGGAAATTAAAATTTTATATTTTTAGAATGTTGTTTTTACTTTGTCTATTTTTTGGTGAAAAGAAATGGATATTAAATGTAGAAGGTTACCAAATCAATTTTAAGTTTTTTCACATACAACTAGAATTTAGAAAGATGAAAAGCAATGAGAAATAAAATTATTATTTTAAAATAAAAGGTGAACCAATAAAACATAGATATAGAGAGGATCAAAGAGCTTCATGGAGCAAAAAAAAGGTAGTAATAGATATACATTATAAAAAACCTAATTAAATACAAAATAGAGATGTCATGGAATCAAAATTTGCATAACTAGTATCATTCAAAGGTCGATGAGTTAAAGGTAGATGAATTAGATGTAGATTCATCCAATGGGTCCATAATGACAACTAGGGTGGTAGAGCAATGACTAGGGAAGGGTGGGTGATGTGGAACATGCCCCCATGAGGAAGTAAAAGGTCCACATGTATGGTCCATCACACCCTAGCCACTAAATAGGCCCAAGCTCCAACGTGTAGGAGTTAACAAAAATTTCCATAATTTTTGCATAATCATTTTGAAGACCTAATTATATGACACTATAAATGTGCATGATGTAGGAGCATCCGAGCGAACTAGTAATCGATATCAACCAAAAAAAATCTTTTGGTTTGGATTTCCATTTTGATGTTTTTTTGGGTTCATTTAGCATCTCTTAGCATTGGAAAACCTCTCATATGATTTAATTTTCCAAATTTGAGTTTTTGCTTTGTCGTAGTTTTAAGGCTCCCACAGGCAGTTTTATGAAAATAATTATTTCTAGAAATATATAAGAGATAGGTCAAAATACTTTAAAATATATATTATTGGATGAATTGTGCACAATTTGGTGAAGGTTTCGTGACCAAAATCCTCACAGATTGAGAGAATTTAAAATCCAAAATTTTGTCCTAGATGGCCACGAAAACAATTAATTTTCATTATTTTTAAATGCTGGAGAAAAATTATTTTGAGGGAATCATCTTAATGATATTATCCATAGCTTGAAAAAGTTTCATGTGAATATGATCTATGAGTTATGCAAAAATTCAGTTTTTATTACCCGTTGCGTAGCGTCAAAGTCACATGTTTGAATTTTTTTTCAATCTCAGAAGGTAATGTTTGATGGATTTTTCTTATCTCATATTCATATTTTTAAGAAAACTCAAAATTCAAAATGGGCAGTGGTGGAGGATTTTAAATTATTGGCGTAATTTCACCTTTTCTCCATGTAATCGCTCCCAATAAAACAATAAATATAATTATTTCTTTCAAATGTTACAAAGACAAATTTAAAGCTGAAAAAATGGACATCATCATTAATTTGAAGACCCAGGGGTATGGATTGGTAAGAGGCAAGTATTTTTTACCTTATTGATTAAAATATCTATGTTTAGACCTCCATTTTGGAGGGCATCTTTTGAAAAATATGAGAGAAAATTTAAATACCAAACAAAGAAAATTCCAACACAGATTTGAATTATTAAAATGAATATTTTATTGAGGGAGTGGGATGTCACTTTGGGGTGAGCATTTAATTTCTTTTTAATAAATAGATTTCAAAAAGTTTTTAAAAAAATGAGAGAGGGAGAGTTGGAAGACTGCATGGAAGCAAGGTAGAGATGAGGACAACAGCATGGATGTTTTAGAGAGAAATTTTTTAAATCTTATAGGAAGTAGAGATGAAGATTGATTTTGAGGACAAGTGAGAGAGAATGGCCATGGAGAGCCAAATTTTATAAATGATTTTGTTGATCATATTATTGAATAAATATTGTAATTATTTCAACATGGTTGCATATCATTTTCAGATTTGAATGCAACTAATTTTCTTTGTTCAAATTTTGTGTTTTTGGAGTTTGTGGATGGGTATGTATTTTTATTTGCATCAGTACATTACCACAAAGTTCTTCAAAATTTATTTCAAAGACACATGGATTTGTTAATAAATTCAATGTTTGAAAACATGAAAAATTAAATAATTTTAAATAAATTCATATTTGTGAGCTAATCATGCAAAAATTGGTGTCGGTGGAAAAAAATCATTCCACTTTTTCACATCAAATGAAGAAAGTTCCATCAAATGCCAACTTTCCCAATTTTCATAACTTATTGTTGATGACAAAAACATCCACAAGTCCACTTTTTGGTGTCAATTGGAGAAATTTCTATTGAGGATTTTTTTCTAATTATCACAACTTGTCGTTAGTGGTGTGAAACCTCAAAAATGTCCACCAAAAAGTAAATGGGTAGCTAAAGGCAATAAACAATAAACATAACATGCTTTTCTTGCTAAAACAAAGACATAATTAAAGTAGGAGTGGAACCCAAGTTAGTATATGGGCCTGAGTGAAGGATGAACATAAAATAAAGTGAAACAAAGGAGAAAAAATAATAAATATGAGCCCTCCATTCAAATTGATGCTCAAGATGAAGAGTATTAATGGGTATGTGCACCAAGTTGTGACACAAAAATGGCTCTTAAGATACCACTTTTTTATGAAATTATCAAAGCTTGATGTTTGATGATAAAATGAAGATAGTTATGCTCAAATTTTGAAGATGCAACAAGAAAAAGAGTAGTAATACTCTGAATCTACTTTCTAAACTACTATTTTTTTTTTAAATAATGAAGATTAAGGGTTTGAAAAAGAGAGACTACACAAAGTGGTCTTATTTTTATCAAAAAAATAGCATAGCATCTATTGTGGTCCCCCTAAAAAGTTTATTTTTTTAGAATTTCAAAAATCGCTATGATGAGAAATTAGGTAACACCATGTAGTTTATATAGGCTTTTTTGGCTAATTTTTTAATGAATATATAATATTTTACTAATTTTACTAATTTTCGAAGTGGACACATCCTAAAAAGAAAAAAATTGAGCGTGTTCCCCCTAAAAATGGAGGCAATAACAAGAGAAGTTATAGATGAAAACTTTAACATAATCAAAACGTAAAAAAATATATGGTTAGATAGCTAAGAGAGAGCCTAATGTCATCGTGGTATTTTTATAAATTTTCACTGAAACATGTACAAACTTGATGGAGAGCACAATAAAAAATATGTGAAATTTTGTTACCCTTTCAGAAAATCACATCCTTGGCATGAAATGGTCATGCCCAAGGAAAAATCCAACCCTTTGGGTTGGTATTTCCTAATGCAACCCATTTGGCGAGCACTAAATGTGAAGCACGACTTTTTAGAATGCATTTTGTCGAACTCTTTCTTTTTTCTTTGTCTGTCTTTTCTACCAAGGAAACTATATACACGAAATAAACATTTACATATGGACATTTACTTTCTTATACTTTAAGTTATATTTCATGTATATGATTTCAAGATGTTTGAGAGTGGTTTCAGATCTCTTGAAGCTATAATACAAATTCTAATTTTTGAAAGATCTTATAATTTTTCAGACAGTCAAATTTCAGTAATCAACATATCAAATTTCAATAATCAGAACGTCAAATTTTAGTAATCAGCAAGTTGTATCATCTTTCTCTCTCTATCTTGCTCATTGTTAATCTCTTATGTTGTAGACCGCTTTCTCTGACTATATCCATCCCTTTATTTGACTATCTCTCCCTTGAGCTCAAGAGCTACCTCTCTCTCTCTCTCTCCACCACAAGCAAGGGAGGTTCGTATATGCTAAGACATTTCCATTAAGGTCAAAAAGGTTGAGAGAGTTTTATTCATGTCATATGAGTCATGAGCTAAACTATCAAATTATCATTAGACTATCATATACGTTTATGCAATTTTAGGTACAACCAAAATCTGACTTAGGAGAAGACAATCCTCACAATTTAATAAATTCCTTAGAAGTGTTTATAAACACCGCCATTCTTTATTGAAATTCAGACATCAAAATAACAAGATGAACAAATTCTAACAATCAAATCTCTCCCATTTCATTCCCATATATAGAAGTTCAAGTCAACATACCAATTTTCTTCCATAGACACAAAAATCAAATTTAAATGTGATCTCATCTCCACAATCTTACATTTCCAAAACTAATCTAGCACTTATAATTTTAGATGAACATTCATATCTCTAGATATTTATGTGAATGGTTAATTTAAGGTTTGTCCCTCACCACTTCCCTAGAATAAATTTCCTTGTAATTCTTGTCCCTCCATTCGTGCTTTTGTGAAGCTGCGCACTTTATGTTGTGAAGTAGGATGTACGCAAATGTGACGATGGGACGTACACAAGCACATAAAACAATTCTTTTTCCGACCAAAACCCTTTGCAGGCCATTAACAATGTACAGTTGGTGCCAAATCTGTACCAACACACGCACAAACCCCCCAAGTGGCGTTGGCACCCCGCTCTTATCTGTCCTTTTACCCGTCCTTGTTGGACAAATATTCCAATACCAGGGAAATTGAAATCCAATCAGCACCCCATTGCCCAGAGATAAGCAGAAGCAGCAACAATAGACAGACATATTGAAAAAGGCAAGTGGAGAGCCTAATGATGGGATGTAAAGGGTTCGAATCTCACCGCGTTCGACATGATGAAAAAATAGCTTTCAGCCATTATTAATCCCTGAATACGATGGGCAGGCAGCCTTCCGCACAGTAATAATTGCTCCTTTCCCCCTACAAACCCCAACATTAGAGGGACAGCAACTCAGGCGTGCTCCAGATCATAATCATTTCCTTAGTGGAAACAGAATTCCATGGCAGACATCTCCCCACCCACAGATTTCCCCTCTGCGCAGACCATCTCTAATTTGACGTTCTCTCAACTCACTCATATTTTCACCACGCCCTAAAAGATTCCAGATACTAAAAGGACGGTGTATGTGCGCCCCAAGCTCCATGGAATAAATCTGGACCTTAGAATTGTGGGCAAGGAAGGACGCGCAGCTTGATGTGACATGCTCGATATTTAAGGTTGGGGGTATCCAAAATAAGTATTAATTTCTTAAATCGAATATTAGGTTTAGGTTTCGTCCACGTGGGCAATACGTATGACTTCACAGATTTTTTTATCCCCACCGACTAAGTGTCGGTACCATATTCACTAACCACCTCGTTGTGTCGGGTACTTTTGGGGATTAAATTTGACGGTTTAACTACCACGGTACCTTTTTCTTATAAATGAAAAACTGCCTTTCCGATGCTAATTCTGTACGTACCTCACGGAAACAACAAATAAACAAATGAAATCAATTCCGCACAAATTAACTTCAGACATAGGTAAAGTTAGGAAACATAGTTGAAATAAATGTAGCGACTTCAATTTTTTTATTAAGAATAATTTATTTTATACTGTTCCGGATATATTTTTTTGGATTTCGTGAACATTTGTCTGCAACAGGATATTTTTAGTCACTTGAATCAGAGTTCAGTTTAAAACTTTATTTAATTAAAATTTTATTAATTAAATCATTTTGATTATTTAATTAATTTACTATTTTTTTTTTTATTAATTAAATAATTTGTTATTATTTAATTAATTCTCTAATTTTCAAAATTAAATAATTAAATAATTATTTTAATTATTTAATTTATTCATTAATTTTTCAACATTAATCATTATCCAAAATAAATAAAATCTATTTTGTACATGTCATTGATAATTAATTATTAATTTCCATCACCTTTTGACTAAGACTTACTCTTAGTCTACTAATCAATCTAATGAATTCACTCACCAATCACACATATTCACTGATCAATTTAATCAATCCACCAATTCATCAATCATGTTGCACTCCCACTCACTTTGAGTCCACTGATCTGTCAAATTAGTTAACTAATCAATCAATCTTGTCAACAGCTTGTCAATCTCACTTAACACATCAATCAATTCTCCTAAATGAATCATGAAATTAGTTATCTCAAAATCATGCAACCAGTTAACAATCAATCAAATCCTTTCATCAATCCTCCATCGTTGATCATTTTCAATTCCTCCTCTGATTTTAACCATTGACCAGTGTCGTAAAAATCTATAAATCAAACCATCCTATCCTTCATTCATCATCTCAAATCATGCAACAAACTTATGCTCAAATTGTGATAGTGCTTTATTGCTAATTGTGCTTATCAAAAATATAAGAGCAAAGATTCAACACCATTTCTTCAAGGGTGAAATAGAGGAGAACAATGGAGCTCAACTTGAAGGTCTCACATGTTTAAAGTATATGTAGATACCGAAAATTGGTCTAGGCCTGTGAGTACATATTCGACATAATTTTCTATAGTCCGTGGTCATGATTAAATAATGTTTATTATTTAATTACCCTTTCTAACACATATTTCCTCTATTAATTAAATACCCCTTTTTAATTAATTCATTAATTCATAATTAATTTTTATTCAACTTGATTAATTAAATAAGTCATATTTATTTAATTATGTTGCAAACTAATTAATTCTTCCCCCTTTATCTATCAATTAAATAATTTATTACCCCTTTATCATGTTTTTCCAGCTATAATTAAATATCTTTATTTAATTATTCATTTAACCCCCTTTATCTATAATTAAATATTTATTATTTAATTATTCATATTTTATCCTTTTCAACAGTCAAATTAAATAATTATCTTTATTTATTTAATTAAAAGTCAATTCTTTTCGAATGATTGAATTAAATTAACATTTAATTCATTTATTTAATTAATTATGTCACATTCTTCTATCATTCAGTTATCTAATTCATTCACCCACCCTCTGACTTGAGATCTATTTTTAGTTCTCCAGTTATCTCTGAATTCAACACCAGTTTATCTCTGCGAGAAGACTCTCCATTACAACTAGTCGATTAACTAGTTCTAACTTATATGTATGTATGCATTTATTAATTAAATATCTTTATTCAATTAATTAATTATGCATTCGAATTCCTCATTTTCGAGTTCCAACTTTGGCTTTTGCATACAAAGTCTGTTTCTCCTATTTTTGGAGATTAAGATCTTGAACTTGTGTTCTAACTCACGTTCTAACTTAGTCTCTACCTTCAGTCTTTCCTAAACTCATGTTCTAACTCATGTTCTAACTCACGTTCTATCTGAGACATAACTCACATTGCATGACATTCATCAATCTCATCCATCAATCTCTCTTTCAATTTGAGTCGATCGTTCGAAAACTCAAAATCTATAAAATGACCTGTCATAATCATTATTCCTCCTCCCGAAATCATACACTTTTGAGAAGAGAAACTATTCTTCGATATTTTTCTTAGACACTCGACAAAGCTATACTTGCATTCAAACACAAAAATCTGAGGGCAAGAAATATTGAAAAGGAAAAATGGAGAAGAGCAATAAAGATAATTCGAAGGAGTGAACACATATTTCGGTGAGATCATTTTGGTTTTATTATTTAGTTTACTTATTTGTTCTTTGTTGTTAGATTTTAGATTATTGTTTAGATTAAGATTTGATCTTTGTTATTCTAGTTATTGCAGAAAAATCTAAGATGTTACAGTATATATTGTTTCTTGATCTTCTTTCAAATTGCTTCATTGGTGTGATTATTTGATTGTTAATCTTGTTATTGTTTGATTATCATTTATATTTGCAATTGAATTTCTAGGTCATACACTATGAAAATAAGAATTCAAACTATTTAACAATCTAGATACATACTATTATAAAGATAAGAGTTCAAACTATTTAACAATTTTCAACACTCTAAGAAGATATAGTGATTTATAAGGAAGGAGACACATTAATTTACTAATGTTTGACTTATCTTAATGTGTTTTTTCTTAAGGAAACTTTAAGATATTAATAGAAAAACTAGTTTATTTATTTGTGTATGAAAATATTGATTTGACATCTCTGTTTTAAATTAATGTTAATTTTAATGTTCAAGACCATTTCATCTTCACAAGTCAAAATATTTTATGTGACATATGTTCTAAACCAATGTTAATTTCTAAGCCATACGCATTTTTTCAGACACATTTCTACCAAAAACTAGAATTGGTTTAAATTTATGGTTAAGTACATATATTTACTAATGAGTTGAAATGAGTAAATTGTTGATAGATCTACATGTATGAACAATGCTTAGTGCCCCTAAAAAATATTGATTTAAAACATGATGTCACCATGGAATGAATGCAAATAAATTAATGAAAGAGTTATGACAACACTTCAAGCATAAATAAAAAATAATGGTTCTTCTATGTGTTTCAAAGACGAGATTTGAGAGTATTTTCTAAGCATATCTGTTGATTTTACATCAATGCTTTTAATTATATTATTTTCTAAACATTGATATTATTGAGGCATATGGTTCTTCTAAATATTTATGATCCAAATTAGATAACAATAATTGGTGTGAATAAGAACTTGTGGTATTATAAATGTTGGACAATATGACAAAACTTGTGAATTAAGATAATTGCGAGCCTTTAAATTCACCTTTTTATTCAAACTTATGAATTAAGAGTTGTGAGCCTTCAATTAGTTGTGAGACATATTAATAGTCACCACCATAACTATAGCTCTCCTCAGGTGGTGGCGATGGCGGTGGAGCGTTTTCAAAATTTGAAAAGGTGGGAAACTTTGAAGGTGCAACTGGTATTAATGGTAGACAACTTGTTGATGGGAAGGTGATGTTAGATGGTTCCTTGGCTAATGGTAAGTGGCGTGGGTCCCCTTTTATGGAAAATTAATATTTTGGTGGGAAAGGTGCTTCAAAGGTTGCTTGTCCTTCGCATTCTCCAGCATCCTCCTTTGAAAGGGGGAATCTCGGTGCTAAAAAGTCTGGGCCCGGTCAGTCAGCTAACGGTTTTGGTGCGACTTCTCTTGGCTTGGGTCCTGGGGTTGATAAGACTAGGGATGATTTCTTCTCAGACTCTTCTCTTAAAATGGATGAGTCTATTTGGTGTGAAGCCCAAAGGTAAAAGCTCTTCTCCTCCTATGCATTTTGTTTCAAATGTGAAGATTAGAGAATATTCAATGTTTGTCCCAAATTGTATTGTTGAAAAAAGTGTATCAAACATGGATATGTCTCTTCTAACAAGGATAGAGCACGATCTAGAAACATCAATGAACAACGCACGAGCATACACAACAACTGAAATTACCAAAATCGTGTTCTCTTCTTCCAAAAACATCAGCTATAGTAACAGAATAACTGTAGGAATACATAAAACATATAACTTGCACAAATCTTGATGCACACCTCATAAAATTTCAGAGTATAAACTAGATAGGCTCAGGAAAAAACTCTTTAAAGTGCAACAGCTGAATAGAACCATACTGAATTTTCCACCACGCTGATCTTCACAACACTTCACAGTTTCACAAACAACCTTCAACATATTTATTATAATTTTCTCAATATCCTCGACATAAACAACCTTCAAAATCATCAATGCTAATATTGTTGACATCAATGACAACCACACATCAACAACACAACCACAAAATCCAACAATCTCCCCCTTTGGCATTGATGGCAACACATGATGTGAAAAATACCATCAACACAACTAACTCTTTTCAAACTGTTCTTCTCCTCCTTACATTACTCTTCCATCTTCTCCCCCTTAGTTATGATTACTCTTCTCCCCCTTTCTTCTACAAAGTTTTTTCACATTACTCTTCTCCCCCTTTCTTCTACAAAGGTTTTTCACATTACTCTTCTCTCCATTTCATCAATGGAAAAGGTACACATGCTCTGAATCAACTAAATACTCCCCCTGAGTAGCAGCCACCACAACATCAATCTGGAACAAGGTATGACTATGAGTGCACAGATTGATGCAAATACTTACATCTTAGTTTAGATTAGGAGGGGAAACCAATCCTAGCTTTCCTCTGAGATACTCAGAATTATCCTTAGGCAATGGCTTAGTAAAGATGTTTGTAATCTATTCTTTTGTAGGTACATACTCCAGTCTGGCTTCTTTATCACTCACTTTGTCTCTCAAAAAGTGATATTTGATAGATATATGTTTTGTCTTTGAGTGCAACACCAGATTCTTAGAATGGCACTTGAATTATCACAAAATATAGCAATATGCTCATTATACTCAATTCTGATATCTCTCAAAATCTGCTTCATCCATATTACTTGAGTGCAATTTTTTGCAACAACAATATATTCTACCTCAACAGTAGATAAGGAAATGGAATTCTATTTTTTACTTAACCAAGACACCAACTTCTTCCCCAAGAAGAATGCACCACCACTAGTACTTTTTTTGTCATCCACATCTCCTGCCCAATTAGCATTAGTAAAGGTGCTCAAAGTAAGATCATCATATTTAGGATACCAAAGACCAAAGCCAATTGTCCCTTTCAAGTATTTGCAGTCACATATAACCTTCAACATATTTATTATAATTTTCTCAATATCCTTGACATATACAACCTTCAAAATCATCAATGCTAATAGTGTTGACATCAATGAAAACCACATATTAGCAACAAAACCACAACATCCAACAGTTCGTAAGTTTGCTTTGAACCTAATGCAGGAGCATCTGAAAGATTGAAATCAGTTGGGATAAAGAACATTCAGTTATACAGAGTGACCTTGGAGTTTATTTTTCTCCTTAGTATGATGGCTAGTTTAGTATACTGATAATAAGAAGTTACAGATTGAAGGGTTCATTTTCAAGTACATCTAGTTTATCCACATGAAGTTTCAGAGGTTCGCCTGAAGATTTGATTAAGTTATGAGTATCTGTGTTCTGATAGTTGTTTTGTTGCTTTAGTTGGTGTTCCTGAAAGAAAATGATGTGATTCTAGTAATTTGAGTTTTTGTGGAAGCTTCTGTGGTGTTTCATGATGGTTATGGATGTTTCTAGATCATGATCTATCTGTGTTGTTGGTTCGCATTGATTGTTGTGATCACAATTGGTGATTTTCTTTTGGGAGTTCATGTTTTTCATGTTCATGGCCAACAAGGTGATTATAGCTTGTTGTGGATCTTTGAGGCTAATTGTTTAAGGTGTTTTGTGTTCAAGGCATGTTGTTTTCGCTCCCTACTATGTTTTGGCTGACATTGGTTGATTCACATTGATAATTTCTTATTGATTCGAGCTAATAGTTTGTACACATTTTATATTTTGTTGGGCCGACATGTAGTTGATGTAATCCTTAGATTCAGATACATATGTTCGATTTTTTTGAGGAGATTGGGGAGGCATGGTGCGATATGTGCGAGTTTTGTGTGAAAATAATGTTTTAATATTTTGAAGGAAGAAATCAAGTATGAAGAAGCATGAGAAGAAGAAAGTGTTTATGTGTTTAACTGAAACTGTAATCAAGTGTTAGCTGATGCTATTTTCTTAGTTCAAAAATTTTTGGATGTAAGAAATCGTGGAGTAGAAGGAAGAAGCAATGGAAGAAAATTATTGTATGAATTGTTTGTAATTCCTAGGCTACGACCTAGCATCTATAAAGCCCTAGAGGCCTATGTAATGAGTTTTTGAGATCTAATATAATCATGAATGCACTTTAAAGGCTGGGTTTTTCCATTTGAGGGTTTTCCTAGGATAATTCTTGTGCCATGTGTTCTTGCATATTTATGTTGATTATCTGTTAGCTTCCGTTGTATATCTATAAGACCTAAGAATCAGTTGTTTAAGCTATGAGGTGGGACAATCCCTCACTGGACCCTCCTACCTTGGACTGCATCAGAACCGTTGGAGGCTTAAGGGTCAGGTGGATGTGGCCATAATGGCCAAAGGATTTTTTCCTTTATGTTCAATTGTGAAGATGATTTATTGGTGGCATTGATGAGTGGCCCTTGGTTTATTGGGAAGTCCTCTTTAATGCTGAAAAGGTTGGGACTAGGCTTTAATCCCAACTCCTACTCCTTTTTGGCGGCCCCTGTCTAGGTGAGACTTCGAGGTCTCCCTCTTGAATTCTAGGATGAGGAATTTTTCAAAGGGATAGCGAGTACTTTTGGGTGTCTTCTATCGATTAATCAAATGATGGATTCTAGGAAGCATCTTGTTTATGCCATATTATGTGTTAATGTGGAACAATCTGTAGACCTACCCTCTCTGGTGAAGATTAACTCTAAGTTTGGTGTTTGGGAATAAGTGGTGGAATTTGAATCAATTCCATTTTCTTGCTTCCATTGCAAGAAAGCTAGCCATTAGGCTAAATTCCCTCTTAAAACTTAGAAGTCGATGTTTAAGTTGTGGAAAGAAAAGGAAAAGGCTCATGAGGTGGTTTCTTCGGAGCCTCTTGAGAAAGGGGGATCTGCTCCTAGTGGTGAGGATGCTCTTGTGAGTGTAAAACCTATGGAAATGAAGATGGTAATGCATGAGAAAATTGTGAATCCTAAGGGCTAAGTTGAAATTGAAGTGCTTAATGTGGTTCAGGAGCCAAGTGGTGAGGATAATGTATCTTCCCCCCCTCTCAATACTGAGGAGCCTTGTGAAGACATTAGATATGGGGTTTTGGTTGAAGACAAGGTGACTATGGATGGGGGTTTGGGCTCCCCTCCTTCGGGGCTCATGGTAGTGGGGTTTTGAAATCACCACATGACGAATTTTCTAAGATTAAGGGGTTGGAGGTTTTTTCAATGTCCAAAATGAAGGATACTAGCGATTTGGATGATCCTACAAATCCTCCTTATATTCTAGTGAAAGGAAGAAATAGAAAGAAGCACTCTCCTTCACTAGGAGTTGTTACAAGGAATAGGAAAAGGTATGATTATGGGTCGAAGCTGAGAGGTAGAGGTCATCCTCCTTCAAATGTTACAAGGGATAAGGAGAGTTGAATGGATATTGCTGATGGACCTAAAAGAACTTTGTTAGAAATGTGCTCCAAGATCACCTCCCATAAGCTCTTATGAAGATCATCTCCTAGAATATGCGAGGGTTAAATCATCCTCATAAGCATGATATTCTAGCTAGCCTA
The DNA here is from genome assembly GCA_007115665.2 of Sequoiadendron giganteum. Classification (NCBI taxonomy): domain Eukaryota; kingdom Viridiplantae; phylum Streptophyta; class Pinopsida; order Cupressales; family Cupressaceae; genus Sequoiadendron; species Sequoiadendron giganteum. The sequence continues at coordinate 392,118,277 of CM021104.1, read as the reverse complement.
GTTATGGATCATCGACCTAACATTGTCTTGATACAAGAAACTAAAATGGGTATGGATAGATTATCTAAACTTAAGCATAAGCTCTTTAAGGATTGTAGCATGCATTGCTTTGAAGCAGCTAGAGCCTCTGGAGAGATTGTTTCTTTTTGGAATCTTAAGTTGATTCAGAGGTCTGAGGTGTTTTAGGACTGTAATCATGTGGCTACTTCATTCTTTAATATTCGGGATAAGTTTTCTTGGACCCTTTCTAATATCTATGATCCTAATAGTAAGAGTGTCAGGATTTTATTTTGGGAAAATATCAGTTCTTTCAAATCTTTGCATCCTATTCACAACTAGTTGGTTATGGGGGATTTCAATACACCCTTGCATGATGCTGATAAGCTGGGAGGTTTGTAGATTGTAGATGATAGTAGATATTATCTCATGAATCTTATTAATGAAAATGCTCTCCTTGACTTGGATCATAAAGGGACCTCTTTCACTTGGCCTAACCGATGTGTGGGTGATGCTCTTATACAAATTAAGCTTGATCATGCCCTTATCTCCCCTAATTGGCTTATCTCTTATTCTTGTTTGATTTCTACCTTGAATAGGTTGGGGTTTGATCAGTTTCCTCTCTCTTTATCGGTTGATCTATTGGGGAGAAAAAAAAAATCTGTTCAGGTTTGAAAAGATGTGGACTTGTCATCCCAATCTTAAAAATTTGGTTCAAGATTGGTGGAATATTCAGGTTGATAGTTCAACTATGTATAGGGTGGCTAAGAAGTTAGCCAATGTGAAGAATAATGTTAGGAGATGGAACACGTCTTCTTTTGGGAACATTTTTGTTGAAAAAGAGAATGTTAATTGTGACCTTCTTATTATGCAGTAGTTTATTCAAATGTTTGGTTATGATCAAGTTCTTGCTATGAGGGACAATGTCCTTTCTAGATTGCATAATATTGTTGCTAAGGAGGAGGAATTTTGGAAGCAACGATCTCAAATTATGTGGTTAAGAAGTGGGGACAAAAATACAAGGTTTTTCCATTTGTCTACTATGAAATATTAGGCTTCCAACTGTATTAATGCTATTAATTATAATAATCAGGTGTTGGATAAGGATGTGGATTTGTAGTAGGCTGCTTCTTCTTATTTTTTTTCACTTGTTGTTTATGGAAGGGGATCTGGATTTGGAGTTTTAGGAGGATCTTATTTGGTATATCCCTCATGTTATATCTAAATATCTTAATCAACAATTTTTGTGGATTCCTTTAGTGAAGGAGATTAGAAGTGATGTTTTCTCTTTTGAAGGTAATAAGATTCTTGGGCCTGATGGTTTCCCAATATTCTTTTTTTAGTCCTTTTGAGATATTCTTGCTAAGGATGTTGTGGATGCTACTAAGGAATTTTTCGGTAGTGGAAATATTTTTAAGGATTTAAACTCTTCTTTCATTATTCTTCTGCCTCTTCTTCCTAATATCCATCTTCTTTCTATTGCATGGGAAGCTAGCGTTGCACCAAAAGATCGACCTATTAATGCCCAATACAACCGCTGGATTTATACACGATCAAGATCCACAAGAGGCGGTTAAACCATGTCATGAAGCCCAAGTGCCACGTTTGACTACACCTACCACAGGAAGAGGAGATCAAGGGTCACACCTTGCAACACTTTCTTCTACCCTCCTTTAGACCCTTTTCCTCTTAGACCCCGAGACAAGGGGGCATTGGGGACACATCTTCAACAGTTTCCATTAAATCTTTAAAAATGGAAAAGGGAGCGGTAGACCCAATTTTACAAGGTTTTTCACCAAACTCTTCCTCACTACAAGTCTCATAATCCTTCGAGTTAGGACCATAATAACCTTTACTACTCTTACTTGAGGTAGGTGGTTGTGAAACCACTTCCATAGAGGCCTAAGAATTAGGAACACAATATTCATCATCTTCCGACTTAGACTCCTCCTCTAGAACCACTTTCTTCTTTTTCCCTTTCAGATTCACCAGTTCATCCTCTGACCCAATCTCATAATCCAAGGTCTTTTTGCTAGTTACCTTCAGGAGCCATTGTGGGCTGCTTAGGAACCAAAAAATCCTTGGCATAATCCATTATTAGTAGAATCAAAACAACATGCAACACATGATTCTTAGGATTCTTTTTGTGATCCTTAAGACCATACTCTAAAGAAGCTAGAAGATAGAAAGGAAAGGAGATTTTCACTAGTAGAATTTGGTAAATAAATGACTAGGTGACTAAAAATTTTAGTCACAACAACTAAAAATGACTAAACTCTACTCAGTTTTTGCAACTCAGCTATAAATGATTAAATAAATGATTGATTTGGTCATTGAATAAAAATTTGTTTAGTCATAGAAATAAGAATGACTAAATAGTTAGTCATCAAATCCAAAGTAGACAAAATTTTAAAAAACAATTCGGCCAATTATTGGCGTGATGCATTTATGCATGCAATGTGTTGGCATGATTATTCACGTTCATTGCAAATTCATTCGTTAGCCTGGAATTGCAGATCTTGACCTTGTTGTATTCGTTCATTGTAGACCTTGCTTCATTTGTTAGCCTAGCATGAGGCATTTTGATCAGTTATAGCAACTACTTGCATGAGCGATAAGGATTTAGGGAGGACTTGGAGACTTCTGAAAAGGTGAGAAAGGGAAAGGAATTCAAAGTTTGCTATAATGAATTTGAATTCACCGAGGCTCTTTGTAGAAAAATCAGATTTGGGGATGCCCTCTGTAGTGAATTCAGAGGTAATTCAAAACCCTCATTAGATTAAACACAAATTCGAAACGCTCATTACAATCTACTGCTCTTAATAATGTTCTACTTCTCTTAATAACGTTCTTTTACAATCTTGCCACTATTTTGCTTCATAATGTGTTCAAGCTAAATATAATAAAATTTGAGTTTTAGTGCCAAAATAGAATTTCCTTAAACAATTTTGATACATTTTCACAAGCACAAACTATCCTTGTGCAAAGTAAACATGTCCTAGATTTACCCACACATCAGGCATATGAACAAATATGTTTCCTGCAACAACTTCTTGTACTTGTGTAAATATTTTCTTTGCAATATTAAATTGACCCCTTTCAGCTAGCACAATGGCTACCCCATTTGCAGCATAAACATTTCTTGGTCTCTATGCCAACACTTAATATAGCTACCCCATTTACATCATAGAATTTTTCACTGCAAGCACAAATCGTCCTTGTGCAAAGTAAACATGTGTTAGATTTACCTACACATCAGGCATCTAAACAAAGATGTTTCTTGTAGTAGCTTCTTGTACCTATGTAAAAATTTCCTTTCCAATATCAAATTGACCCCTTTTAGCTAGCACAATGGCTGCCCCATTTGCAGCATAAACATTTCCTAGTCTCTGTGCCAAAACTTAAGTGGCCCCTTTTATGACATTAAGATCCTCTCGAGTTATTATTATACTCCTATTTTGTAAGAGAGAAATCCCCAAGGCCCACGGGAAATGAATGACAAGCATTTGAGTTTCAACTTGGTTTCATTTCGAAAAGGGGACATTACATTGTACAAGATTTGTTTAACATCAAAATAATGTAATCCACCTATTTGGGATTGTAAAATAAAAATAGATGAATTATTCTATTTTCAGTTATAGGTTCTTTTAATCTAGAATTTGATACAAATATAAAGCATAATACATTGAAGGACACAAAAAATATTCTAAGATAAAGACTAAAATAAGTTGCCCATAAAAAACAAGAAAGAGGAAAAATGAAAAGATAACATACAGATGATTCATTTGAGGTTTTTGATAAGATCTCATTTAACTATGTCAAATAGATTTGGAAGGGACAAAGCATATTTGATTGACTAAATTTTTTAGGTAGATTATCCATCGTCATTGTATGCATCATCTTCTCTTGGAATCTATTTCTACAATGCACCAAGCCTAGAATTGATTAGGTATGAACTTAAGGTGGATAAAAACTCATCAAATTATTTATGTATGCTTGGCTACATGGAACTAAAAACATATGAAAGGCTTAAAGTAAAAGAAATAATTAAAGTAGCACACCAACTTGTCTTGGTTGATGAAGTAAAATGAAAAGCTGATGAAGAACAAAGGATTCAGATGTAAATGAGAAAGCAAGAGGAAGAACTTCAGAAAGTGATGCAACAAGAGGACCAATTTGAACATGTGAAGGAATTATGGAAGAATAAGCGTAAGGACAGGGATGATGAAGATGATGAGGCTAGTTAGTTTGAGAAGAAACAAAAGAAGGAAAAGACAAAAAAGAAGAAGGATAAGGACCACAAGGCTTATGATTCTTATATGGAGGAACTTGATGTTGCCATAGAAGATGAGGAAAATTATATGAGTGATAAGGAACAAGATGATGCAGAAAATGTCCAAGATCTTCTTGCAGTTGCAGGTCTAAAAGACTCTAATGATGATGAGAAAAAATCTCCAGTTTCAACAAAATCACGAAGGAGACATGCATACTCTGATTTTGAAGATGATGCACCATTACATAAATAGAGTCTGAGAGAAGATGATTCATATGATGATGATTTCTAGGCTTACTGAGCTCTAACCAAACCTAGCTCCTATTTTCCAAGAGAAAAATCCTCAACGCCCATGGGAAATGAATGATGAGAATTTGAGTTTCAACTGATTCTAAGAGAAGATGATGCATACAATAACGATGGATAGGCTACATAAATATTTTAGTCAATCAAATATGCTTTGTCTTTTACAAACCCATTTGACATAGTTAAATGAGATCTTATCAAAAACCTCAAATGAATCATCTGTATGCTATATTTTCATTTTTGTTGTTTCTTGTTTTTTATGGGCAACCTATTTTAGTCTGTTGAAACTCAAATGATCATCATTCCTTTCCCATGGGCCTTGGGGATTTTTGTTTTGAAAAATAGGAGCTAGGTTTGGTTAAAGCTCAAGGAGCCTAGACATCATCATCATATGGATCATCTTCTCTCAGACTCTATTTTTTAAATGGTTCATCATCTTCAAAATTAGAGTATGCATGTCTCCTTCAAGATTTTGTTGAAACTAGAGAATTTTTCTTGCCATCATCAGAGTCTTCTAGACCTGCAGTTACAAGAAGATCTTGGGATTTTTCTACATCATATTGTGTCTTATCACTCATATAATTTACCTCATCTTCCATGGAAACATCATGTTCCTCCATATAAGAATCATAAGCCTTGTGGTCCTTATCCTTCTTCTTTTTCTTCTTTTCCTTCTTTTGTTTCTTCTCAGACTAAATAGACTCATCATCGCCATCATCCTTGTCCTTACGCTTACTATTCCATGATTCCTTCACACATTAAAATTTCTCCTCTTGTTGCATCACCCATTGAATTTCTTCCTCTTTCTTTCTCCTTTCCATATGAACCCTTTGTTCTTCATCAGGTTCTCATTTTTCTTTAGTAGCCAAGACAAGTTGGTGTGCTACTTTAATTGTTTCTTTTGATTTAAGCCAGACATCTATTTTCAGTTCCATGTTGCCAAGCATACATAAAGAATTTGATGATTTTTTATCCACCTTAAGTTCATCCCCAATCAATTCTAGGCTTAGTTGGATCTCATTATGAGCCTAAGCCATGGTTGCAAGACATAGATATGCATCCATATAATCAGGAAACTTGAACAATTTTGACATGTATAAAAGATTTTATTTTTTAGTATCATGTAGCTATTCAAACAACCTATAAAGATTAAATAGTGTTGTGAATTTATCCCATGGTAACTCAAGTGAAACACCACCTTCTAGTCGATGAAAGAATTCCATATCCTTAAAGTGCCCATAAAAATTGCATAATTAGCACTAGGGCTTTTATTTATGAATTCAACCCAAATGCCATTTCCTAATGCCTCCATAAAAGTTTGTTGAGCCAAATCTAGTTCATCACGCTCAAAATGAAGAACCCCAATGTTGTTTAATAATTCAATGGGTACTTCTTCTCTAGTCTTCTTCAAAAGAGATTTTGTTGTCTTAAGAGAATCTAAGGTTGCACTGGGGTTTGTTGATATTTTTAACTCACCCATCTTGATAAATGCATGGGCATCACATGGATCTATGCGAGTTTTCTTTCTTAAAATGTTCAAATCCTTCTCTACCTGCCCTTGTTGAGCATATATGGCCTACACCTTTTAAGCTCTCACACTTCTCAAGGTGGACCTCTAGAACCTTTACAAAATTTGAGAGAGAACTCTTAAGATCTTCAAGCTTCAATTGAACTTTCCCACAAAATCTTGTGGCCTCTAGCTTTCCTTGACTGATGTCATGTAGTAGTAGCTAGTGGTGTCATAATCACCTTTACTATAATAAGATCATGCAAGATTATAATATGACTGAGATTTCATGAGAAGGTGGTCAATTGAAACAAGAGCTATCTTAGTCAACTATTCCACAAGAAAATGTTGCCCTGTGAAGAAAAAATGGTTTGCTAAATAATTAATGTCATTGCACAGTACGGGTATAATTCAAAGGATCTATTCATATTTTTCATTCCTTCATGAACACTACCTTTTTCACTAACTGTGAGAATCCTACAATTAAAAAATGTACAAAATTGACCACATAGATTTTTCCCCATTTCAAATAGTAAAATTTCCAAAAAATATATTTAAAACCTGCAAAAATATGCAAATAAAATCATGTTGATTTTCGTGCAAAAAAAAAACCATGAGACCAAAGCTTGTTGCTTAATATTATGGTTTGATAGATTTTTTATAAGCATCCGTAACATGTTTGAAATCACTTGTTTTTGGATTTTAGCCATAGAGCAAGGTAGTGATTTGTTTGATAAAATGCTTTGGTAGACATGTATAAAAGATGTGTTAGCATAGACAAGGAAATGAACTTTTGAAAAAATGCCTCAGGGAAATGTGGTCTCATGGTGATGGAATGCCATGACGAATGCCATGACAAGTGAATTGTTATGGATTTTCATTGCATTCAATCACCATGAGACCACATTTTTTTGAGGCATTTTTTCAACCAGTTCATTGCCTTGTCTATTCTATTTGCTTACTATTATGCTTTGATATTTTTTTTCCAAGGATCCATAGCTTGTTTGAAAGTTCTTTTTTTTAGGATTTTAGCCATAGCAACAAGGCAGTGAACTATTTGATAAAATTCTTTGGTAGAAAATATGTATGGAAAATTTGGTAGCATAGACAAGGCAGTGAATTGTTTGATAAAATGCTTTGGTAGAAAATATGTATGAAAAATGTGGTAGCATAGACAAGGCAGTGAATTGTTTGAAAAAATGCCTCAAAGAAATGTGGTCTCATGGAATGCCATGAAAAGAAAATGCAATTGGTAGATAATCCTATTTATTAGTTATGAAATGTGAAGTAATTGGATAACTACTTAGGTTGAATTTGTAAAAACTATATTGTAATTGAAATTTTTTCATCTATTAGCAGCTAGTTATTAGTTATGCAATGTGAAGTAATGCTTTTAGTTTGAAAGATGTGAAATGAAATGTAATCAACAATGCAGAAAATTATGAACAAATAATTGATACCAATTCATAATATACCCCTATATTCCAACCAAAAATACATAAAAAAAACCAATCATACACAGTATTATCAACAAATAATTGAGACCGGAATTTGAGCAATAGATTAAATATTCTTGTACATTGATTTCTTCAAATAGATGTTACAATATAACATAAGTCTCCTCATATATGTTTCTATAAATGCCTATGATGATGATATCAAAATTTGGTCTTGGTTTCTCTTTTATAAGAGAAGCAACAAGCTTCAAACTATTACAAAATATGGAATCGTTTCAAAATTCATGCCTCTTCATATAAACTAGACTAAACATTAGTTTTTCTTATAACATAAAATATAGAAAGTAGATAACTAATGAAGTTTGTAACACTTGTGACACCATAGTCCGTTAATCTCCGTAAGACACCCATGATCACTAAAGATCTATTTAAGGTACTTTCTCCATATTAGTGTATCTGAATGTGTGGTTCTTCCACTATGACATCCTCAAGGCCTACTATTTGGGGGGAAGACCCATAGACCTCTGCTCCCACTTATACATTGTATAATCATGTGGTCATTTGTATTCTTGAATTTTCAATATATTTTTTAAGGTGAATCTTCCATCGGCTATCTAGTAATGCCCTATCATCCATGATAAACTTAGAATATCAAACACTCAACGCTATTACTCCATCCATGATTAAGTCGAACCTGTCAAGACTCAACTCACCATCCTTTTGTATGTGAGTGATGCACTATGGAACACTCTAACCAAATTCAATCTTTGATGTAGATTAGGGTGGAGCAGGTTCTAAAAACACAATTTATCAACTTCTCCAAGTTTCAAACCCTAACTAGGGCAGCTTAACTCACAATTCCATAGTTTTCCTTCTAGGTCTCCAAACCTATGTTTTCAGGCATATCTTTTAGAGAAGGCCATCTCTCCACAAACCAAAAATCATTTCAAACACCCATTAGGCTTCCCTTTAACATATCTCATTTGAGAATATGATTGTTTTGAAACAAATTCTTCAAATCTGACTTGCTACGTTAAAACTAGGCTAAATTAGGCCACTTTTTCAAAGCAGCTCTAAGAAATAAAAACACCAAAGACTAAAAATCCACACCAGTAGTTCTAACATGTCACATAGGGTCCCAAAATGCAATTTTTATCATCAAAATTCATTTCCAATTTTATTTCCTATCAAATCTCTAACCTACTTAAGCCTAACACATGAAGATGTTAGGCTAGGGCATGGACAAAACCACCCCAAACTCCATCCCCTGCTCTAAAAAAAAACAAAATAATTGAAATAAAACTTAATCCCTCCATTCCACCAAGTTTGGCCAAGATTCAACTGTGGAATGAGCTGCTAGGCATGATTTTGCTTACAAACCCTTAAATTGAGGGTTTCACAGACGGTTTCCAAAAATATCCCTCAAAATAACTTATCTCTAAATGAAATTAAATCAATCCACAACCAAAATAGAGAAGATACACTCCTTCAACCTTTCACATAAGTTTCATATCATAACTCCACTGTACGGGTCCGTACAAAACCAAAAAATTACATAAAACACACAAAATATGCAGAACACAGTGTTTTTGTATTGATTGTCCTCCAAAATGCTTCAAGCCCTTGCCTCAAAGTTTGTGAGGATTATTAAACATGTTATAACATAATCCCAATTATTTACACCTAATTTTCAAATAGGTGACCATTCATATTCCCCACAAAGAAAAAATTGTCAAGTTGTAAAACAACTTTTACACCATTTTGACAATATTTACAAAACACCACTAAATGACCCTACATGACTCAAATACATAAAAGATGGTCTCCATTCAAAATTATTACATCAAACACATGAAAAAACACACAAAACTCAAGTCCTAAAACCTAATTACATCAAATGACCAAAACTGACTTAGTGCTCCTGCACCATACACCCTGAGAGAAAAGAATCTTAGGTTCCACTTGAGATCAGCTCCTTCATTGATGTACCATGCTTCTTAATATCTTCTTCAGAAATCCATGTTGCATCTTCAAGAGGTAAACCTTGCCACTTGACAAGATACTCATTATAGACTTTGTATCTTGTTCTTTTCACCTCCTTTGTGTCTAAAATTGTTTCAAGCTTCAATGGCTTAGTTGGGGGTAGATATTTTACCCACTCTTCATCAACAACATCAACATAAAAACCTGTACCTACATCCACAAATCCCTTGAAAGGGTATAAATCAATAACATTAAAGATAGGGGAGATAGAAACTCTAGGAGGGAGTTCTATCTCATATGCATTAGCCCCAAATTTATGGACCACTTTGCAAGGCCCAATTTTCTTCATCAAAAAGTTGGTATAATTTCCATTTGGCAACCTTTCCTTCTTAAAATGTGCAAGGAAAAAATCTCCCACTTTGAACTGTACATACCTTCTTTGTAAATCAATGTGCTTCTTATACTTCTCAACACTTTTCTACAAATTTTCTTTAACTTGGTGATGGACCTCTCTCATGGCTTATGAAAATTCTTCACCTTCAACACTTCTCCTCTTCATCCTTGTTAAATCTCTAAGCTCAAATAAACCTCTTGGTTTCAAACCATACACCACTTCAAAAGGACTTTTCCCAATACCTCTATTGACTGAATCATTGTAAGCATATTCAACTTGAGGAAGAACTAAGTCACATTGTTGTCCATGCTCCTTTGTGAGACATCTCAAGAGGTTTCCAAGTGATCTATTGACCACTTCAATATGTCCATCCATTTGTGGATGATAGGTAGTACTAAAGGTTAAATTGGTCCCAAGCTTTCTCCAAAGTGTCTTCCAAAAGTGACCAATAAACTTTGAATCCCTGTCTAAAATAATTGTTAGTGGAAGACCATGAATCCTCACTATTTTTAAAAGAATAACCCTGCAATATGAGACACATCATTTGTACATTTGCATGGAATGAAGTGAGCCATTTTATTGAATCTATCAGCCACAACAAATACACTATCATAACCTATTTGAGATCTTGGCAAGCCTTATACAAAATCCATGCTTAGACTCTCCCATGGTTTGTAAGGTATTCGTAAGGGCTGATAAAGCCCTACATTAGAAGTATAACCCTTGGCTCTTTGACATATTGTACAACCTTCCACAAATTTTTTGACATCTACCTTCATTTTTGGCCAAAAGTAGAACCTTCTTACTTGATCCAATGTCTTATCAACCCCAAAATGTCCTCCTAAACTTCCTCAATGTTTCTCCTTTATCAAATTTACTCATAGAGCACCTTGGTATACATAACTGAGCTCCTTTAAATAACAAGCCATCTTGCAATAGAAAATCAAAATACTCATCATGAAAAGTATTTTTAAACTGAGCACAAATAGTATATACCTCTTTGAAGTCATCATCTTCAACGTACATTCCCTTCAATGAATCTATTCCCACACTCTGAAGTTGGATTTCATGCACCAACATTGACCTCCAGCTTAGAGCAATAGCTACCTTATTGGATTGGCCTTTTTTGTGCTTGATTGTGAAGGTATTGCTCTGTAAATATTCTACCCACTTTACATGTCTCTAACTCAGCTTGTCCTGACTTTTCAAGAAACTCAAAGCATGGTTTTTCATGAACTCTATGAATTCCTTGGGTAAAAGGTAGTGTCTCCACTTCTTAAGGGCCTGCACCATTGTATACAACTCTAGATCATATGATGAATACCTTCTTTTGGCTTCATTTATATTTTCACTAAAGAAAGCCATCGGTCTACCTTCTTGACTTAAGACTGCACCAATTGCAAAACCACTTGCATCACACTCTATAGTGAAAACCTTGTTGAAATCAGGTAAAGCAAGGATAGGTTTTTGAGCCACTCTAGTTTTTTAGATATTTAAATCTCCTTTCTACCTCATTAGTCCATTGAAATTTCTTCCTTTTTATCTCCTTTAATTGTGTCAATAATGGGTGAGTAGATATGACTAAAATTCTTGATGATTTTCCTAAAGAAACTTACAAGTCCATGAAATATTCTTACCTCCCCTACTGACTTTGGAGTTGGACAACTGAGTATTGCCTCTACTTTGGTGGGATCCATCTTCAATGAACCCTTGGAGATCACAAAACCAAGATACACAAGCTCTTCTTTCATAAATGTACACTTTTTGAGATTTATCATAAACTTCTCCTCATTCAATTTCTACAAAACCATGTTAAGATGCTGCAAGTGCTCTTCCTTTGTCTTGATAAACACAAGAATATCATCTAAATATACAACAACAAAAACTTCCAGTGAAAGGCTTCAAAACCTCATTCATTAACCTCATAAATGTACTCAGAGCATTTGATAGTCCGAAGGGAATTACCATCCACTCATACAAAACTTAATTAGTTTTAAATGTAGTTTTCCATTCATCTCCTTCCCTTATCCTAATCTGATGATAACCATTTTTTAAATCTATCTTAAAAAATAGCATGCAGCTCCCAAACAATCCATTAGATCCTCCATTTTAGGTATTGGAAACCTATATCTGATGGTGATTTTGTTTATTTTCCTTGAGTCAGTACAAATCCTCCAATCCCCACCCTTTTTAGATGCTAAAATAGTAGGGACAACACAAGGGCTCAAAATTTCCCTTATTAGATCTTTATCCAATAATTCTTGAACCTGCCTTCTTATTTCTTCATTTTTTTTAGGGGTCATCTTGTATGCAACCTTATTTGGAAAAATTTCACTAGGGATCAAGTCTATATGATGGCTGAAATCTCTCATGGGAGGTAATGAACTTGGAAAATCATCAACTACAATGTCCTTATATTTTTCTAACAAAGCTTGAACTTCACTAGGTACACCCTCAAATTTACTTGCTGCTAAAATAGATTTGGATTTAGGTCTAATCACTAAGGAAAATCCCTGACCTTCTTCTTCTTTCAATGTCTTCAAGAATTATTTTTCCCCAAATACCATAGCACTAGACCCAACTTGTTTATCTAAACCCTCATCTTGTAGTGGTGTCAATGTGAAATAAGTTCCATCCTTTTCTATCATATATGTGTTATTCTCCCCATCATGTTTTTAATTTTTGTCATACTGCCAGGTTCTTCCTAGTAGAAAGTGATAAACATCCATGGGGATGATGTCACACAGGATTTTTTCTTTATAACCCCCACTATTAAACTCTACCCATGTTTTCTCATTGACTAAAACTTGTTGCCCCTTATTTAGCCAAGATAGTTTGTATGGTGTGGGGTGAGGAATTATCTTCGCATTCAATTTCTCTACCATTTCTAAGGAAACCAGATTATCAGTAGAACTTAAATCAACAACTACTTTGCATATCTTTCCATGTGTTTTTCATGTGGTCCTAAACAATTATTTACTTTGTGGAGGCTCTTTGAATGTTGGAACCCTAATAAGTGTTCTTCTCATCATCAAACACTCACCAATCTCTGGAGCAATAGGTTGAGATGGTGAATTGACACTTTCATTGTCTTCTTCATGCATAATTTGAGTTCTTCACTCACCTCCATAGGAACTTGCAACTTGCTTGTTTAAGCACTTCCATGCTAGATGACCAAATTGGCTGCAATTTTAGCATCTTCATGAGAAGGTATTTGACCCTCTCCCTTGTCCACCAAACCTACCTCTTCTATTAGGTCTTCTTCCTTTGAAATTTCCACTTGAGTCACCAATTTTCTCTTGTTGGTTTCTTGACTCTCCTTGCTACCTTTGTGATTGTCCTCTTCCACCAAAGTTGCCTCTACCTTTGAAACTCTTTCCCCTGCCTCTTCCTTGTTGCTCTTGTCTTCTTTTTATTCTTTCCTCTACCTTGATAGCTAATTGAAAACATTATTCAACTGTCTTGGGTGTTGTGACCTTGATCTCATCTTGGATGTTGTACCTTAAGCCATTTAGGTACCTTGCTACCTTTTCTCTTTGATTCTCTACATGTCCTGCTCTAATGCTTAGCCTATGGAATTCCTCAGTGTATGCCATGATATCCAAATCTTTTTGTTTTAGACTTTGCAACTTTCTAAATGTCTAAATTTCATAATCAACAATTAGGAATTGTCCTTTCACCTTAGCTACCATTTTGTCCCATGAGTTTATCTTTTCTTTTCCCTTCTTTACTCTTTATTCTTGAAAATAGTTCCACCATGTTAGGGTAGGGCCCTTCAACTTGATCTTTTCAAATTCCGCCTTCTTATTATCTTCTCATTCTTCAAATTTAAAGAAATTATCCAAAGAATCTATCCAACCCAACACTTCTTCACTGTCAATTTTTACACCAGGCATAGGCACTTCTACCTTCACCTTTGGAGATTTATCCCCCTTGATAGCCTTTAGCATCCTGACCATTCTTGTTTCTTCAGGGTCCATTTCCTCTTCTTCATGGACTCCTCCTTGAGGGTTCTCACTCTCACCCTCATCCTCTTTGCCACTTTGGTCACCACTGACCACATCTCTTCTTTAGTTCTTCTCCAGGGCTATAATTATAGAAAGGGAAGATTCATGAGACTCCTTACAAATTCTCACCTCCTTTGCATACTATTCCTTTAGTTCTCTGACTTCTTTGGTCATTGGGTTGTTCTTTGGAGGCATCTTGCTTATGCTAATTTTCATTCACTTTCCCACTTCACAATTTATCAACTTCTCCAAGTTTCAAACCGTAACTAGGGTGGCTTAACTCACAATTCCACAATTCTCCTTCTAGGTCTCCAAACCTATATTTTCAGGCATATCTTTTAGAGAAGGCAATCTCTCCACAATCCAAAAACCATTTCAAACACCCATTATGCTTCCCTTTAACATATATCATTTAAGAATAGGAGTTTTTGAAAAAAATTCTTCAAATCTAACCTACTACGCCGAAACTAAGCCAAATTAGGCCACTTTTTCAAAGCACCTCTAAGAAATACAAACACCAAACACTAAAACTCCAAACCAGTAGTTATAACATGCCACATAGGGTCCCAAAATTCAATTTTTATCATCAAAATTCATTTCCAATTTTCTATCATATCAAATCTCTAACCTACCTAAGCCTAACACATGAAGATGTTAGGCTAGGGCATGGAAAAAACTACCCCAAAATCCGTCCCCTACTCTAAACAACAAAAAAAAATTGAAAGAAAACTAAATCCCTCCATTCCACCAAGTTTGGCCAAGACTCAATGGTGGAATGGGCTGCTAGGCATGATTTTTCTCACAAACCCTTAAATTGAGGGTTTCATAGATGGTTTCTAGAAAAATCCCTCAAAATAACTTATTTATCAATGAAATTTAATCACTCCACAACCAAAACAAATAAGATACACTCATTCAACCTTTCACATAAGTTTGAGATCATAACTCCACTTTACGGGTCCGTACATAACCAAAAAACTACCAAAAACACACAAAATATACAAAAAATAGAGTGTTTTTGTATTGCTTGTCCTCTAAAATTCTTGAACCACTTGCCTCAAAGTTTGTGAGGATTATTGAACATGTTCTAACAAAATACCAACAATTTACACCTAATTTTCAAATAGGTCACCTTTCATATTCCCCTCAAAGTAAAATTTGTCAAGTTGCAAAGCAACTTTTACACCATTTTGACAATATTTTAAAAAAACCACTAAATGACCCTACATGACTCAAATACATCAAAGATGGTATCCATTTGAATTTATTACATCAAACACATGAAAAAACACACAAAACTCAAGTCTAAACACCTAATTGCATCAAATGACCAAAACTGACTTGGTGCTCCTGCACCACTCTTCCATTCATTGAGGTCCTTCAAGTGGTCATAATATTTCAATAGTTTTGGCACAAACCACTGATTCAAAGTATGAAATGAATCTATTCTTTTTTTTATCTTTTTGTCCTCTCCTTACATACATTTTAATTCATCTATAACTATTTTGGCCATCTGCTATGTAGGTTTTAATGCTATAGGAGCCTCAGTACTCATCTGCAATATTTTGCACAAGGTTACCAATGTATGGTGTATGGGATGTCAGTTTTTAAAAGGGGGATCTAGTATGGGTAGATGTGTTTTCATCTGATCAATTTCTTGTGTCAGTGAGCTATAGAAATCATACACACTTTCCAACTTATGCACAACTAGCTTTATCCCATGCTTGAGGACCTTCTCTAAACACTGTAGATTTGCTTATTCACTCCTTCCTTACCCTGATTGTTGGATTTATTTAACTCTTCAATATCCTATCTAAGAATTCTCACTTTTTCAGTAGAAGCACTTTTTATATCAACTGGTGGAGTAGGAGGACGCTGATATAACATTATTTCCTTATTCTGTGAGGGTCCTGGTCCTTTCAATTATTCTTTCAACTTCACATTTTCCATGAAAAAATTATTGACTTCATCATTTAAATTTTTTTGTTCTTTTTCATACTCTCCCAATGTAGCTTCCATATCCTTAACTACAACTTGGGTGAACATAGTTGAATGCATTTTCATGGTTGCAACTTCTAGAGGAGATGTATCTTTTAATGTTTTCACCACAACTGTCCCTTTCATTTCTTGCACTACATCTAGTAACCTTGGTTTTTGTGTGCTCTTTTGTTTGGCCCAAAATGCCAAGGTTTCAATCTTAGGGTTACATCTTGTTCCACTTACCCCTTCATCTAAGTCAAACTTAGCAATCAACAATGGGTCCTCCTGTGTTCTCACTTGATCTAGTAAAATAATTTTCTTTAATTCCATACCAGGGACAATAAGTATATTACTTTTAAAAATCATCTCTCTAGCCTCTTGTGGGCTAACATCAATATTATCAATCCTTAATTCATTAAAAGTTTGGGTTACTATCTCATCATGTTGGGATTCCTCAGCTCCCATCTTATTTATTTCAACCCTCACTTCAAACTCTCTCATTTTCATCTTAACCCAAAAGTCTTTAAATTTAGGGGTTTTGATAAATTCATCATCTTCCAAGAACTTGTGAGCTATAACTACCCTATCATCCTCATGCATTTCTCTTTCTCCTTTTACCTCAATATCGGATCTAGCTTCATTCATGTGGGATTTAGTTTCAAGCATAGGTTGGTCCACTTCAACATCATCCTTGAAATGTATTAACAAATTAATTACTTCTTTTGTATCTCCAACCTCCTCACTTATTTCATAGGAAACAAGTGGCTTTATCTCTTGTGTCTTTTGTTTTTTAGAAGGTGGTTATTTAGGAGGTGATCCTGGAGAAGCAGGACATACTAAAATAGTATCCAGAGTTGGTTCTGTAATTACAATACCACTTGGCCTTTTGGGACATAATTTGGCAAGTCTCCTGTATCTACTACAGTCTTCTATAATTCATGAAACTTATCAATTATCATATCAATCCTCTTGACATGGTCTGCTTCCTTTACAAAATAACCCAATAAATCACTATGCTTCATCTTTCTCCTCCTATCATATACTTGTTGAGGAGTGAAATAATTTTTGATTACATCTTCTTCATCGTCAATTTGGTGAGTAACCATAGTCTTGGTAAGGATGGTTCATCTTACAAAATTCATGTGACCCTTAGGGTCAAAAGCTCTTTCCTTTCCAGACTTTAAAGAGTACCTTGATTTTAGATAATTTTAAAATTGTTCAAGTGTATTAGATCCCATCGATAGTTCCCAACATGTCAAATTGGGTAGAAATGTACCCTTCCTTTGTTTACTCATGACTCCTTTTCCATCCATAGAATCTGCCACATGAACTCTAAAAATACTAATCGAAGGGGATAGAATTTGGCGATATATGTGGGGCCTATGGGCATCCATAAATCCTGATTATTATGGTATCTAGTAGAAAAAACTAATCACTAAAGTTATGAGTATGGCCTTGCTCAGGTTTCAAAGCCAAAGGTCTTAACAATTTTAGCACAAGTGTGTGTAGTATTAGTGTTTGGAGGCTAATAAATCTCATAATTTTGTACACAAACTCATCATAGAGCATCACATAATTTGAATTCTTACATCTGTTGTCCCATATATTACACCATAGTTGCACTGATAGAAAATTCCCCTGCTTTTCAATCTAATCCAAACACATCGTTTTGCTCCATCTATCTTTATTCTGATATAATATTAGGTGGCACATAAAGTAATATTTCTTGAATGTTATGGGGGATCTATTTTCCCTAACTTGCAAAAATTCTTCATGCAATACTTTCTCAAGATATGAGGAAAAATCATATTCAATGTTCATCTCAGGGTTTTAGATCTTCATAGCCATCATCATTAAACTAACTAGAATTATCTCTTTTTCATCTATCCCAAGTACTTGACAGAGAGAAAAATAGGTTTTCTTGAAATAGAATTGGAAATAAAAGACTTCAAATGGTTCAGTAGTAGAAGGGGATAAAATATTCACCCTATTGTTCACACCCCTTTTCATGTAAATGGGAACTTCATCACTTCTATGGGTTTTTCTCAATCTAGCATATTCTTCTTAACTTGTTTGCAAATCAATTTTAGTCAGGGCTTGTTTATTTAGGTCAAAACATTCGACTAATGGTGAACCATCTAGAAATATCATAGACATAGTAGCATGATGATAACTCTGAGTCAATACTTTGATGAACTCTACATCTATAAAAAAATTTGGGACAATTAACTTGGACAAGTCTAATGCCCATGGATTTGACACCATAATATTTCCCTCCCTTTTGTCATAAAAGTACTAGAAAAATTCCCATACAAAGATAGGGATAAGGGCATCTCTACAAACATGAGCCACATCATTAAAAAAATTCTTAAATCCTCTCTTAATTGATTCAGGGAGTATATCCATAATAGACTGGTGTAAGGACCTCTTTTTAACTTTAGATTCTTCCTTTTTAGTTTCAAGTTCTTTCTTCTTGGGTGGCATGATGTCCTTTTCAGTTTCATTTTATTTCTTCTTGGGCGACATGATGTTTAACAATCTTACTTCTCCTAGTGTATTTGAAATGCATAATTCCAAACAATCTTGTACTCGTAAAACTGAATTCACTGTTTAACTATCTTACTTCTCCTATACTTCTAAAATGCAAAATTCCAAACAATCTTGTACTTGTAAAAATTAATTCACAAGAATTATGTGTACTTACCTGGGTTACGATGGTTGCAAAGCTTAACCTCCCCAAACTCCCAACTCCCTATATGATGTTTTTTTCAAATGAGTGCAAAGAGAATATTGAATTCTTGGTTTAATGGCTTTTAAGCTCAGTCATGTCAACATTAATATCAACCTTACACCAAATATCTTGCTTGTAGTTCGATTTTGAACATGCACCATTGATTTTATAAGATCAGATGGCTGGTGTGATTCATGCATTTAATACTTCTTTATCACCACCACTTTCTATAACTTCCATGGGATAGAGGGGTATAAACTGCTATACCTGATGAGGGTAATCCCCTTACAATCTAAAAGTCACAAAAACAACAGATAATGGCACTAACAAGATGCAAGAAGGAAAGAAAATATTTTCTATTACCACTGAAATGAAAATGAAATTACAACATTATATTTGCCATCACATGGGATTTTTTGATTACATAAATATGCAAATCTGCAAATTGGAGCCACCAACTACACTACCCTAGCCTCCCCCAGTAGCCCCCCTTTCACATCATTTATTTGGAAGGTTTAACCACCCTAGAATCTTCTGGAAAGTGTACCTTCCTCAAGAAGATATTTTGAAATTTTATTAATTTTGGTAGTACAACTTCACGGGGTCAAAACTTTTGATGCGACCATCGGATTTCCTATTATAATACCTTTTTTGAAAGCTCTTAAGAAATCTTGTCTACTTTTTTGTTTTCCATAGATTTTCAGGCCCATCTAGAGCCTCTAAGTGCCTCAAAATTGACTCCGAAGATTTTACTAGGAATTTTGAAAATTGAAATTTTAATCTCTCAAATAACAAATGGTATTGAAGTGATTTATTCCCCATTGGCTTCAATTTTCCATTCTGGAAGTCTGTGTAAGATTTCATGTCCAACCATGGATAAATGCAAACTTACTAAAATACTAACCCTGCCAAATTTAGCCCTTATTGAAAAGAAACAATTTTTTTTTTTGGGTGATGCAAGATTGGTCTTACACCCTAGATGCTCCTGCATCAATACCACATGCTTCTTTGCATTTCAATGCGAGGTAGTGGGATCCTTACCTCTATACCAAAATTTTGAGTTGTTTAACTCATGGTACTATTTAAGTTAACGGTTAACACCATACTGCATGCTTTGTCACATCCTTCCGTGGTATAGTGGTTCATACCGCCCTACCGCATGCCTTTATGATCTTCCTTGTGGGATGGTGGGTTATTCTCTGCTATACCACACCCTTCATTTTTCCTTCTCATGGTATGGTGGTTTATGATGTATTTAAATTTTCTCTTACATCCCAACCATGTCCTCATCATAATACTTCCGCGGTATGGTGGTAAACATCTTCATGTTGTCTTTTACACACCACCAGCCCACCAAGAGTCTAGATTATTGCTACGAGATCATGGTAAGAGACTGTTAAGGGATTTGGAATGTTTTTAGCTAGACATATTTTTGCTTAAGTATATATATAATTGAATTTTTGGATTTGTATAGGTCTTTCAGTGTTAGTTAGACCTAAAAAATTAATATATTTAGTAAAAAATAAAAAGGAATATGTGATATAAGAGGGATTCGCTGCACACAGGTCTCTTTATTCTCAAGAGATTACTAGGGAACAAACTACCCTTATATACCTCAACTTTAATGAATTGAAAAATCTACAAAGAAAGGAAATAAAGTTATCTCAGACCCTGAGAGATCAAGATTTCAAGATTTCTACCCCTGGCCTGAGAGCTCTCGGCCAAAAGACACAAGTGTGGTTTCAAGATGCTAGTGCAGTGTGCCATGCACTAAAAGATGTGCTAGCATCCTAAGCTGTGAGGAACTCAGGAGCTCAAGTGAGTGAAACTTAATCTCACCTCTAAGCTCAAGTCAAAAGTGTGTGAGACCAAATAATCAACAAAAATATTGAATCTAAAGAAAAGCACAGAGGAACTTGAA
Source organism: Sequoiadendron giganteum (assembly GCA_007115665.2). Taxonomy (NCBI): domain Eukaryota; kingdom Viridiplantae; phylum Streptophyta; class Pinopsida; order Cupressales; family Cupressaceae; genus Sequoiadendron; species Sequoiadendron giganteum. The sequence goes on along the minus strand of CM021104.1, from coordinate 392,097,721 downwards.
ACAAGGTTACCTTCTACCATGCATTCGAATCTTTTCTCCAAGCTTCACTCCATAACTTGCACACAAAATATTGAACAGAAAAGGTTGGGGGCTATATAGGGGTCTGCCTCATTCAGACCCCCATTTTGGTGTTCCCACCTCCACGGACAATCAAGTTTGGCAAAGAGTGTAAAGGAAGTAAAAAAGTGGGTGGTGAAAGAAAAACCTGCTTCAGAGTAGAGCCCACACCATAAAGTAATAAATGAGCTAGTAAGAAAGAGTGAATGGGAGAGAGAGTGTTACCCATGGGTCAAGTACTTCTCTGAAGCACACGAGTGCACCACTATGTGCTTGCATGAGAGCTGTAGCTACTTGAGAGCTTATAGTTTCTTGAGGGACCTTAGTCTGACATGGCTTCACCTACAGAATGTGTTGCTATTCAAGTATGGAGCTTACCCAAGACTAGAGCAAGTGGTGATAGTGCTTCAATTGATAGCTTCCCAACCCCAAAATGAGAGCCAAGAAGGGGTTTTCATGCATGCAAGGGCTACACATAGTCGGTTCATCTGAGACCTAACTGCTAGGACACATGTCGCAAGTGTCAGGGTTCTAGATTCATCATTTCAAACTAGAAAAAGTGCCAAGACACTAGCGCGCCGCACATACATCCGCATGCCACGCAGGCGTCTAAGGCCTAGATTTTCAAGAAATGCTTTGTTAGGCTTTTGTTGTTTCACCATGTGTTCGCATGGAGTCAGAATCATGAAATTATGACTCATGGGATTTTTCGATTAATGTTTCTAAGGTGTCATAAATGCTAGGCAAGATGCAAAAATATGGAATTCCCCCTAGGTGCAATTCTGTGACATTACATTTTTCCCCCACTTTAGTGGGCTTGATTTTGGAAAAAATCAGACTCACTAAAGTAGAGAAGAAAAATTTCACCCAAATTTTGAAGTTTACAGAATTGTGTGCCAAGAACGAGGGACCACAGAGGTCACAGAGGTCGAGCTAACTGGTACCAAGGATGCCCCTAGCTTCTGAGCCCAACAAAAAACAACACAATGGTCGTGAAAAATTGTTCAAAACTGTATCCTGCAAAACTAAAAAAATTGAGTCAGCTTCAAAAAATCAAAAGAAGCTACCACAGAGAGAAGAATGATCAAGAAAATTCATTGATTTAGAGGAAAAATATGGTCAAGAGGTGACTGTATGCCCCATCTTGAGTCTGCCCCTAGCATGGTGGGGTAAAGTTAGTAGAAACTGAGGAGCCACAAGCTCTACGAAAAATTGGCCCCAGGGGGCCTATATATACCTAGGTGGGCCCTTAGAAGGGTCATTTTCACTATTCATTGCGAGCAAATTGTTGACTTTTGTGAGAGAAAATTTAGAAAAATGTTGACTAGAAGAGAGTATGAGGCACCGAGATTGGAGTAGTTGCGAGAGGAAATTTCCGAGGGCCATGAGGTGGACCAAGTAGGTCTCTAAGCCTCATTTTTTATGTAATTTAGTTAATTTTTTGCATATTTCTACTCGAAGAGGTGCGTAGGCATCCAAATTCTGTGCCACGTCCTTGATATGCGTTGGGGTCCCAAGTCTACACTGTCATCTTGAGGACATGCTGGTGTCCTCGGGGTGACCATGCCGGTCTAGGATGCAAACACGACATTCAGACGTTTGTACAACGCCCATATGTCCCTTAGAAGATTTTATTGTTTTGATGATGTTTTTGAATTAGAATTATTTTTAACTTTTTGTAGGAGTACTCAGAGATATGGGAGCATCTAGGAGGGTGAGCATTCTAACTCATTCATGAGTAGAGGGAACACATCTCACATGATGAGATTACACATCTAGATCGGGTTGGTCTCTGTCACATGTTCACTATGCCAAAGATGTGATACCACGAGAGGATTCTCACTGCTCTGATGGAGCGATGGAATGCCACTATGTCATCCTTCTAGGTACCTTGTGGAGAGATGAATATTACTCTTGAGGATGTCTATCAAATCCTTGGGCTACCCATCCATGGATGGTGGGTGGCCATAGATGACACCTAATCGACATGGGAGAGGAGCAAGGGCATCCTCTATTGCATAGGGAGGATGGACGATGACGATGACATAGGTCACATCTATATGTGTTGGTATGACCAGGTGAGGACCACAATGTCGTTGCTACACCACGTGATGGTTGCTATAGTTGTCTTATGCATCACTATAGATGGGTGAGGCTCACACCTTCATGGGGGCCTCATCCATACCATCAGAGAGATGGTAGAGAATTAGACTATTTTTGCCTGGGGGCACAACATGCTAGTGCACCTTTACGAGGAGCTCAAACAGTATGTGCACTATGAGTACCGCAGTCTCACAATGTGCACACTTTTTCAAGTGTGAGCTTTCATTGACATCATGTGCACCTAGTCAGTTTGTTTTCTCTAGTGATGGTCGTATTAGGTACCCATGGCCCATTGGTATGACATGACTAGCTAGTGACATTTTGGAGATTTATAGTTTTGGTAGCTACAATTTGACACGGTTGTTGCGAAAGAGGTTTGGTGGAGAGCCTACCGGTATTTTAGGTGTCGATGATGGTAAGTTCTTAAGGAACCTATAATGAGACTAGCTTTTGATAGGTCATTATGATTTTGTGATTGTTCCCTACTACTGGAGTTGGATCATGCGGCAGCATGGCCGTATTCAGACCATACCACCATATGTGCCCACTTACACCAGGGCACACCACAATGCAACGAGGGTGGGAGACCCTACCATCACAAACATTGTCCCTTCCAATGACGATGAGCCCAACCATGATTTGTCGACCATGGCGGTGGTAGATAATGTCAGGATAGCAACACATTTTGTGCGATCGTGGGAAAGGCATCATCCTACTCTAGTTTTCGGTGAGGGAATCTTGAGAGGGGTCCAGGTCCATAGGGGGACTTGCCCCACCAACCCCCACAAGATAGTAGGAGATGCCATCAATAGGGAAACATAGAGGAGGAGTAGACACATGAGGAGGAGGTGGTGCCTACAAGGCTGAGGCGACAAAGGAGATCAAATCCCCCTATAGCTACCCCATCTCATTAGCACCACTTGATTCCACTGCCCTAGTAGCAACAACTCTAGCGTCACTAGGGTCGACCACCAATACTGGCATTGTAGGACCTAGTGTCGATCCACACCCTGATCCCACATGGCAACTAGGGGATCCAGGTATATGTAGTACATTATTTTCATGTTTATGCTTTTGATCTTTCTGTTTATGATATATTTATATATGCCATGTGATACTAATTTTTTTTTTCTCTCTATGGTTGGAAAGGATGCACAAGGATGGACTAGGCTTATGGCTCAGTGTATTTCAGAGGTGGCCCCTGCCGTGCCAATCTAGGGGACAATTCTCGAGGCCTACTGATCGGTGTCAACAAGGAGGCATGCCCCCACTTTTGAGCTAATAGCGCACTTGAGGACCGCATACAAGGAGTGGGGCATGAAGATCCTACAATTTATTGCAAAGATGACAACCATGCGGGGACAACGTGATGAACTGTCGGGGGAGCTACAGACATCACTCATCAAGTGATATGTGGCAATGACAAGGGATGATGCCGCCGAGGTGGCATGTGACACTCTTTAGAGCCGTATTGATGAGCTTGATGCACAACCAATAGTTGTGATCCCTATAGATTTCCAACGGCTATAGCAAGAGCTGGTACAGGTGAAGATGGATGTATGTTCATTGCAGTGGGAGCTTAGAGGGACGCAAGCAGCCATGCCCATGTCACATTCACATTGATCCTATTCGTAGACCACCATGTAGCCTCCTCCAAGAGTACCAGAGTGGCCACCATATCCAGAGGGTTCAGGGAGCCATGTACCATCGGGAGAGGAGCCCATCTTTTGTATATAATTTTTGTAGTGAGATACATATACACATATATTGTTGTAGATCTTTTGTATAGACATATATTCAGTAGCCACTCATTTTTATAATATTGGCTCGATACATGTACATGAAATTTGATTTATACATTGGACATATATATATATATATATCGGTTTTAGTATCATGGCTTTGCTTATGTGTATGTTCTCCATTTTCATGTATGTTTATGCTATAGATTTTATTTGTTTATATGGATGTATGCCATTATTAGATGCTAATCATGATTTAATAAACACGTTTGGTTACATGTTAATTAAATGCAATGATGATCAAATTACTTTAAAAGATGTAATGTGATGCATAGATACATAGAATAGTTAGACACATGTATGTATGTTTTATTTCACACACACACATGATCACATCAAAAACACCAAATTTTCATAATGTGAGAATTGGTAATATTAGTATATGTATTATTGCTACCTTTTAGGGAGAACACCACACATGTGACATATTAGAACACTATGAATAGTATTAACAAAGATGCATCACATTAATGAGTTCTTTTAAAGGTGTTCCATCCATAGACAATAATCCATAGGCACCCGAACCATACATAGAAATCACGATGTAAGGACCTAACTTGTTAGGACTAAACTTCCCTTTCTGATTAGGTGGTGTGTTCATGTTTCATAGATTTTCACATAGAACCAGGTCTCATAGCTTGAAAGTCCTAGGAAGCACACCTTGATTATATTGTCTTGATAATGACAACTGATAAGCCTTAAGATGATCGAGGGCCTATAAATGATGCTCGTCAAGTATCTCTAGCTGATGTAAGCAGTTAGCTTGGTAGGTTTCATCATCAATTTAACCCCCTAATGGAAACCCGTAAGGATGAAATTTCCAACTCTAGAGGCATGATAGCTTTAGTGCCATACACAAGGTTATAAGGTGTCATTCCCATCACCATATAGACACTCGTGCGATAATCCCACAAAGCGTATGTTAATAGAATATTCCAATCCATATTGTGTTTATCAATTTTTTTATGAAGGACGAATTCAAGAGTTTTATTAGAAGCTTTCGCTTGACCATTGAATTGTGGATAATACAGTGTAGAAAACCTGTGTTGAATATGAAATTTCTCCAAGAATTGATTTACTTCCTTGTTCTTGAATGGTGTGCCATTATTAGAAACAAGTGTAGAAGGCAATCCAAAATGAGAAATGATATTGTTCATGAGGAAACTATAGATAGTCTCAGTGTTTGTAGATTAGAGTGGAATGGATTTGACCCATTTCATGAAATAATCTATAGCAGTAATGATAAAAGTATGTCCCTTAGAAGAAGGAGGTGATATTTTCCCAATGATATCCAACCCCCATTTTGCAAACAACCAAGGAGAATTTTGATTTTGTAACTCCTGAGCAGGAGCATGGTTAAGATGACTATGTTGTTGACATGAAAGGAACTTCTTAACAAAGTTGAAGGAATCTTGTTCTATCATTTTCCAATAGTACCCCATGTGTATCAATTTTCTCACTAGGGATTTACCACCAAAATATCCACCTCCAGAGCTCGAGTGGGCTTCCTTAAGGGCGATGGGTATTTTTGCTCTAGTGAGACACCTTAACAACAAACTATTGTAAAATTTTTGATAAAGAACATTAGATAAAATGACATAACACACTGAAATCTTTCCTATATGAGTGTGATCATTTTTCGTCGCATTACCGAGAAACTTTCTAGTCTTTAAGTAATTGTAGATCCTAGAGAACCATTCTGTCGAGTCTGCATGAAAACAAGCCAAAGACTCGGGTTTGGGTTGATCAAAAACTGCTAGGGTTCACACGACCTAAACCACAAAGTGATATTATTTTGTATCTTCTTCTGAAGGTACGAAGGAAGCAACACTTGCCATGACATCAACATGTCTATTTTCTCTCCTAGGGACATTATTTATTGTGAAAGAGGAGAACTGATTAAGCAAGGACAAAGCAAGGTCTCGATATCGAGATAGTCTACTTTTTTTAGCCTGATAAGTCCCTGTAATCTAGTTCACAATAATTTCAGAGTCACCTAGTATATGAAGATGTTTAATCTTTAATGAAATCACGACACGTAAGTCGACAATAAGAGCTTTGTACTCAACAATATTATTGGTGCAAGGAAAATATAATCAAAAGGATAGAGGGATCGGTTTTCCTTCAAGGGATATCAAAACCACACCCTCTCCAGAACCACTCTGACACCTTGATCCATCAAATTACATCTTCCATTCAAGATAATAGTCATTTGTGAAAATATTTTCATCAAGAAAAATATCCAACCCAAGGAAAGAGTGGGATGAGGGAGAATCTGATAATTGATCAACAATCGCTTGACCCTTTATCGATTTATGAGTGACAAATTTTATATCGAACTTAGAAAGCAACATAACCAATTTTGCTAATCTCCCAGTGAGATCAACGCTAGAGAACAAGTGCCTTAAAAGATCTATTTTCACTATGACACACATTTCAACATGGAGGAGGTAGTGTCTCAGATTTTGCATAGCAAATACAAGAATAAGGCATTGCTTCTCCATGCCTGAATAATGGGTTTCGTAATCGACAAGGATGCGGCTAATGTAGTAAACCGCTCTCTCTCTTCCTGTGTCATCATATTGAGCTAGTAGAGAAGCCAAAGCATATGGTGATGCAAAAAGGTAAAGTAGGAAGGGTTTATCTTGCATAGCCGACATCAATACATGAGGATTGGTCAAATAGGCTTTGATTGATTCAAAGGCTATCTGACACTCTTCATCCCATATGAAGTGAACAACCTTTTTCATTAAAGGAGTGAAAGGGAGGGTACGATCAACCAACTGAGATATGAATCTATGAATCACCTGAATCTTCCCTTGTAAGCTTTGCAACTCAGTAATGTTTCTCGATGGAGGCATGTTAACAATAGAATCAATCTTATTCATTTCAACCTCGATCCCACAATAAGAGACTATAAATCCAAGAAGCTTGTCGACATCTATGCCAAAGACACACTTATTGGGATTGAGTCTCATCTTGTAGAGTCTAAGCCTCTCAAAGATAAGATGAAGGTCTTTCACAAGATCTTGATGGTTTATAGATTTCACCAAGATGTTATTGACATAGTCCTCTAAGATTTTATGAATGAAATCATGAAATATCAGGATCGTTGCTCACTGGTAAGTGACTCCTATGTTCTTCAAACTGAAAGGCATGACCAAATAGTAGAAGGTACCCTAAGGGGTAGTTAAGGTTTTATTATACTAATCGTCTGGGTTACTACGAATTTGATTATAACCTGAGAAGCCATCCATAAAAGATAATAATGCATGGCCTGCAGTCGAGTCCACAATCAGATCTATACTACATAATAAAAAATAATCTTTAAGAGAAGCCTTACTAAAGTCTTGAAATTCAATGCATATACAAATTCAATCATCAAGCTTTCTAACAACAACTAAATTTGAAATCTAAGGAGAGTAGTCAATTGGACAGATAAAACCCGCTTTCAACAACTTTTCTATCTCAGTCTTGACCATCAAAGCTACTCTAGGATTGATCTTTTGAATTTTATGCTTAACCGGCTTGGTGTCAGGACATAGGATGATATTATGGACCACTATGGATTCATCTATACCAAGAATATCCTCATACGTCCAAGAAAAGATATCAAGGTGAGTACGTAAGAGATTGGAGTTTTCATTGGCCTCTTCAGGAGAGAGAGACTTCCCAATCTTAATTACTTTTTCTAAAGGCTTAGGATCCATAAAGACTTTGACAGTATCTCATTTAAGGAGAGGACTAACAATGATCCTCAGGATGAGATATCAGAACATCATTGCTGATGTTAGATAGAGGGTCTCCCTCATTGATGCTCAAGACAGATTCTCCAAAGTATGCTTATTTGTGCAAGTGATACGTGAATAATTTTTTGTGATGATAGGGAGCCAATAGAGAGTAAGCACCTAGAAATTCCCAAAATAACTCTTTTGAAGAGAAGACATCTAAAAGAACCTTCTCAGCCTATCCCCTTTCTTCTATCAACTCAGGATGGACCAAACTTAATGGTTCGGCTGAAATCATATTAAAACTCCACCAAGGTTTCTGTTTAGACTGTTCGAAAAAGCATCCCAAACCCAGATAGTGTTGTCATTTCTTAAACTGGATAGGGACTTGGATTCCTTGATTAATACATCCTAGGAATTTTTTCCCATAGCCATACCCAGAAGCGAACTCATACCCAAACCCATTGCGACTTTGTAGGACTTCAAGAGGGGGTGGCTCCACCTAGAGTGTCTCATTCCACTAGTGGATGTCAAAAGTGTCTATGGGAGTGGTCCCACTTCCTTTACTCAATTCACAAACATTAACCTCCTTTTCCAGAGGGGGGTCACTCTCTCGAGTAGGGGGAGGAGCAGTCTCCTGGACATGACCACACTTCTCTTCCCAAACGGGACGGTTACCCATGCTTATGTTAGTAGTACCTTGAAATTCAATATTAGAGGGGTCCGAATTATACTCCGCTATGAAGAAGTCAGAGAAATTCAAGGAACCCCAATCATAACCTAGAAGAGCATTCAATTGAGAAGATGAAGGAGAAGATGGAGGAGACTTAGGATATTCCACTTTAGGCAGTTCGTCTTGTTGATACTTGTTTGAGGAATGACTTCCATAGAAGGTATCGATGAAGAACATGCCATAGAATCAATGGTTAAAGAGGGAATAAAATTATTGAGAGTGGATGCGGTTGAATTACAACCAGTGGTGGCCAACAAACACATGTGCACAACCTTTGGATCTTCTTTAACTGTAACCACCTGATTGTTAGTAACAAACTTCAAATAATGATGTAGAGTAGAAGTTACCATGCCCATAACATGAATCCAAGGTCTCCCTAAAAGAATATTGTATGGTAACGAGCTAGAAATCATATAAACCAATGTCAGTAAGGTAACAGGGCCTAGCTGCAAGGGTAGTATCACTATGCCCAGATCTTGGTAGCCAATGTTATCGAACCTATGAATATACAAGAAAGAAGCTACTAAAGAAGATGAATCAACTTTGATTTTAGGCAATAGGTCTATACCATAAATGTTGAGAGCTGAACCAGTGTCAATGAGGGTATGCCTAATACTAATGTTGTTAATATTAACTATAATCATCAAAGGCTCCACTTGTTTCTGCACATCTGGAGGTTGGAGTTCTTGTAGGTAGAACATAATATTTGGAAAATCCACTTGAATATGTGCCATCAACACGTCTACATCTATAGGCCTAGTAGAGGTAGGAAAGAGGATCTTTTGAAAAGCTTCCTACAACATCTCTTGATAAACTAGAGTGGTCTGAAGCAAGTCCCAAAGTGAGATCTTGGCTGGAGTAACACGAAATTTCTCAACAAGATCATAATCACCTAGTGCTTTGATCACAGGTTTAGGAGCTGAAGGAAGGCTGGGTTGAGGCGGTGGTAAAGAATTAGGAGTTTGAACTGGTTGCGGCGTAGAAACAGAAGCTTGTTGTTCCAAGTTTTGTTTATTTATCCTTGTATTATATGTATGCCTGACATCATTATAATAAGTAGAGGCAGTAGCTTTCATGAACCTTGAATATAAGTCCGATGAATTGCTACAACATGAAATTCCATAGAAAGAATAATCCTCTCTAGGGGATAGTTCAGTTGGGGTCACATAAATGATGGGTTTCTTAGGGATTGGAGGAGCCACAAAGACTACGATGACATTTACCAACTCCTCAAGTGGCGAGGAGAGGGTTTGTTTAAAATATTTCTAGATAGGGGAGAGTGCTTCTAAGAAATCATCTAGAGCATCTTCCAACATATCAAAATATTTTTTAGAAAAGGGATTATTATAAATATGCGACATTATGAAAATGAATCCGATGTTTTCATGTCGGGTTCACAAAAATGTGATATAAGAGGGATTCACTGCACACGGGTCTCTTTATTCTCAAAAGATCACTAGGGAACAAACTACCCTTATACACCTCAACTTGAATGAATTGAAAAATCTACAAAGAAAGGTAGAAACGTTATCTCAGACCTCAAGAGAGAAAGATTATGAGATTTCTACCCCTAGCCTGAGAGCTCTCGTCCAAAAGACACAAGCACAGTTTCAGGATGCCAGCGCAACATTCTATCATCTAAAAGATGTGCTGGCATCCTAAGCTGCGAGGAAATTAGGAGCTCAAGTGGGTGAAATTGAATCTCACCTCTAAGCTGAAGTCAAAAGTGCATGAGGCCAAATGATTAATAGAAAGCTTGAATCTAAAGGAAAGCACAAAGGAACTTGAAACAAGGTTACCTTCTACTACGCATTGGGATCTTTGCTCCAAGCTTCACTTCATAACTTGCACACAAAAGATCAAATAAAAAAGGTTGGGGCTATATAGGGGTCTGCCTCAGTCAAACCTCCATTTTTGTGTTCCCACTTCCATGGACAACCAGGTTTAGAAAAGAGTTTAAAGGAAGTAAACAAAGTGCATGGTGAAAGAAAAAACCGCTTCGGAGTAGAGCCCACACCACAAATTAATAAATGAGCTAGTAAGAAAGAGTGATAGGGAGAGAGAGTGTTACCCATAGGTCAACACCCTCCCCGAAGCACACAAATGCACCGCTATGTGCTTGCATGAGAGTTGTAGTTGCTTGAGAGATTGTAGCTGCTTGAGGGACCTCAGTCTGACATGGCTACACCTATATAATATGCTACTATTCAAGGATGGAGCTTACTCAAGACTAGAGAAAGTGGTAATTGTGTTTCAACTGATAGCTTCCCAACCCCAAAATGAGAGCCAAGAAGGGGTTTTCATACATGCAAGGGTGACACAAAGCCATTTAATCTGAGACCTAACCACCAGGACACGTGTCATAAGGGTCAAGGTTCTAGATTCACTGTTTCAAACTTTAAAAACCACCAGGATGCTAGCGCACCACGTGAATGTCCGAACATCGCGCAGGTGTCCAGGGCCTAGATTTTTGGGAAAATCTCTGTCAAGCTTCTATTGTTTCACCATATGTCTGCATGGAGTCAGAATTGTGAAATTCCAACTGATGGGATTTTTCCATTAATGTTTGTATGGTTTCATAGATTCCAGGTAAGATGTGAAAATGTGGAATTACCCCTAGGTACAATTTTGTGACATTGCAAAATATAAGGGTCAAGGCTCGGGTCACAGACCTCAAGGTTAATTGTGATGATGGAAATAGGAATTTTTTTAATGTTCTAACACACCTCATGATGAACTAGACTATGTTTTTCCTTCATCCTACTTCTGTTATGTTTTTATGAGTTCTTCTCTTGTGAATATATCCCTAAGGAAATTTTTTCTGATACCTATAATTTTAAACATCTTCTTGGTTTTTGACTGCAAATTATTTTTAATATATAAATTGAATTCTATTTTAATTTTCCATTTGTAGTTATTAGCGGATTGGAAAGTCAACAGTTAACAACTTATGAACTCAATAAAGTTTTATTGATTCAAGTTGTTGATTTATACATAATTGTTTATTTGGACTTTAGGAAATGAAGAAAAGGACTGTAAGGCACAAATTAGATGATAGTGATCATAATTTTCAAATTTTAGAGATAGAATATGAGTGCACGTGTACTAAAAAAGTGGCCCAGAATAATGAATATTTTTTGAGTCTTGGTTTGAAAACAAAAGTTGTAAATCCACTAAGTATTATATTATTTGTTTAAGTGTTTAATCAAATTTTATAGGTAAGAGCTTTATGTATATAAGACATAATATGATTTTTTGTTTTGTTTTATAGGCAACAAAATGAGTGCAGAGAAAATGTGGAGAAAAAACAAAAGGAAAAAAAAGATACAGTTATGTCATCTTGTAGAAGCCAACACTTTTATGATTCAACAAATGTAGTTGGTGAAAATGATAGTTGTGATGATGTGCGGCTTTGTATAGCACATGGTGATGTGTAGCCTAATATAGCACATGGTAATGTGCAACTTTATATAGCACATGGTGATGTGCAACCTAATATAGCACATGGTGATGTGCAACGTTGTGATGATCTCTTATGACTAAGTCTAAGAGAGATTTTTGTAAAACACCAGGGAAAAGGAACAAAACGTCTGTGTTGGTGTGAATACGTCTTGTACCTAGATAATTCATTCACTAGGTAATTAGGGGACATATTCACATGATTAAGTTTACTTAGGATATAAGATTCTTTCAAGAAGTCTTGGCTTTTCTAGAACTTATCTTATCTAGCTAGTATTGCTTGATTCCTAGGTAGTTAGTTTGTTAGTTGTCTCATATCATAGGACTAAGACACTTGTCACGATCTTGTCTAATCTTATCTCTTTACCTTGCCTTTATAAGCAAGGCATATCATGTACATTTAAATTGAATCATTTCAAGCTTATTCAAGCATATTCAACTATTATTCAATATTGAATTGTGAAGCAAGATTTCTTTCCATTCTCTCTCTTGTGGAAGTGGTTTTGGTCTGGCAACTATTCCTAGGGGTGTTGGGGAGTCACCATTTACTCCCACATGGTATCATAGCTTGAATGTTGCAGACTTCTTCCCAAATATGAGGGTTTCATGTTGGCTTGAAGATTTTTTTGGGTGTAGATTAGGGTTTCATTGAACTCACGGTTGAATCCAGGGCGTCAAAGAATGTCAGGTTTTCCTTTCATTTCATCAAATTTGGATATGTTTTTGCTGATCTACAAGGGTTTGAAAAAGTGTGAAGAGTAGCAGATCCAAGAGGTCACTAAATTTTCAGAGCACTTTGGCCCCATATCTGCATCACCATCACATTTAGAAGGCCTTGCAGATGAATTTTGATTGTAAATTCATCCATTTTTGATAAAAAATGTTTTTGAGGCAATTATTTTTTGCTTGGACAGGCCATATGGCCCCCAGGTCGACATGTTTTAATTTATAGAAAAAATTATTTCAAAAAATAATATTTTGTGTTTTATTTATAGGGAAAATTATTTTATTTTGTGGGAAAATATTATAATGTCATGATTGTAATAACTTTTTCTTGGGTTTCTAAAGTTCTGGCCTTGAATTATTCCATGGAATATTTCTCTATCCGCGTCAACAATAGTCTTGTCAAGGATCAAGTCCGACAACATATTCTATTTTAAAGGGCATATTCCTTGCATAGTACTTGGTGTACAATCCACGATCACATCACTGTAGAGTTTCCTTGGTTGGTTGACGTTCATTCCATCTGTCGCATTGGCGGTACTGTGCAAGCTGTCAAATACATATTTTCATGAATGGTATGTGTGCCTTTTAAAATCGCTTGGTTTTTAATATTAAAAACTTGGTTGCTATGTATTCAGTTCCTTTGTATGCCTTTTAAAGCCGATAGAGTTCTTTATTACAAGTCTTTAAAATATAAAAGCTTGTTTTAAAATCCTTATATTCAAGTTTAAAAACAACGAAAATTCTTAAGAAAGGCTGATTTTTTTTTTAAGCCCATGATTTAATTTTTGCCCCTGGTTAGTCATCGAGTGCTCAAATAGAAATTTTTTTTCATTTTGGCATAACTTTTGCAAATAGAGGCCATTTGTCAGAAATAAAATATCATCAGAAAGCTGGAAGTCTCAATTTTTTCAGTGGTGTAGGTGTTTTGTAGAAATTTTGTATTTTTGTACCTCTTTTTCTAGGTTGAAGACAAATCTCTATTTTTTGCCTCCGAGCTCATATATTTTTGCTCTTGACTTTGACTTTCCCCAAATTTGTGGCATTAGGAAGGTATTCAGGAGAATTTCAGTTCTACTCATGCAATTTTTACAATTTTGTTTCCATATTTTCAAATTTTCATTTTGAAGCTGATTTGATAATTTGGGATACATTATTGTAAATTTGCTAAAAAAGTGTTAATTTTCTTGGGAAAAAGGGGTTGATTTATTTTATTGTGAAGGGAATTTGTTGCTCCTCTATTGTAATTATTGATTGTATCATGGATTTTCCAAAATTTGTACTTCTAACCCCATATAACTATCATGAGTGGAAATCACAAATGGGGATGTTATTGTTAAAATTGAAGTTGCAAAGAATCACATATGGCCAAGATCCAAAACCCAATGGAACTGCAGAAAAAAGGAAATGGCTTGATAGAAGGGATGCATCTCTTGGTACTCTTCTTTTGTACATTTCTCTAGATCTTAGATATCATGTTGCATCTTGCACACATCCTAATCAAGTTTGGACTACTTTAGAGAGTCTCTTTGGTAAGCTAGATAAGATGAGGAAATTTAAGTTGGAGAATGAACTAATCATGGGTATTAATACATTAGATTTTGATAGTATCCAAGACTTCTCCTCTAAGCTCAATTCTCTCAAATTGCAATTATCTAATTGTGGGTTCACTAAAGAGGATGAAAAATTGATTCTTTATATTCTTGCTAAGCTTGGCCCTAATTATTCAGTGTTTTTTTCTACATTCTATGCTACAATGGATGCCCTTGGAAATGCATATAAAATTCTTTCTCTTGATGAATTTTCAACTTAGATCACAAGGTAACAAGAAAATCTGGTACACATGGGAAAATTAAAGTCTTCTACATCTCATGCTCTTTTTAAAAAGGATACAAAGGCTTCAAGTGGCAAAGGTAAGAAGCAGAATAAGGATCCCAAGTATAATGAGGAAGGTAAAGATTCTCCTTCACATAGCACTCTTGATTATACACCCTCTTCAAAAGAGGAATTATTTAAAAATAAGAAGCTCAAATGTGCATATTGCAAAAGGCGAGGACATGGTGAGCATATATGTTATAATACGAAGATTGATGAACTCACAAACCTTCTTCAAAAGAATAACATTCAACTGCCCTCATCAGTGTCTTCTTCTTCTTGAACATCTCAATTGATAGCCCCCTCATCTTCATAATCTCAATCAGAGAATATAGCATCTACATTTGGGCTACACAAAATGAAAGGACAAGAACTCTTGGCTTCTGCAAGTCCTAAATCTAATATATGACTTCTTGATTCAGGGGCATCTCATCATATGGCATACTCTATAGACAGGTTCTTTTCTTTTGAGCCTTGTAAGTCACCTCATATATTGATGGGTAAAAATACCTATATGAAGGTAAGTGGGAATGGTTCTATTGATATGGGGAAGGGACTTTCAATGATGTAATTTGTGTTCCTTCCTTGTCCACTAATCTCCTTTCTATTTATCAAATTACTCATGGGGGCCAAGGTAAAATAGTTGAGTTCAATCTTGATAGAGTATACATAAGGGACTTGGAGACTAGGGATATTGTTGCTATCGGGATGGTTGATCAATCATCTCGTTTGTATTCCTTTTCACATTTTTCTTTAGAAGGTGATAATGTTCTTTTGACTACATCAAACACTCCATTGAGTGTAATACATGTTAGTGAGGAGAAGTTTGGTCATCTAAAACCTTGGTATTCTAGAGACCAGTACTGAGCTTCCTACTCCTCCACCTCCTAATTCTTCGACCATTGATGCTTCTATTTAGCAGGAGGATCATATTTTTTCAGATCTTTCTTTGTTGGATGAGTATTTTACAAGTATTTCTAACTTGTTTGTGGAGCCTTATACTGCAGATTTGGAGGGCACACTTGAGAGAGTTTCTCTCCTATTTGATGATAGTTTCAAAACAATTTTTATACCACCTAATTTATCTTTGGATATTGAAATTCATGAGTCTCCTCCTTCACTTGATTTTTCATGTTTCTTGGTTGAGTTGGACCATGATTATTTTGTGTGTTATTCAATCTTGGAGTCTCCTACTTAGTTTTCAGAGGCATACATGTTGAGCATTCATTCTTACTCCTTTCAATTGGACATGGAGTGGCTTCTTTATCAACTTATGGATATGTTTCTTCCTAAGGGGAGATGTGTTACTTGCAGATATTGGATCATATTTTGTTTTTAGGTATTCTTCATTGGCTTTGGAGCTTCTTCATTATAGGGAGGATATCTTATCTCTCTATGACCCTCTTATGGGGGGTCATTTATTGTATATACATGATGCATGTAGTCCTTGGGGGTATCATTGAGTCCTCCATACATCATGTTTGTTTTGTTTTGTTTTTTTCTCTCTTTTGGAGAGGAGTTTTGTCCCACTAGGTTTCTCATTTTCTCCACCTGTGAGAGATTGATTGAATTTCCATTTGCATTGTAAATGGGTAGCTAACATGGCCTAGTAGCCAAGACCCATCTTCATCTTCATAATTTTCATAATAATCTTCTCCCTAAGTTGCACTTAAGGGGGGTTGTTAGTGTGAATACATGTCTTGTACCTAGATAATTCATTCACTAGGTAATTAGGGAACATATTCATATGATTAAGTTTACTTAGGATATAAGATTCTTTCTAGAAGTCTTAGTTGGATTTTCTAGAACTTATCTTATCTAGCTAGTATTTCTTGATTCCTAGGTAGTCAGTTTGTTAGTTGTCTCATGTCATAAGATTAAGACACTTGTCATGATCTTGTCTAATCCTATCTCTTTACTTTTCCTTTATAAGCAAGGCATCTCATGTACATTTACGTTGAATCAATTCAAGCTTATTTAAGCATATTCAGCCACTATTCAATCTTACATTTTGAAGCAAGTTTTCTTACCATTCTCTCTCTTGTGGAAGTGGTTCTGGTCTGGCAACTATTCCTGGGGTGTTCGGGGGTCACTATTTACTCCCACCGTCTATAGATGCTTTTTTCAGCATTAAAGGACACATTTACTAATGTGGAATCCATGGAGACTAGTACTGATCTACCTACTCATGCCACACCTGAGGTGGCCAAGGAGCATGAAGTTCTAGTTAATGAAAGTCATGAAGAGAGACCGCTTGCATCTGTTGTGCCTCAAAGTGCACTTGTTGCATCTAGAATTTTTGTTAGAACTAGTGGATCAACCACAACTACTGGTAGTGGTAATTTAATAGAAGATGTGGATGATTTTGTCAAAAGACAAAGATTGATTCAGGATTTGTATTGATCTATTGAGAGGAATACAAAAGAAATAAAATTAGAAGGCAAGAAGCCATTCTTTCTTGAGGTATCGAGAGATGGTGAGCCCATTGGGATAAATGTTGCAAAGTGGGGCACCGAGTTGGGTGTAAGATGTAGGGCCCGTTTGGATATTTTTAAATCAAATTTTGTAGAGAAAGATCCATGAGCTATGGAAAATGATACAAAAAAATGGAAAATTATTTTGAGACTACTAGTGGAAAAATCTCTAGAAAATATTACAAGAAAAGGATGAGAGTTTTGATGAACAATTATAGATATAGTTACAAAAAAACAATCATGTTGGGAAAAGGGAGGTTCAACTCGAGTCTATCTCCCAAAGAGTGGGAGGAATTGAGAGAAATTATGCATTCAAAAGAATATTTGGTAAAGAGTAACTTAGGAAAGAGAGAAATAGATAATGTGTAAGTTGGATATACATTTTCCCGAGGCAGGTTGCACGCCAAAATGGACAAATTTGCAATAAGTGTATGGATTTTTGGTTTAATTTATATTGTGTTATTTATCTCTATTTTTTATTGAACTAACTATAGGTTTAAATTGATAATTTATTTTAGATGGAAAATAGTCATAGAGAAGCAAGTGCAAAAGATATTGTCAATTATATGGCAGCACTAGATGCTAGTAAATCTAAGAGTAGGATGAAGTTGAAATCTAGTTCGTCAATAGATATTTCATAGCCATCTATTCAATGCCCAGTAGGAGCATTTGTAGATCATTTCAACTCATATGAAAAAGGGTACCAAAAGGTAATGACTTGCATATTAGGTCTTGGTCACCATGTTTCGCACTTGGTTGAAATTATTAACCCTATGGTTATTGCATGGAATGAGCATAAATCCATGGATTCAAATGAGGTAAGAGGCTCTATTGATCTCATTTCTTCTTGTTTGGAAGTTCTATATATAAATGCCTCTTAATATGTAGATTATTGAAATCTAAGTGTAGGAGAATCCAACCCAGTTTCTTTATTGTTGGAGTGATCCAAAAAATGTTCTTTTGGATAAATTTATAGCTTGCATTCTTTACTTGACTATTGAATTATTTGTATATTTTTTTGCACGATGGTTAAACCACATGCAGAGATTTTTTTTCAAAGCAATAGGAAAATGAAAACGCCTTTAGGGTGTCAATAAAGCTGCTGATATTGATAGTGATGAAGTGGACAAGAATGTGCAACATAGTCATCTTAGTTGTCTTGAAGTTGAGATAATTAATATAATAGTTGTTAGTTATATGTCCCAATGTTTTTTCATTCTTCATGCTTAAAATTTTCTTTTGGACAAAAATTTATAGCTTTTTAATTCTTTACTTGACTTATATTAATTTTTGCATGATGATTAAACCACATGATATAGAGCAATTATATGAAAGAACAAAAATAAATATGCTTTGTCAATAGATCTCTCTGCAAAGTTGTACAACTTAATATCTGCAATGATGTTGATAGTCATTATGATGATGAACTCGATGAGAATGCACATAATATTCATAGTGGTAGTTTTGTTGAACTTGAGGTGAGTTATATTAAACCACATGCAAGTAAGTACTATTCAAGTAAGTACTATTCAAGTAAGTAATGGTTGTTTTATTATGTAATTAAGGGTAATCATTACCTATTTTATAGAAGTTGGATGTTAGATTAGTAGTGATGTGTAATTAGATAGTTTACATAGATTATGGAATTAAGGGAGAACATATAACTTACATATGGAAGCTTAGAGCTTAGTTGTAATAGAGTGCTTTATAAAAGCAAATACAAAACCTGATTTGTTCCAAGACATAAGACATTACATACATCTGTAAAAAAAAATATGTTGTGTGTTTTATATCTCAATATAATGTGTATTTTTTTTGTTTTGTAGATATTTATTGATAAAATCCAAGAAGGGGATATAGTTGAGGTGCTCGATCTACATGATGGTGTTGTTACGGGAATTGGGAAGATTCACTCACTACTATTGTACATGGAGTCAAATTGAAAGGAACAGGAGATGAAAATTTATTTATTTCACATGTCTCAAGTAACATACCCCTTCCTCATCTAGATAAAATAGATGGAGTTGTCTGCCTAAAAGAGAAACTAGGGACCTTTGTACAGTGGCCACTAAAATATTTGAAAAAAATCACAAAGAGTTAGCCATAAGTGCATAAAAGAAAAATAAGGGTTAGTAGCAGCAAAGTGTGGAGAGTGAAGTTGCAGACAGAGAACGTAATGAGCTTGAAAAAGTTGAACCCATACAAAAACCAAAAAAATTGATTTGAGTGTAGGGTATGTGCAGGATCATCATGGAAAAAATAGGCCCTTAAGTGGCAAAAAATTCAAAAAAATTAGAGTTAGGAAACTGGACATAAAAATTTGAATAAGTTATCTATATTATTTTAAAAATATGTAAGAATAGAATTTGTAGAAAATTGAATTTAGTTTCTAAATTACTAGGTTTATTTACAAAAAAATAAAATCTATTTGGTGAAAATTTGAAATTGCAATACAGTAGTACTTAAATTTTAGGGAAAAAATAAGAACTAGGTGTTTGTTTGACCACCCTAACCACATTAAAATGACAATATTTATTTATAAGATTTTAGATATAAGTAGAGGAATCATGTCATGATGTGATGCATATTGTTTTGTAATTTTTTTCCAAGTAAATAATTAATTATAATTTTTTTATGACAACTTTTAAAAAATATAAAGACTCGTATGTTTGACCACCTTAACTTGACATAACTCTAATTGCCCAATCACTCCTTAACCTCAAACTGTGTGCCTCCATCCCTATCTCCCCTCTCTCTTTTTAAGCTTTGTTTGGTCTGCAACAATCCATTCTCTCCTTCAGCTCTCTTTCATCCTGATGATGGATCATGTAGTATGATTCAAAATGTTGATGTGAAAATCAAAACACAATCAAATCTAGAAACATTATTGTGACACCTTAACTTGGTTAAAAATTCATGAAATTCATTTTTGTCTTTTTTAATCTTATAGTATGCGAAGCATAGAATGTGATGCATGTTTTGGATTCAAAAAATATGATACCGTTTGAAAGCTATAGATATTTTTCAATCAGCCTAAAAATCAAGACTTTAGTCATAATTCAATAAAAAATGAATAATAATTATTTATTAAATTCAAAGTAAAGCATAATTTATATTGGTGGAAAGCTGAGAATCTCCTTTAAAAACCCTTTTCGTTTCACCAATTTTGGGTAAAAAAAAAGTTGTCATCCACATACCCATCATATTGCCACTTTTTAGCCCATCATGATCCTGCACATACCATGTACATTCTATGAGTAGAATAGAGAATGTTCTATCTTATCGCACCTGTAATGTAAAACCCCTTGATTATGTTTTTCTCTTTTTGTTTGGGTTCCACTCATTCAAACTGGTGCATTATAGAAGAGGGGATATGTTGTTGTGTAAGAAGTAGACACAAAGAATAGGGGTATAGAAAAATAAGTAAATATAGAGCAGATAAAGAGGTGTAGAGAAGAGGAAAAGTTGCAGAGAGTGCAACATAGAATTGTCATCAAAATTGTAATATATTGAATTAAAAAAAAGGCATTGCAACTTAGTTTTCTTAGTCACATCACTGAGAAACACACTTTTTAATCGTACATTTTTCAAAGAAAACACACATTTTTGTCTTGTATCTATTGTAAGAACAAGTTTTCTCAATGAAATTTCATTATTTTTCTTTTTTAATAGCTGTTTTATTATGTGCAAATGAATGATTGATTATGTTTTTTTGTCTTTTTATATGTTTAAACCTCAATTAAAGTATTATCTCATTTCTAGCACTTATAGGCAAAAATCGGTGAACATAAACAATTAAATAAACTACCAATTGACTAAATATACTACCAAGTGATAGAAATCAATGTTAATAAATATGACTAAATATAATGAATATGAAATTAATAAAAATTGTATCAATATACGTATTAGTTGACAAAAATAAATGAGCAATTTTTTAAAAATAAACTACCAAATTTATCAAAATGATGATTACAATTAATGACTAAATACACTACTAATGGATGAAAATCAGTGAATAAAAATGACTAAATAAGTGACTAGTTAACATCAATCAATGACTAAATTAATGAAAAAATATACTAGTGAATTAAAAATGATTGAATAAGTGACCAGTTTAAAACATTCAATGACTAAATTAACGACTAAATTACACACTACCAAATCAATCAAATTAATGACTACATCAATGACCAAATCGATCAATCAGACGACTAAATTAACAAGCAAGTTGATCACTCAAATGACTAGACCAACGACCAAATCAATCAATTGGGCGACTAAATTAATGACAAAATCAATCAACTGAATGACTAAAAATGATTTAGTCATCAATTCGGCCACATTATAAAAATTGGCAATAAACTACTATTGGTCACGTGACCATGTTCAGTCATTTATAAGTATTTTTTAGTAGTTTTTTCAGTCACATATTGGTTTTTTTGTACTAGTGTTTCTTCTTATGCCAAAAATGATTCAAAAGAAAAAAATGATGAGCATTAATAGTAGAGAACCAAAATTCTAAGGTAATGTACCTCATCAATTCCTCAACAACATCACCCCACAGGGCTTTGATAGAACTACACTGGTAGCCACCACTCTTAGCCTACTTGAGCTTTTTCTCTTCATCCCCTTTGAAGAAAATATGCATAGTAGATTTAGATTCCTTCTTATCTCTATACACCTTTTTGGCCTCCGAGGAAAGACTAGTAATGTTCACAATGAAATCCTAATTGACATCAAATTATGTTCCACCCTATTTCAAAACCCTATTATTCCATCCTTTGACAAATGAGGTTGTAGCCTGTAGGTTATTCCCATGGAGCCGCTCCAAGTATGGAGTAAGACCACCCTAATGCAATCTTCGCCACACCTCAGCCTTGTTCTTCAAGGTGTCATAGGAGAAAGGCTTTGCCCTATTTTGATTTCCTCCCATGATCATGAAATTAGCAAAACCCAATAACTTGAGAACTTTATAGATAATTAAAAGAGACCCTGAGAAAGGAAGATAAGTAATACCCAAAATCTATGTGATAAAAACATGATGGAAGAGAGTCATAATTAGCATTGAAGTCCACCCCATATGGAGATTACTCAAAGTACCATAAGCTTGATCACAATCCAACTCACCTTCATTCCAAACAATAATTGACCACATTAACAGGGTCATGTGAGCCCAGAACATGATGAATCCGCCATCCAACTTAGAAGTTTTGGTAATCATGGTTAAGACATGTTAGAGCCTCAATGGGGAGGGGGTCATCCACATCCCACATCCTAGAGCTCCTAACACCAAAGTTAGCAAAGACATTTGCAAGACCATTCCCTTCCCTAACAATGTGATAAATATAAAAGTCATCAAAAGAATTTAAAATTTCAATGGCATCCATAATAAGGGCTTCAACACTCCATGAGGGGATATAAGACTTCTTAAGATTGCTAATAATATTTATAGAGTCACCCTCAAGCCACACCTTTCTATAGCCTTTAGATTAATCCATCTTAAAGCCATGATAGGGTACATACGCTTTCGTGAAGTGGTTTGTTTGGGTTCTCAAAGTGAGCACCACAACGGAAACAAACCTACCATTAGAATTTATTAACACTCCCCACAACTAGTAGGTCCCAAATTACCTTTAGTAGCTCCATAAAAATTTAATTTCACCCATCTAAGCAGAGGAGCCTTCCAAACAACATCATCTCTAGAGGCTTTAAATTTAGTCATAGGAAGAGAAATATCACATGGAAGCTTCCAATTTTGCATAGTAGAAATATTACCTGGTTCAAGTGCAATCCTAGAACCATTCTAAAAAGAAGCCCCAAAAATAAAGTTCTCCTTGATAGCAATTTTTTTTTTGAAAGCCATAGAGATGGCAAGAAGAGTTGAACTCCTGAAATCTTGTTATTATGTTTCAACCAAATACCCTAAGCAATATGAGGCAGAGAAAGAGAACAAGGAAAAAGTAAAGCCAGATTAGATGAAGGTCCCTCCCATTGTGACCACACTTCCCCAATCGAAGAGGGAAACACCCAACTGAGATTCCAAAGAGAAAGAACATGGCCTCACACCTCTCTAAAATATCTATATCCAATCAAGAGGTGAAAGGAATCCTCAACCTCCTCTTCATATAGAAAGCATCTGTTAGGTAGCATAAAACCTCTCTTGACAAGATTATTAGTAGTTAAAATCTTATTCTGGAAAAAAAGATAGAAAAAAATACACCTTGGGAATCAATTTAGATGACCATAGATAGGACCAAAAGGGGACAAAGCCAATAAAGGAACTTGAAGATGAAAGGCCAAAGACATAGAAAATTTACCATTAGAAGAAGGCCTCCACACAATCTTATTAGTAGGAGCATAAGAACAAATATGAACCAAGGACAAAGCATTAAAGAGACCCTCCAACTGCGGATCCACCTCAAACAGTCTTTTTCATTGAACCCCATCCATATATTCAGCAACAAATCTACCAAACCACCGCATACAAGTATCCATAAAAGGAAGGGCCAAGACCCATCTTTGAGCGGCCTATTACCAAACCAACAATCATCCCAAAACAAGATTTTTCTACCATTTCCCACCTGCCAAAACAAACCTTTGGAAATAATCTTGTAAGGCTTAACCATACAGTTCTAGAGAGTAGAACAAGACAGAGGGGAAAATATGCTAGACAATAGATCCCTTATACGATCCACACCATGAAGATATTTTCTCATAGAAATTCTAGCCGTCTCACTATTAGCCAAAATAAGGTTCCACAATTGTTTACGAAGAAAATCATCCCAAGAGACCAAATGAATCCTTTTCTTGTATTCCACCCCGGACCA
Source organism: Sequoiadendron giganteum (assembly GCA_007115665.2). Taxonomy (NCBI): domain Eukaryota; kingdom Viridiplantae; phylum Streptophyta; class Pinopsida; order Cupressales; family Cupressaceae; genus Sequoiadendron; species Sequoiadendron giganteum. The sequence goes on along the minus strand of CM021104.1, from coordinate 392,073,937 downwards.
AATAATTTTTTTCTAAATTCCTTCCAACTTATCCAAAAATTTTTCAGGCATATAAAATAGGCCAAGAGCATAAACTGGGAGGTTCTAAAAAGTATACTTGATCAGTTGTACTTTCTGGTGTAGGAGAACCTTAAGGTCTTAGAAATTTTTTTCTTGTAGGTGGTTATAGCCAACCACCAAGGTAATAAGGACTATTTTATAAAGTCCCAAGGTTGATTTGGTGTGTGTGGTGGCAAGTTTGTGTAGAGTCTTGGGTTTTGTGTATGCTTAGGATATCTTGCTAAGTTGTCATGAAAACATTTGCTAGACACTAGGAAGCATTTATGTTGTTCTAAGCCCAAACTAAGGGTCCCAACATGTTTGGATAGGATATATAAGGTCAGAAAAACCCTAACCAACAGTTGGAAGAGTTGGAAGTACTATTGTACAGATTGTGTCTTGGAAAGAACAAGTTTTTCTTGATTGTGTTTTTGGAAACAAAGCCTTGATCTAGTCAATTAATGGATTGAAAGGACTGAACTAATGCATTGAATCTTTAATTTGTGAAATGTAACTACTTTGTGTGGCATTGGTTTAGTTATTTGGCACGACTAGTTAACAGTTTGTAAATTCTTGTGTTCTTTTGTTTCATTGCCCGGTTCAGGGCCAGTTTTGTAAAAGATGCACCCACTTGAATTCCCATGACTGAACTTCCATGGCCTCTTTGAATAAAGTAGGGGACCTTGTATATAGTGTAAATATGGTCTGTGGATTCTTTGTTTGTAGGAGAGCTAATAATCCCATCAAGCTCTAGGCGGGTGCAGGGGCATTCTAGCTAGGTGCTTGAACAGAATAGAAGCAAGAGGGCTTTCTTAATTGATTTTATTGTGCCAATAAATGGTGTAGAGGTGTAGGGGTATGTTTCTTAGACATGTGCATAAAAGGAGAAGTGCAGAGGAGGCCATTAAAGCACTCAATGAAGTTAAAGAAACTAGACAGTGTCACATGCCCTAGAAACCCTTGAAAATAGGGGTTTGGTGACAGACCTATGTACAGACACCAAGAAGGTCTAAAACCTAGGAAATCTTGGAGCCTAGGAGGTCTATAGAGAGAATCCCTAAATATTTTGGGGGTTGGTTAAGGAAATCTTGGGGTTATTCCAAGAGCACTATTTTAGGAGGCCTAATTGACCAAGAAGGCTCCAAGGCCTATAAATAAGGTTTACATGAATTCGATGGACAAATGAAGAAGGAATCCAAGAAGATGGATCAGAGTGAAGTAAGATCAACCAAGGAATAGTTGGAAGACCTATTCCTAGTCCCAAGAATGGCTTGGGGAATGTTGTGGAAAAGTTGAGCCCAAAGGTGCTTAGTAGGGGTGTGAGAGCAAAGGTGAGTGTTTGAAGTTGGTGGAGAGTTCTATAAGGAGATAGGGGTCTTAGGAGTGACCTCTGAGTAGGGTAGAGAGAAATACCCTAGTAAGACCAAAGAGTAGGTCTTAGAAAGAGAAAATGTGCTCTTGAGAGATAGTACTCCCCATCAAATTGGTATTAGAGCCTATGTTAAAAGGCTTGGGAATTGAGAAATATATGTCAGAGGGATGTGAATCCATAGGGGAAAACACCATGATGACCAATGCAGAACTAGCTAGAGATTTGACAGAGCAACAAGAAAGAACAGATGTCTTGAAGAAATTATGGAGGAGATGAAGCACAAACTAGAAGAGGTTGCAGAGACTGCAGGCAAGATGGAAGTGCAGTTAGCAGGGGTTAAAGACAAGGGTAAGAACCAAGTTGAGGAAGAAATAGAACCAGACCCTAACCCTCCATTAGTAGAGGAACCCTTTCCTCAAAGCATTAAAGGCACTAAGTGGCAAGGCACTAGAAGGCATCCCTATTTTCACATGAATAATGGATACAAAATTAGTTATGGAATGGATTTGAGGGAATGGAAAATCACTTTGAATGTGATGGGGTTACAAAGGCACAAAAGGTGAAGATAGCCAAATCAAGGCTAAGAGGACAGGCATTAACTTGGTGGAAGCTTTTGCAAGAAGAAAGAGAGAAAGAAGGAAAGAATCCAATAGGAAATTGGAAAACTATGGTGGCTAAAGTAAAGGAAAACTATCTACCTGAGGATTATGACATCCAATTGCATAAGAAGAGGTAAAATCTTAGATAGAGAGAACTAGATGTAGCTGCCTACACAGAAGAGTTCCAAAAACTAAGCTTGAGGTCTAGAGTGCAAGAAAGTGAAAGCATTAAGGTTGCTAGGTATCTAAATGGCCTTAGATGGAACATACAAGAAGAGTTGAGTCTCTTTACACTTACTACCCTCCATAGCTATTATTAGATGGCTATTATAGTGGAAGAAAAACTGAAAAAAGAAACAAGATTCAAGTACTAGGGGTAGAGGAAAAGGAAGAGACCCTAGAGGTGGACATAGATGAGGTTTTGGTGGAAGGAGCAATGAGAACAAAGGCCAAGGAGATACTAAGGTTGATGAACAAACCCATGAGACAAATAGTAGAGGGGGATATAGAGGTAGAAGTTCTCATAATGGTGGAAGAGGCAGATGAAGAGGATTTGGGAGAAACTCTCACTTTGCTTCCATGAAGTGTTACAATTATAGGCAATTGGGTCACCCTGCATATAGGTGTCCTGATAAGCCAACATCTGCACAAGGTGAGAAAATTATTGCTTATGTCCAAGATGAGGACTGTTCTAAACATTCAGAGGTGAGTTTAGATTCAGAGAAAGGAGAGAATATCATGTTGAGAAGGATCTTGATGAAAGCACCTATAGAGGATGAACACAAATAGAGGAGGGCTCTTTTTAGAGTCAAGTGAAAAATACTAGGAAAGGTATGCAAGGTCATCATTGATTCAGGATCCAGTGATAATGTCATCTCAGAGGAGGCAGTACAGAAGTTGAACCTCACTAAGATACCTCATGTGTGTCTCTATAAAGTTACTTGGTTGAATAAGGGGCAAAATATATTGGTCAATGAGCAAGTATGGGTTGAGTTTACCATAGGGATGTATCAAGATATGATACTATGTGATGTGTTACCAATGGATGCATGCCATCTATTGCTTGGCCGACTATGGCAATATGATAGGGAGGCAGTACACCATGGCAAGGAGAACAAGTACTCATTCAAAAATAATGGAGTAACTTACAAGCTTCGATCTTTAATAGAAGAAGGTACAGTGGAGAAGGCATAGCCCCATACACTTTTTATGAGTGGGAAGGAATTCTTAAAAGAAATGAAGGAGGAAGAAGGAGTTGGCCATGCTATCATGTTGAAGCCAAAGGAGGAGGAGTCACCTAGTCAGTCACCTATGTCAGTAGAAGTGAAGCAACTGTTAGACCAGTTCAAGGAAATTATTTGTGAAGGTACACCAACCATACTACCACCTAAGAGGGCAATCAGTCATTGAATAGACTTTGTGCTAGGAGAAACATTGCCTAACAAGGCTGCATACAAGATGACACCGGAGTAGAACAAAGAGATAGCAAGGCAAGTTCAAGAGCTCTTGGACCAAGGGTTGATAAAAAAAAGCATAAGCCCATGTGCTGTCCTAGTGGTGTTGGCTCCTCAGAAGGGAGATACATGGAGAATGTGTCCTGATTCTAGGGCAATAAATAGGATAACTATTAGATATAGGTTTCCTATTCCTAGAATAGAAGATTTAATGGATTTTTTAGGGGGTGCTAAGTATTACTCCAAGATTGATTTAAAAAGTGGCTACTATCAGATTAGGATGATAGAGGGAGATGAATGGAAGTCAGCTTTTAAGACCACAGAGGGGTTATATGAGTGGTTGGTAATGCCATTTGGGCTTACAAATGCACCTAGCACTTTTATGAGGGTGATGAATGAGGTCTTGAAGGACTATATAGGAGTCTTTGTGGTAGTCTACTTAGATGATATCCTCATCTTTAGTAAAACAAAAGAGGAACATATGAAGCACTTGGAACTTGTGTTGAAGAAACTTCAAGAGGAGAAGCTCACCATAAATCTTGAGAAGAGTGAGTTTATGAAACAAGAGCTAGTCTACCTAGGATTTGTAGTATCCCAAGGGGGATTGAAGATGAATAAGAGCAAGGTTGAAGCCATTCTTAGTTGGCCTACTCCCAAGACAGGGACTAAAGTTAGAAGTTTCCATGGGTTAGCCTAATTCTATAGGAAGTTTATTAGAAGATTTAGTGAAATTTGTGCACCTGTCCTTGACACCATCAAAGGAGGACTTAAGACAAAGTTTGTGTGGACCAAAGAAGCCAATGAGGGGTTTGAGAGATTGAAAAAGGAAGTATCTACCCAACCAATATTGGTTTTACCAAGTTTTGACAAACTATTCATAGCGAAATGTGATGCAAGGAACATAGCAGTGGGTGCAGTCCTAAGCCAAGAAGGCAGGCTAGTGGCATTCTTTAGTGAGAGGCTAAATGAAGAAAAGTCTAGATATTCATCCTATGACTTAAAGCTATATTCTTTAGTACAAGCCCTTAAGAAGTGGAGGCACTATTTTTTTCCTAAAGAATTTGTGGTATACACTAATAACTAGGCCTTAAGCTACATAAATACACAAGAGAAGCTCATTTTGAGGCATATAAAGTGGATGGAGTTTCTACAATCATACACTTTTACTATCAAGCACAAGAAAGGGGTCAATAACAAAGTTGTAGATGCCCTTAGCAGAAGGTTACTTACCATTCAGGAGATATAGCTACAAAGTACAGGGATTGAGGGGTTCAAGGATCTTTATGAGGGAGATTCAGATTTCTCAGAGATCTATAAGATGTGTACTAATTTTGAAAATCACTTTCACAGTGAGTATGTAGACTACACTTTACAGAATGGTCTATTGTTTAGAGGGAAACAACTATGTGCTCGAAGAGGTTCCATGAGGGAGAACCTCATCCAAGAAAAGCACAATGGTAGTTTGAGTGGAAAATTTGGGTTAAACAAGACCCTAGACTTAGTGGAGAGATTATATTGGTGGCCTAAAATGAAAAGATTTGAAAGAACTAAGATTTTCCCAAAATGTTTTCCTGACACTCTTACTATTAGGAGCATATATATTAGAAAGGGTCTAAGAAAAATTATCCCGAATATTAATGAATGAAGTAGCCACACGATTACAGTACTAAAATACCTCAGTCCTCTGAATCAACTTAAGATTCCAAAAAGTAACAATCCCTCCAAAGGCACCAACCACTTCAGAGCAGTGCATGTCACAATACTTAAAGAGATTATTCTTAAGTTTAGATAACATATCCAATACCCATTTTATTTTCATGTATCAAGACAATGTCAAGTCGATGATCCCTAACCAAGTTAGCTAGAAGATCATGCTTATGAGGGTGATTTAACCCTCACATATTCTAGGAGATGATCTTCATAAGAGCTTATGAGAGGTGCTCTTGGATAACATTTCCAACAAAGTTCTCTGAGTTCCATCAACAATATCCATCTGACTCTCCTTATCCCTTGTAACATTTGAAGGAGGATGACCTCTACCTCTTGGATTCGACTCGCAATTAGACCTTTTCCTATTCCTTGTAACAAATTTTGGAGAAGGAGAGTGCTTCTTTCTATTTATGCCTTTCACTATAATATAAGGAGGATTTTTAGGATCATCCCACTCACCATTTCAAAACCCCACTACCACAAGCCTCCAAAGGAGGGGAGCCCAACCCCCCATCTACAGTCATATTGTCTTCAAAAATAACCCAAAATATAATTTCTTCACAAGGATCCTCCATACTAAGAGGGGGGAAGATACATTATCCTCACCATCTGGATCCTGAACCACATCAAGCACTTTAGGCTCAACTTGGACCTCAGGATTCACAATGTTCTCATCCATTACCATCTTCATTTCCATAGGTTTCACACTCACAAGAGAATCCTCACCACTAGGAGAAGATCCCCCTTTCTCCAGAGGCTTCGTAGAAGTCACCTTAGGAGCCTTTTCCTTTTCTTTCCATAGCTTAACCACCAACTTCTGCATTTTAAGAGGGAATTTTTTAGCCTAATGGACAACTTTCTTGAAATGGAAGCAAGTGAATGGAATTGATTCAAATTAAACCACTTGTTCCCAAAAATAAAACTTAGAGTTAATCTTCACCAAAGAGGGTAGGTTTGCAAATTGTTTCACATTAATACAAAATCTAGCATAAACAAGATGCTTCCTAGAAGTCATCATTTGATCAATCGATAGTAGACACCTAGAAGTACTCGCTATCCCTTTGAAGACTTCCTCATCCAAGAATTCATGAGGGAGACTTGGAAGTCTCACCCAAACCGGTGCCACCGAAAAGGAGCACGATTTGGGATTAGAGTTTGGTTCCCACCTTTTCAGCATCAAAGAGGAATTTTGAATAAAACAAGGGCCACTCATCAGCACCACCAATAAATCATATTCATAGTTGAATGGAAAGGAAAAAAATCCTTTTTCCATTACAAACACAACCACTTGACCCTTAGACCTCCAATGGTTCAAAGTAAACTTACGAACTAGCTAAATATGAGGACGCGACCCCCACAAATTTACCTAGTAGAGACATATCCATGTTTGATACACTTTTTTCAACAATGTAATTTGGGACAGAGATTGAATATTCTCCAATCTTCTCATTCAAAATGAAAGCCATAGGAGGAGAAGAGCTTTTAAATTTGGGCTTCACACCAAACAGATTCATCCATTTGAGAGAAGAGTCCAAGAAGAAATCATCCCTAGTCTTATCAAACCTAGGACCCAAGCCAAGAGAATTCACACCCAAACCATTAGCTGACTGAGTGGGGCTAGAATTTTCAGCACTGAGATTCCCCCTTTTAGAGAAGGACGTCAAAAAATTCGAAGGACAAGCAACCTTCAGACCATCTTTCCCACTAGAATATTCATTTTGTGCAAAATAGGACCCACACCACTTACCATTAGCCAAGGACCCATCTAACATCACCTTCCCATCAATAATATTTTCACCATTAAAATCTGCTGCACCACCAAAGTTTCTTTCCTTTATAAAATTTGAAAACAATCATTGCCACCACCCGAGGAGAGCTCCATTTTTTCGAATAAATATATAGTTATGGCGGTGAATGCTAATATATAGTTGGGGTCATATAATTTTTGTGTATGCTGTCAACTTGGAATTCAAAACGTCTAACTTTTTTGAGGCAGTGACAGTCTTCTATGGTACTCAATTATCTAAAAATAAAGGTTTAAATAAGGTGGTAATTGAAGGGGACACAAAAAATATGATTGAAATGTTACATGGAAAATCCTGCCTTGGCTAGTCTTACTGAAACATCATAAGGGATACACATATAAATATGACTAACCTCGAGGATTAAAAAGTTAAGCACATGCTCAAAGAGGGAAACTTGATGTGATGAGAAAGGTCATTGGTGTCACTACTTGCATTATTTAATTTCTCATTTATCGAACCAAGTGTGTCTCAAAGATATATGCGATAAGGATGAATGCAAAAATTGGGGGTTTTGCACTATAAATAGTGACTTTGATTTCAGTTAGTCTCCTTCAAGAGCCTTCATGAGCTCTCAAGAGTGGAACACAACAACTAATTTATAAAGGATAATTCTATCTTATCAACTAACTAATGTTTATCTATACCTATTTTGATCCTAATGACTTAGCTCAGACTTTACCTCACTTAACTGTAATTGGTTCATGGGAAGATCTATGGAATAACTCAAATTAACTTTAATTCTAAAATACATAATTGAAATTGCTTGAAAAAGGAAGTCTATTTACGTTTGTAGATAATCAACAATTAATCTACGAAATAGTGAATTTATTTATGTTTGCAGGAAATTAAACATTTAACCTGGAAATTAGTAATAGTAATTCCCATGAACAAATTCCAATTAAGCCTCAATTTGATCCTCATATCAGTCATTATTGTCAATCTCATTACAACTACATGCATTTGAAAATAATTACTTAATCTAATTTCTACTAACAATAATTGAATCTATAGTAAGTAAATGAACTTTAATCTACAACAAAATATCTTAAGTAATTTACATTATAGTAAACTAATCTGAGTGAACACGGTTACTGAATATTGCTCAACAGAATAACAATGCTTAACTTTAAACCAATATAAATCAAATAAAATTTAACTGAATCGTATAACATGAAAAAGGGTCACCTCCATTGGTTGAGCGGGCCCTGCTCTTCCTCCGATGGGACCTCTAACAAAAAGATTCAGATCAAATTCTTATTTGCATTCCCATCGGCCAAAATAGGCGAGTAGAACAAAAGTACATGGTACCAGAAATTACAATATTCAACAAAAGATTGACTAACTCAAACTAAACCTAAGGAAAAATATTTATAACATCTCTTATTTTGAATTCAAAAACATGGCACTAATTGCCAAGATACAAAGCACCAACTAGAGGACTAAAACATAACTAATGATAGATAGAGGGAATTCACCAGGTCACCGCTAGAACAAGGAGTTCCCAAACTGACTAGAAGGAGCCAATTTGAAACTTTAGTGAATCATCATCCAACTGGAGCGTGATTGACTTCATGCCATTAAACAAAGATTTTAACTTTTATCCTTGAAATAAGTCATTAATCACTAGTATTTAATTACTTGAACAAGATCCTCAAAAATAGGATACTAATCATGATAGTAAAATATTCAAGCTGCATACTTATCTCATCATTAACACCACTAAAGCAACACATTCCATGCAAAGTATTACATCTAATATATTCACTAATTAGCTAAACATAAGGAAAAAGAAGCATATATATGAGCATATAGTCTACCACCACTAATTTTATTTAACAATAACAAAGTCTTTTTAATCATAAAATATCTATTTTAGAAGTATCATTGAGGGCTCTCATCATTCTCCCCCTCTTGTTTTCAATCATGTCCTCATGGTTATTTATCAATTATGATAGTGTTATCTTTGTTTAATGCTTCCATCCATAGAGCACAATCAAACACTGATTCCCTATATTGTTCTGCAATTCTATTTTTAAGGGTGAATCCATTGTTCTCTTTCTGTTTCTCAAACCAAGACCTGAAGACTTCTTCTATAATTTTGTCAGATGCATTAAGCTTTGGTGTAGGCATTATAATAATTGGCATCTTGAACCACATACCAATCCAAAATTCTTGTTGCTTCTCAATTAAACTGATCGCATGCCTTACTTTGGTTAAGAACCATGTAATGTTATTTGGAATCATTGGTTCCCTCCTCCTTAATACTTCTAGGATGGAATCGCATCTTTCCTTACATGCCTTTAGTGCCAATGGAGGAAGTGTTCCGTCACTATCCTAAAAATTTGAAATACTCTACAACAAATTTGAAACATAAATAGGATTGATATGATTCTATCTAACTATTGATTTGAACTATTTGATATACTACATTGCATAAGGCTTCTCTCCTCTCATAGGTAGACCATATATTTTTTGTGCTTCTCTATATTCCTCCATTCTTTTTGCCCGTTCAACTTGACTTTGAATTAAAGAGACAAATGATCTTATTTATAATTCTCCAACATAAATATTGAACAATGAATCATTAATGTCTCCCATGAGAAATCCATGTTGGAAGAATTCACACATTAAATTTTGAACATTTGGATGACTATTGAAAAAGTCCTCCAGAAACTCTTTGTCTCCATTATAATTAATTTTTATTTTTAACACCAATTGATTCATTTTCCATTGCAAAAATTTCTCTGAAAAATAGTGCATACATGCTTGATGGCTTCCTCATTGCTAACATTGCAGAATATATTTCCACCACGTGTTCAAATCTTCCTTCTTCTTCATTTCTTTCTTCCTCCAATTGTTGAATTTTCCTTTTTAATTGTTCATTTTCATGTTGCAATTTTAATGCTTCTAAAGAAAGATATCGAGATTGAGCTCTTCATGGAATATTTGGTGGAATATCTGATGGAATAGGAGGCAGAGTAAGATATTTGGGTGGAGCAGATGAAGTGGAAGCTTCATGTGAATGTAGGTTAATAGATTGCTATCTCAGTTGCTCTTCCTTTTGTTGTAACTTTTCCTTCAGTCTTCCTATTTCCACAACACTGAATAGTGTTGTTTCTTCTACTCGGGCTGATGCATGTGCATTAACGTATTTTAAGGTTCTTTCTATTTCACTCAACTATCCCCATAGAGCACTTTATTTTTCAGCCATCTCTTTTTCTAATTGCTCTATTTTATTCACAAAGTTCTGCAATTCTTCCTCTTTTCTTTTCAAATTTTCTTCAAGAAATTGTATTATCCTTCTCTCTTCATCCAATTCTAATTGTATTCTTGATGTTTCAAGTGCTTTTTATATCTCATCTTCTTCCTCTAATTCTTCTTCTTCTTGAATTTGTTGAGATTTCTCTAGGTCAACTATTGGCTCTTTTCCCTTTCTTCTCTCAACAATCAGGGAAGATGAAAGAGATCGTTCAACCTCTTCATCCTTGAATTCTTCCAAGGCTTCCATTTCTTTAGACTGTGTGTCAGAATTTTCAGAAGAGTCATGAGACTCTCCTATAGGTGTTCTTTCAGGAGACAAAATTGGGGCTTCAGGAGGGCTATGAGTTTTTTAAAGGGACTGCATTGGTGTTTGAACCGCACCACAAACTTCAAATGTCTCTTGATGGGTTTCAGAGATAGGCGTTTCTTTAGGAGTTGACACAATAGTTTTAATAGTGCTAGGGTTTTCCTCAGTCAACTCTTGCTTTCTATTTTGGGAAGCACTACAAGCTACCTTAGTGGATTCCTATTGTTTTCTCTTTCCCTTTTTCTATTCTTTCCTAGAAGATTCTCCATTTTCTAACTTTTCCCTTTTTGCTACAAGCCCCTTTTTGGGTTTTCCTTTTTGTTTTTCAATAGGTGCAAAAAGAAACTCAAGCCAACATTGTTTACCATACTATTTCTTTAAGAAATGGTGTTTAATTATCAAGTGAATTAAATCATGATATCTTATTGATGACTCACCCCTAGATTTTACCCAAGATATCATTGAGGAAATTTGTGAAAAGAGAAATGTTGGTAAATTACTTTTGGCAGAGGGTTTTGTGTTCCCATACCTCAAATGTATTAACATTCACATTCCTGGTCCTAATACTATACCGTATTGTCCCTCACAAGTGAAGAACTTTATTATCCATGTGACAACAGTTCTCCAAGGCTCATCCAGGATATTGTAGGCAATTCCCCTTTTATCTCCTTTGTGCAAAAGAATCTCAGGCTTCTTTTCAGGTTCTTGATGAAACGTTGACACCAATTTTTGAAAATTCACATGGCCTTTGGTAACTGGCTTCCCCTCAGTAGGTATACATGATATTTCACTTATTAATTTAGGAGTAACTTTAATTATCTCATCTCTGACCCTTGTGACATTCACATGAGAATTTCTTACAAACTCTTCACCCAATTCCTGCTGAAATCCTTCATACTTCATGATAAAATCCAGCCATCCAGCTTCTCTCAGCAACCTCTTAGTCTCATAATCGAGATTAAAAGTTTTTGGTTTAGAATTTATTTTGTTCCTCATTCTTCCTCTGTTTATGTAACTCGACAATGGTGGAATTGGACTGCTCAAACAATTCATTGAATAATTGTTTCTTGTTTAAGAAGTCGCTCTTTCAAATTATGACATGACGTGTCACAACATCCTACCATAATTCCCTTTATTGCTTTTAGACGTCTCGTATGTAACAACCTTGCACTTCCAATTTAATTTGCAAAGTTGGTAGCGAGATTGGCACATGCATAATAAATTTTGAAATGACATAAAACTTTTCTCTATGACTTGCAATCTTTGTGAATCATTCAAATTTCACATCAACCTCTTTGCACTTTTGGAATGATTAAAATAAAATTATTAACATTAATAACAACATTATAAACATCTATCTTAGCAACACACCTGCGAAGAACATGATTAGGACCATCTTAATGAATATCCCATTAATCCATTTAAATCTATAATTTTCATGAATTAATCTTTTTTTTTGCCTAGGATTGAAATGTTTGGGACACTTCCCTGTTACAAGATAATTTGCAAGATCAACAAACCATAGAGGATATATTGATATTGAAAAAAAATGTTCATCTAGGAATTTATCATCAAATGGCTTCTGATCACCTTGCAAAACAATTCTTGAAAGGAAATTAGGAACAACATTATCTTTGCTAGGCTTATCTATTATAGTTACATCAAATTCCTGCAATAACAATAACCATCTTATGATTTGTCCACCCACTATGACTTTGTTCATCAGATATCTAATAGCAGCATGGTCTATGTGAATGAATATTTTATAACCTGTAATATAATTCTTGAACTTATTAATCACATATATCGCAGCCAAAAATTCTTTTTCAGTGGTGTTGATGGGTGTTTTTTCACCTTCTCAACACATGCAACACACAAGTGTGCTACCTCTATTGAAAGGTAATTTCCTACAAGCAAGTTGCAGAAAATCACCCCAAAGTCTCTTGAGTGTTAGGTCATGACTTGCTTCGAATGTCTCAATTGATTTTTTGTGATTTTCTGGTAATCACAGGGCAGCCTTACATGTGCTAAGTTGGAGGGAGATCGATTCTTTAAATGGAGTCTTCTAGAGTGAGGATTGATATGTAGTTGCTACAAGTTCAAAACAACAGTCTGGACTCCACTTTTATCATCAGATTTGGCTTTACAATGATGTTTGACCTTTTCCTAAAATACTATTTCAAAGAAAGGTCAAAAGGGAAGGGAGGAGATGAGATCCCTAGATCTAAAACTACCAATGAACAGTGACAATGGAGAGCACTATAGTGCACAAAATTCCTAAAACCAAGTTTCGCTCAACCAAATTAACTTACAATATCATGAAACTAGTGCTATCTTCTAAGGTCTTCAGATTTTCAATAATTCATTCATCGTAATCATGAATAAAGATGAAGTTAAAGTGTAGCAATCAATATGAATGTTCAGACTAGCTTTACATTGCTATTCATCCTCAAAAAACAACAAAAAACATGAACAAGGAAGGGCATCAACACAACAAAACTCTTCAACATAAATGATCTACATTAACTAGGCTACTAAGGCATATAAAACACATAGAACAAAAAAGTAAATACACTCAAATCTAACAACTATGAGGAGAAGAATCATGAAACATAAATGAAACTCAAGAATCCACCAAAATCAATGAATTTCTATTAAAGTTTCAGCAGCATGTCTTTACACCAACTCAAATCCCTCCTAAAAATGAGAGGAGATACCCTATTTTTAGTGCTCAAAAAGAAAAATGAGTGGCCAAGATCTAATATCATTGTGTGGCCAAGATTCACCTATCTTTTAGCCTATTTTGTCTTCTAGTGTCCAACACTATGGCACTTTTGTCTTCT